>JAHSPW020000016.1:4504478-4977528 GCA_019985065.2 Arctostaphylos glauca | reverse complement strand
TGCACATCAGACCTCCACCCGCAGTTAGAACCCACGTTCCAGCGGCTTCTCGGGTCAGTGCAAGAACTTCTGGCCCCTCTGTGGAAAGGCCTGACGAGGACTCCTTCAAGAAAAAAATATGGAAAATGATGAAGAATATCTTCTGTCGTCAGTCTGAGATCATGAAGACACAGAAAAAGATACTGAGGAGACAGCAGTTCACCATGGATCATGTGGCGGCACAGACAGGGCACCCATACATTTCTGAAGAAGAAGAGGAGAGTGAAACTGAAGAGGAAGTCAGTGATCACAGTAGGAAGGCTCGGGAGAGGATGACATCATCGAAGAAAGTGAGTAGAAGGAGAAGGGGGACAAAGTCAGAATAAGATCGAGTCGTTGAGTCTAGGAAATTGTGTTTGTCTTTTTATTTTTAGTCATCATGGTATTGTGCACCGGGTGCACATTGGTATTGTCAGGACACCGGCAAAGGGTAGATGACCAAAGCCACATATAAGCCGGTGTCATTTCTTGTACTCCAGTTTGCTATAAAAACCATGAATATTATAAGCTTTTAAGTCCTAATCGATTCTAATTACATTTTGGATTCTATCTTGATGCATGTTTGAGTAGTTACATGTTTCTAGCACTTGGCATTCCTATATCACATTGGTATGTTCCATCAACGCATATAATGTACTTTCATTGTGATTGCGCTTATTTCTTGAATGCATAACCACATCTTCGGTGTGTATATTCGCGCAAGTTAGGGATGCAAAGTTCAGGTCATGAAGTGCACGATTCGTTTTGAGGGCAAACTGAGAGATTTGGGATCAAGGCTCACCTTGGTTAACATTGCTTAATACATTTCCAAGATCACTTGTTCGTTATGGTTCATGAATGGTTGTATGTGTTTGCATTGCTCGTTCTTGCGAAATGCGCCTAGTACACATGGAAAACTACGAATCAAGCATGGTTGATAATTAAACTTGCATGGGAAAAACTGTCTTTTTGTTGTTAGTGTGATGCGTTGCTAGGGACTAGCAACCTTCAAGTTGGGGGGTGTGATGAGCGCACTATATTGCATAATAACGTGGCTCAATGTACTCATTTTGGCAATTATGTGTAGGCAAATGTATTGTTCTAGTTAATGTTGCACGCGTAGTTGTTTCTGTACCATTTCAGGTTTTTGAGCGCTAAATGAATGCCCAAAGGTTCCACCATGACTTAAGGCCTCAGAACCATTGGCGATATTGATGGAGGACCAAACGAAGGCTCGGGAGGAGTAAAAGTGAGGCCGGGTCAAAGAGACAAGGAAGAACTGAAAATAGAAGTCAGAAGCCCTCTCTATCGATAGAGGTTGTTCCCTATCGATAGAGCCCTAGCAAAAGAACCAGAAAGAAGAGCCCTCTATCGATAGAGGATGAGTTCTATCGATAGGAGGACTTCTCTATAGATAGAGGTCTCTTCCTATCGATAGAAAGCTTGATCAAAGAAGACCAGAGGACTTCCCTATCGATAGAGACTCACTCTTATCGATAGAAGGCTTGATAAAGGAATACCAGATGACTTCTCTATCGATAGAGAGATCCTCCTATCGATAGAGACCCAATTCCGGCTAATTCTTTGGGGACCACTTTACATCAAATTTTGTGCCAAATCAGGGGACAAGAAAGCTTTTAGCCTAGAGAATGGAATAAGAAGCTTCTTAATATGCCATTATGGAGGGTAGAGTTGTAATTTCACCTAGATTAATTAGGATATTTTGTAGGTTGTTATTTCTTTGGCAAAGGCACACACACACACATTACACATAGAATACCACAGAATTCTATCAGATTTTGAGAGCTCTTGCCTCCCTTTTTGCCTTAGGATATTTTGTTCTTCATGCATTGTTCTTCAAGTTTTGAGTAAGTTGTTAATCTTTTAGTGTTATTCTCTTGTGAATCCTTGTATTCTCTTGGAATCACTCAAGTATTGGTAAGAGTCACTTTTATATTTCCATTAGTATTGCATTTCTCACCTTAAAATCTGATTTTCTAAGAGTTTTCTAGTATAGCATTGGTTAGATCATTCATATTTTCTCTTTAGATAAGTTTGTTCATCATGTTTTCTCTCACTTTTCTCATGTTTATGGTAAATATGAATAGCTAAACTAGTGTGGGTTAAGTCTAAATGTGAGGTTTATTCAAAACCATGTTGGTCTATGTCTTCTCAATATGTATCTAATGTCCATTGATGGATCTTTCTAAGTTCTTCCTATTGAAACAAAAAATGAAGAGTTAAGTCCTTGCTTAGTTATAGCCATCCTTAGAGTTGGTATATCTAATACTTGGATCGATGTCCTTCATCTTTTGATCCCATTTCCTTGAACTTGAAAGAATCCATCAAACCATTTTATGAGTTAAAATCTTGATTTTCATCGAAGTATTTTCCGATCTAAAACCCGAGACCGGGGGCTAGATTGAGTTATAAGGAGAAGAGATAGACCAACGGAAGAATTGAATAGACCAAACTTTAGGACTTAACCCCACTCCTTAATCTAGTTTTAATCTCTCACTTAGTTAATATCATTGTTAACCACACCAAACAAACTTTGAGGTTGACGTCCGAAACGTCGAAAAAACCAATTTGCCAAATCTTTGAATCCAACTTTCTTTTCCCTGTGGATCGATACTCCAGACTATCCATTATACTCGTTTTTACATATTTTGAGGAAAGTCCTATTTTAAGAAAGTAAACCATTGACCCGAGGCCGGCGCCCTAACGACGCACACTCTTTGTCGGTCCGGTCATCAACATTTGGAGTTTAGAAACCTTGACGGTATGAGTTCTCTTATGACTGATTCGCAGTAGTTCCCAAGCCTCTTCGATAGTAGTGCAGTTGGAGATACGACCATATTCTTTTCGAGACATAGCACTATGGATGGCTCCTAAGGCCCTACCATTAGACTCAAAACTCTCAATATCTGTAGAGTTAAATTCTAACTCAGTCTTAACTCTAGTCTCTTGAGTAGTGGGGCCTTCCATGGTAGGGACTTCATACCCATATGTAATGGACCTCTCCAAATACGCATATACCCATTTCAATGAGGTGATTAGTCATTCTAAACTTTCAATAATCCTAGTCATTTGCATTGAAATAAGGAGGCCTCAAGTGTGAGGCTCCTTCACGTGGCATAGAGGAATCCATGGCTTATGGATCTACTCTAGTGGTGAAACCGAACATGAGTAACCTAAAATGCTCTGATGCCAGTTGAAATAAGTGGAAGCACAAAGAATTCCTAATTTTTTTTTTTTTTTGGGGGAGGGGGGTGGTAAATAGGAATCCCAATTTTTAATATTATAAAAAATTAGATGTTGATTAAGAAAAGAGATCAAGTTATGCCATGCTTGTTAAGATAAAGATATATCGAGAGAGAAATTCAACCACAACACAAGATATACGTGGAAAACACTTAAGGGTCAATCAAACCTTAAGCGAAAAACTATGGACCGACTACTACAATTTGCTATAATCAATAAAGACGGTTACAAGAATTGTAAGTACAATTTTTTATCCTACAAGCCCTTACCCCACTATCTCATATGGCCACCCGATACTCTTCAATGATCCAATAGCAACCACGAGCTCTCAGACTCGATCTCCACATTGCGGTGGCTCCGTAAAACTTGTGTCTTTAATGGTGAAAAGTGATATGATTATGCAAAAGTGACTCTCATTCTAGACATGGTTAAGTAATACTCAATGATGAGACACAAAATATAGGAAGGGAAAGCTTCAAAAACTGATGAAAAAAATGTCTCAAAACCTCTCCAAGAATGTAGCAAAATTTGTGTTCGGAGAAAAAAATGGAGATTCTCTCTCTAGAGGCTATAGGAACATTCTGTACCTAAAAGGGTCCAAAATTATAACTTTTATATGTCCTGATACGGACGCAAGCGAAAACCCAAGCATAGCGAAAGAATTTGAGCAAAAACGTGCAAGAGCGCAAGATTAGTGCACCTGTGCCACTGGGACACTTCAATGCGCCAGGGCACTCTCAAGGCACCACTAGGGCGTTGTCCTCTTGAAAATTCTAGGAAAAATGGTGCACATGATAGTGCTGAATATGAGCCCTCGCGCCACCGGAGCTTTTCCAAGCGTCGAGGCTCTCTCAAGGTGCTCTTGGGGCATTAGCTACTGGAAAGAAGGATAAACAAGAGAGCTTGAAATGCCAAATAAGCACTATTGCGCCATGTTGATACCAGATTTTGTTCCCACCGCTCAAACTATTATGAAAAATGCCATCAAAATGGGTTTAAAAGAATTTGTGCACAAAAAGACTATTTTGCCCTTGCACAGTCCAGGGTTCGGGAGTTCTATTCGCGAGACCACTTCATCAAGTCATGAGAACCTCATACTATTGATCAGTATGACGACACGAATCCAGTGACAGTGATTGGGGTGAAATCGGACAACGCCGACAATTTTTGATTGTTCAGAACGGGGTCTCGAAAGCACAATTTATGAGCTGATATGTTCAGATATCGAGAGGCATATGTTATTGATCAACACAGAAATATGAGTCCATCGGCTGTATCCATAGTCAAATCTGAGTTCGGTAACTCAAGAAGTGGCATTTTAAAGAATATGTAGTAGCGTACCGGTGATATTTGGGAGCTAGGTTTGCAAGTCGATATGTCCATAAATCAAATACTAAACTCAAAATGATCCTCTCGACGACACGAGTCCATTAGCTGTATCCGTGGTCAAATCTGAGTTCATTTGGACATCCGAAAATAAAAAATAGCGCGCCAAGGCATTTTATAACACAGTGGCATTTTTGTAAATACCAAAAAAAAGGACTGACATCAGCTGCATCACGCGCAGCCACGCGCGCGTGGGGCGCACGCGCCGACCATGCATGGCTGGCACGCTGTGCGAGGCGCGTGCGCCGCGAAAGGCGTGCACGGCTTCGGTGGTCCGGATCTGGTGTGGACGTGCGTTGGAATGGCGCTGACGTGGACCTCCCCCATTGGCTGGCGCTGTCCCTCATTTCTATCTCTTCCGTGTGTCTCTCTCTCACGCTGCCACGCGTCCTGTCCCCCTCCTCTCACCCGCACACAATCTCTCTCTCTCTCCTCTCAGCCGGCTCTCTCTCTCTCTCCTCCTCTCTCCCGCCTCTCTCTCTCTCCCCCTCTCTCTCAGCCGGCCCTCTCTCTCTCCTCTCACCACCGCCTCTCTCTCTCTCCTCTCAACCGCCTCTTTTCTCTATAAAAACAAACGCACAACACTTATTTCCGGACGGATTTTTTTGGAGAAAACTTGGAGAGAAATTTGGACAGAGAAATTTTTATAGAGGGAAATTTTTAGAGAGACGTTTTTTTTTAGGAAAACCTTCTGCAAAGTAAAACCGTTTTTGATTTCTTTCTTTTTCAAACGTCGCGCATATATTTTTCCGAGAGCGTAAACCTCGAGAGAGAAAAACTTCAATCATCCGTTGTCAAATATTTTTCGACTCTGTAGTCGTAGAACGTTTGATACCCGGAATAAATTAGAGTTAGGATTTTAGCTAGAGCTTTAGGCCCAAAAACAAGAGGAAGTTCTGCCCAATTATTTTTCACATTTAGAAAGATCCGAACGCGCTATTATATTAGCATAACCCGCGATAGCAGGTTTTAAACCCAGTGTTATGTCGGGTTATGGTTTTATTTAGCCGTTCGCGTGTCTTTCTTATTTTCGTGTAATCAGCTGATTTGAACATCAATACAAGGTATCATTGCAACAACCTATTTTATTTTAATTTATGTCTTTCTTCTTTAATTTTTGCTCTGTTTATTTAATTTCTTTTTTTATTTATTTAATGTAAATACTACGCTTAAAAGTCGATGTTCGCATCTCTAGTCCGCAATTCTAGAAATTTCTAGTCCGTTTCCAGAGATTTCTAGTCCGCACTTCTAGAATGTCAGAACATTTTTATTTATCTTCTCTATTTTTTTTATGTGAATATCAAGTGGGCATCCGCATCTCTAGTCCGCAATTCTAGAAATTTTTAGTCCGCACTTCTAGAATGTCAGGATTTAGCCTCATCAGGTTTAAAATCGCGAAAGTCGGTGTTGGCCTATGCCAATGTACTTTTCGTAATTTAAACAAGAATCTCTCTGAGCTTTTATCTACATTCCCGACATATCCCTCGATTGCGTCGGCTCCTGTCGGAATTAACTCCTAACTTTTTCCCTTTCCCAGATCCCATAACTTTTTCTTTTTTACCCCTTTCCCGTCTCCCCGTAACAGTTACTGCTATTTTTTTTTTTATTTCACGAAAAATCAATAAAAGGAAAAAAATCTGTTACTTCATAGCTAAGTTATATGAATAGTGCTGTTAGTTCACGCTGACACACTATCCATACCACTTGGTTAAAAAACCCGATAATCTCGAAATTCCGTAAACACACGGGTGACATAGGTAGCCCATACTAGTGTTTTGGAATGAAAATTTAACGGGCAGTGCACGTTATCTTTTCACGACAGATTATCGTGATCGAAGTGACATTTATTAAATTCTACAATTTGGACCGTCAGTGATTGTGTAGCTGTCGGGATGAAGAATTGCAGATAAATAAACCAGTTTAAGCAAGTGTGTGTCCTGCCTAAAAACTGAGAAACATGAGTAGCCGTTGTGCTGGCCATGTCTCCCGGTCTTGGGCTCCGACAATCTTAAAATAAAGTACGCCATGCAAGTTAACAGTTTATGTTAATTTTACGTATCGTGCTTTCTTGAAAGATTATCGGAATGACATTTTCGCTTTGCACCAAATTAACCTTGAATTTTAACGCTGGTGACGTAGGTAGTCAGCGGGAAATATATGAAAATGCAATAGCAGTTAATTTGGTTTAGGCCAAGACAACATATTGCAATTTCAAAAAAGTTAATATGGTAAATTCTTAATAAAACGGAATCGGATCATTGTTAAACTTGAAAATTCCTCCCAGGGATTTAAAGTACCCGGCACTCTAGGAATAGAAACATGACGTGCAGATACCAGTTTGCATATCATGTTTCGGTCAAAGTTTAACATATGTCCGTTCCAACATTTTTGCCACCAAAAGTTAAATTGTGTAAGCCGGGGTCCTGTTCCCACACCCGTTTCCACTTTTGATCCAATTATACAGCAATCACTTGATATTTACCAAATTTGGCCAAGGATAATAAAATAAAATTAATTGGGAAAATAAAGTACCGAAAGGGCGATATTGGGTGCCTAACACCTTCCCAACTCGTAACAGTGAATCCCCGAACCCATCTCTGTTTTTAAGACCAGATTTCTTTTAAAGGAGTCATTTTATAAACAGAATCATATTTCGGAGTTAAAATTAAATTATTTTTCTAAGGACATCTTCTTTGAAAATGGCCTTAAAGGGTGACTTGACACACTCGAATTTCATGTCAAGTGGCGACTCTGAGTTTTAAATAAGTCCCAGCTGTCAAACAATTTTCATCTTTCGTCGCATTACAAGTCAAGAAATTATTCAACCCCGTTCAAACAATTCATTAATTCGCGAGGGGGGCCGGGAAATTTCCGGGCGCGACACCCCACGGGGGCACTCTGGAGTGCCATGGCACTCTCAAGGTGCCAAGGACTGTCTAATAACAAGGAGACCTAGGATCCTATCAACAAAAGAATTAACTAAAAGTAAACCCTGCATGATGATGTAAGATGCAAGTGCAGG
This sequence comes from Arctostaphylos glauca, assembly GCA_019985065.2. Taxonomy (NCBI): domain Eukaryota; kingdom Viridiplantae; phylum Streptophyta; class Magnoliopsida; order Ericales; family Ericaceae; genus Arctostaphylos; species Arctostaphylos glauca. The sequence goes on along the minus strand of JAHSPW020000016.1, from coordinate 4,969,838 downwards.
GCGTTACCATTAGTTGCTTCGGACCTCGATTGCCTTGAATCCTTTGATCTTTGGAATTACTCTTAAACCATCAAACACAACTCACCAAAAACCTAAAAGAGTTATGCAATATTTTACATGAGAAATGATGATTTTGTTCAACCCAAAGAAACGCCAATTACAAAATTTTAACAACTATCATCGAAATGAGCAACCTTTAGGCGTTCGGCATCAATTGGCTTGACGCCAAGTTGAGATACTAGAGAATCTCCCGTGTGAAGAGGTGGAAAGGAAAATGCAACACACAAAAAGTTGCTCTCGTATTGGCACACTTCACCACCAGCATACGTATAGGTCCTCTCGTCGGCCCGAGACAAGTGCAAGGAGTTGGGGAGCACATAGGTGAATGAGATTCAATCTAGATCCTAGTTTGTTAGCACAAAGGTGATCGCCTCAACACTAAAGGGCTGGTCTCTCGGGTTGACAATATGGGCAGCCATTGCTAAGGCAATCACGATGAGGAACCCTTCCCCCAAAGCTCTAAGGGAGAAAAGGAAGAGCCAGAGTCGGTGTCTAAGTCGACATGTTGCTGGGAAGTACCGTCAAGGTCTTTAAATCACATCGACAGAGAAAAAGTGAATACGGAGTATGCAACGTCAAGGAATTGATGGCTCCCAGTCCAGAGGTCAATAAGGGGCAGGTCTGGAGAAACCTCTAAGGAATGTTGGAAATAGGCGTACAATCGCGAGGCCGAGTAATTTTTGGGAGGAAACACTATCAAAGATTGGTTGTGCGGCTAGATCACGAGTACGATAGAGGTGTCGTCTAGAGTAGGAGGCAAGTAGATGAATGGCAACAGGAATGGAAAACAAAGAGATACGAAGAATTTTGGGGATGCATAAATAGACAGAGAAGAGAGACCTATTTATGAGGATAGAATTTTCACGAAGCGGGAAATGGCACAACGATCTTGGCCGTTGGATGCGTTTGGAGTAGAGGGCGAAGATTAAGCCACGTCGAAATAATAGACACGCATGTGTGAGTAACTGCCAGGCGTGGATGCTTTTTTGAGAAGAGCATGAGATCTTTATACATTAATGGTCCGATTGCCACACTGGAGAAGTGAAGGACATGCCTTAAATGCCTAAAGTAATCGCCGCTTTTCAGACTTAAGTGTTATTCCCTACACCTCAGCTCACGCTTCTACTCGAGAATGGGGACAACTGATGAGTCCAGTTCGGACTTTGGGCAGACCAGCGGCTAGCAAACTCTTTAGGCCGACCAGAACCTTCCTGACCAAAGTGTGACCGACTGAGCTGCCATGCACCCTCGGTCGGTCAGCTTTTATCCAGATCTGTTCTAGACAATTAAGTGAATAGATGGCAAGGGTGGCATCGCACACCCTCTTCTAATTGCTCGGATAATCTCGACGATGGCGCCCTTGATTGTTCAGCATCCTAGAGATAACGCTTAGGGTCGGAGGACGATCCTCCCAAGATGGAATTATTGGTGGCATGATGACTGCCCAAAATGATCATTTCCTCAAGGCATTAAAATCCATTTCCGACAATGCATGAGATCAGGTGCTATCACACTTGCCATCAGTTTACATATGATTATCCACTCCTAAAACTATTTTAACTTGATCATCGGAGAGTCCTTGATTGGATAACCACCTCCTGCCACCAGATTTATGTGCAGGGGCTAAAAGTAGGAGCGCGGATCAAGTTATCATTTTTCGGCACCATCAGAAATAGAAAAGTGATTTATTTAGAATCACTTATTTAAATCAAGAATCACTATCTCAAAATAAAACGGAACATGATCCCCTCATAGTAACTTAGATTTGAAACTAAATCCAATAAAAACAAAACAATGGACGCGAACAAATAGAGATAAGACTAGTGTTGAGTTAGTCCAAACATTTGAATAAAACTACAATAGGCTAATTGCTTGGTATAAGGGTTTTAAATTCTTAAGGAATCCAATATTAATTCATCTGATGAAAGAATTTGTGAATTTAAACATATAGTCAAACACTGATTAATTTATATTAAAAGATGGTGATGACAAACTTTGGATCAGAACATGAACCATTAGGGTGGGTTCATTGGTTGCAAAATGCTCATAATGGACCACTATACCCACCCTTAATATGGTCCCCACATTTTGGGCTTTTGACCTATGAATATTTAATAAATTGCTAACCTACAACTGATAGCCTCATGCTTTACCTAACAATCATCAGTTTTATTAGGATAATGCTTCTTTATTTTGGGGTCTTGCATGCTTATGCAATCTACCCAGGCGGCTAAGTAGCTATCTTTAAGTAGTTTCCTATCTAATCTTATTCTATAACAGAGATAATCCTACTATATTCATTACTATGCCTGCAATGATGTGTATTTTATCCCCCCGCACACATGCATACATACATACATATATATACGTACACACGCACATACATACATACTACATACATGTACACCCAAAAGGTTTGGCCCAAGAAGAAAGTAATATTGAGGATTTCTTTTCTTATTCTTCGTTTAGGCATATTATAAGTATTTGTTTTTCTTTTTTATATTCATACCCCTTCTCCCATACAGTACATGATCAGCGAGCTACCTTTTACTTTTAAAATATATCAGTTCCAGTCCCGCACAGTCGTTGGGCTACAATCATTTGTAACTAAGATAAGACATCTATATCTATATTTACGCGATATGTCATTGTAACGGGTGTTTTAGTGAGGATAATTTTCATTTTTGAGTGCCATAAGTGATATCACTTAAAAATAAAGTACAATCTTAGCATGTATTTACTTATTTTGTCTTTTTTAACATCTTTCGCCATTGCCATATATCCTTGGGGTCAATGTTTTAAAAACCGGACTAGACCGCGTTAACCCACATCGGACTGACATTGAACTGTTGACCAGAAGGTACTTTGGTCCGGTCAACCCTATAAACCCGCTTGTTGTGTTGAACCGTATTGAACCGTCTCAATATGTTTGAACCAATAGTTGAACCGCTAAATCGCTCAATTTGTTACTCGTTTAGCAAAATTGTTTGGTCCACTTTAGAACTAACCAAGCTGAAAAAAAGGACACAAAAACATTTGTTGGTTAATTGAGCCAAACATGCATAGGTAAAGGACATCGAGTTCTATTGTGGACCATTTGATTCGCTAGACAAAATCTTGCGAAATTGAATTGTTATACGTACTTGGTACATTTGAAACTTTATGCATACTTTGGGCTTCCTTGTCCCGGAAACAAGACCCTTCCGGACATTGACCGATTGTTCTAAGTCATTTGCGCATTTGGAGTTTGCATCCAGGTTTAAAGTTACTCCAAGCAAATAAATGGATACATGCAAGCAAAAACTACTACTCCGTCATAACCAGAGATTACTCGACTCAAGAGCTAAGTTATGAGATATGAAGGTTTTAGGCACCCTATCTTGCCTAACCCTCGGGTTGGGCGAGAACTAACCATTTATGAAATTTTAAAACCATTTTAGTCCAATGCAACAACTAGGGAAAGGGGACATGCAATTGGGAGGTAAAATGACAAACAATCAAACATGTTTACGATACTAAACATTTAATATATGAATCCCGTCCTGTACCGGCCTCGTAACGGTAATAGACCACTGGAATATCGTTTCGACCACTGTTCCAGGCCGTACCGGTCTATATTTAAAAAAATAAAAAAATTCAAGTAATATTTTTCTGGTAATTCGACATAAATTGAGGCTAAAAATTATCTCTTTTTTTTTTTTATGTTTGGTGATTTATTTTTACATTGTGATGCTTTATATTTTTTGTTAAAAAATGTTATTTGAGATATGTATATTAATTTTAGCGCTAAATCTGAAATGGTACGCTGGTACGTACCATACTAGTAACAGTACGCTCGCCGATACGAGATTGATAACTTTGGTATGTATAAATTAGTAAATGTGCTTGAACTAAACAGAATGTAAGCTGCTTCAAAACAAAATTATTCTGGAGTATACGACTAGCGTACATGTAGACACCCCAATTTCAAACCCTAAAGAATCTTTGAGCAACGTTGAATCTCCCTCAAGGATGAAAAAAGACACTAATATCCTAAATAGGCCTTGAATCATTTGGTTAATATGAAAAATTTTGATTATTGATGCCACTGTTTTACAAACTAAAAAATCACCAACATAAGCCATCCAATGGCGTGCGCCATTCTCAAAGTACTGCATGCCATTTAAACTAGGCGTACACTAGTATTGTATGAGTAGTCAACATTAGAGTGACAAATGATATGGGGCATCGTACTGGCTCACCATCTCAGCGATGCAACGAAGCGTATGATTGGATAAGTGTAACACGAAGAAAATTCCAAACCTTATTTAAACTAGAGGTACTCTCTCCTTGAACAAACAAATTGAGTAAATACTCAGTTTTTATTAATCAATAATCAACCACTTAGCCCTTAGGCTTACAAAACAATTTATAGGGAAATAGAATCGTATACAAATTAGGAAACGAAATAATAAAGATTTAGACTTGCTAATCTACCCTAAATAAAAGAAAATAAGAAAATTACCAAAAACGAAAAATTCTGATTTCTTTAGCAAATCAAATACTAGAAAGAAATATAAGATTGCCAAAACAAACGGCGATCAAAATGGAAATTCCTACAAAAAGATATAAGGAAAACAAATCTTTTCTAAAATGGCAAATTCGCTAACTCGGAGGCCTAAATAAGGGAATTAGGCTGAAATCCATCGGGGCCCATGGATTGACAAATCGATGGGCCTTGATTAGAATGCCATTTCGCTTTAACCCTGTGACCCACAGGTCAATCTGCCACCAGTCTATTTGGCCTGTGGCCAATCTAAATGTTCCAGAAATGTGGTCGCGACCCGCTCGACATCACTCAATCTATATGAACATGTTCACGTGGACTGGCATGCACAATTTTAAAGTGGCGCACACCATTCCAAGTCATGCGTACACCATTGCAAATTGACTTATCTAATCACCATCATACCGCGCCATGGTTGAGTGGCAAGTAAAGCATTACTATGCACAGATTTAAAGCTAGAAGGGGCCTATAAAAATAACCCAATGCTTAAGAGACAAAAGTTAGAATTTTTTGGTACAATTTTTAGGTTACAAACTTTTAGGACAAAAAGATTACAAAACTTCAAAACTTTGAAGAACTCAAGGGTGTGAGAGAAAAGTTAAGAGCATTCAAGTTAAGAAATGATAGCAGAAAAAAGGTTGGCACTAAAGGCATAATAGAATGTTTACTCATCCACTTCCAACCTAAGTCTCAAGTACCCGTGTGAAAGCAAAGCAAAAGCCAAAGATGTTTTTGAGCTCTCGTCATCAACTAAGCCATGGTCATTGGTTTCCTCTCTGATAGGTGATAGAAAAATTGGGTTGGTTAAAGGCCTCCCATGAAAGCTATGAGCGTTATCTTGTCGTTCACCTCATCCATATGGAGGGCCTCGTTGTTGAACCGTTTGAGATAGTTTCCCAGGGACTCGTCCCTGCATTGCTTGACATTCAAAAGATAAGTGGTCAGGCGGTGAGGGCGTCGACCATTGGAAAAGTGGTTAATGAACTATCGGCTCAACTATTAGGAACTGTAAATGGACCCCGCCTTGAGCTTCCCAAATCATGCCCGAGTTGGCCCTCTCAACGTTGTGGGAACACATCACCTCATTTGGTTGCAAATCCATGAAGGCTTTGTATGTCTCTAAATGGTCCAAAGGATCTGAACTTTTTTTTTTTTTTTTTTTGGGGGGGGGGGGGGGGGGGGGGGGTGGCTGACCATTACTGCCTCTAGGAATGGTAGGTTCACCTTCAGCACCTGTTCCTTTCCACCTCCTTGCCCCATCTCCTCCATTTGCCTCAGGACACGCTTGAGCTTCTCTCTGAGTTTCCTAATATTCGCCCATTGCATTGCAAAATTCTCTATCAAGGACACCTTGCCTGGTATTGGTAGAATGTCTCTCTTCCCCCACCAGAGTGAACAATCACTCCCGTTGGTGGTGGCGGAGTGTGAGGGTCCGCCACCATAATATTTTTTTGAGTTTAATATTTAGTTGTGTCTTAATCATAATAGATTAAAACGTTAGAACTCGATGCGAGGGTTGTGATAGTTCGAGGGGTTAATCTAATTAATCTAATTATGAGAATAAAAAGATTAGAAAATCTTAAAATTAATTTTTTATATAAAAAAATAGACAGATTTTGTAGAGCTCTCTAAACCCTAGTTTTGTTTGAGGAAGAAGGATGGGTGCTTAGACGGAAGATTCGCGATGAGATCAACTAGGAAGTCATAGAGGGCATCAAGAGCTTCGCTTAGAGTCTGAGAATAGCCGAGTTCGTGGATCTTCCAAGCACTTTATCATTTTTTGCGTTTTTTTCGATTGAGGTAGGATTTCATGTTGATTTACATTGAGATATTGCATAGATAATGTAGATGGGTTGATTTTCTCAATCAAGGCGGAAAACTAGGAGCTCACTATCCAGCCGAAATAATGCTCTCAATTTAGGTGATCCTGTGATCTGCAAAACAATAATTTGTCAATGAGCCCTCTGCCGCTGTGGCAGGAAGACACTCCAATGATTAAGTCAGGCTAAAGCTCACAGGAATAATAACTCAAGCTAATATTCTCTATTAGCAGGCGAAACTATGCACTAGTTAGAACGTACCCTTTTTGTTGATCTGGAGCTTTATTTATAGACTTTCTCTTAAATCCCAATTCTCTTAGGACTCTAATTGGAGTGAAGTGCCTTCTGATTGGCCACCGATGAGATAACTTTCTGTCAAGTAGTTATCTTCTATCATTAGAGTTTCATTCAATTGATACTTCTCATATTAATTAAATTGGCCGTGGATTTCTCATCCATATCTGTTTGAACCGAATCCCGACTTATTCAGGATTCTGTCTTATCTTGGAGAAACGGTTGCTCGTCGCCTTTCTTGGGCCAACTGTGGTTCGGGCCGACTTCATATGGTCGGCAAGACATGGATCCGCCTTTCTCAGGTCGGCTTTGCTCAATACTTGGTTCTGTTGTCCTGATTTATGTATGGTCGACACTCCTCGTGTCGGCCATACCCTCATGTGATCGGCACGTGCCTCTGGACATATCATCCGGTCTTGGCCGACTCATTACTTATTTGGGGGGGATAAACGTATTTTACTAATTACGTTTTTATCCTCGTCAATTGCCCCCTAGCTTCGGCTGCTTTGTACCGACTTGGCGGAGTAGTCGAGGCTATACAGTGTACTCATGAAGGGGTCTGCATCGAACTCAGGTGGTTTGTATGTGTATCTGGTCCGTCTGAGGCGTGCTCTATCTTTCAATAAATGCGATTTGACCATTTGGGTGCACCTTTATGGAAAGACACGCTTCTCGCGCGTGCCTGACGCGTCGTTTCAATGCCCAGCCTGTAATTAATTAATGTTCCAGGGGTGAAGAATCTGACGGTTCATTCGTTTTGAATGTAAGGCGTAACTGAATCTGCCGCCTGAAAACCCTATATATTCGCATATCCTTTTTTCATTTCTTCTTTCTCGTCCTTTGCTACTGTTCTTCTTCATCTTCTTCGTAAGTCCTCTGTAAGTCATTTGGAACTGTTCTTTCTTTCAAGTTTTCTTTCTCGTGCGCACTTCTCCCCCGCTCATTGACCGGACCGGCAAAGTGCGTGTCGTTAGGGGTGCCGGCCACGTGGTCAGTGGTTTAATTCATAAAACTGAACTTATCCTCAAAATGTTTAAAATGAGTATAGGGATAGTCCGGAGTATCGATCCACAGGGAAAAGAACGTCGATGTCAGAGAATACGCAAATTGGTGTTTTCGACGTTTCGGACGTCAACCTCAAAGTTTTGTTTGGTGCGGTTAAGCAATTATATCACTAATATGAGGATTAAAACTAGATTAAAGAGTGGGGTTAAGTCCTAAGGTTTGGTTTATTCGAAACTTTCGTTGGTCTATCTCTTCTCTTTTATAACTCAATCTAACTCCCGGTCCCGGGTGTTCGATCGGAAAATTCTTCGATGAAAACAAGGATTTTAATTCTAAAAAATAGTTTTTGACGGATCTTTCAAGTTTAAAGGAAATGGGATTAAAAGATGAAGGACATCGATTCAAGTATTAAATATACCAACTCTAAGGATGGCTATATCTAATCAAGAACTTAACACTTCATTTTTATTTCAAAAGAAAAAGCTTAGAAAGATCCATCAATGGCATTAAAATTTGGAGAAGATAGAGACCAACATGGTTTTTGAACAAACCTCACATTTAGACTTAACCCACACTAAATTAACTACTCATGCTTTGACATAAACATAATGGAATTGAAAGCAAACATAATAAAACAAGTTAATCTAAAGACAATAAGGAAAAACTAAGTGAAACTAAAGAGGAATCAGATATTTAAGCAATAAGAACAGTATTTAAGACAAAAATGTAAATAAAACTTGATAAACTTAAGTGCTTCCAAGAGAATCCAAAGATTCAAAAGGGGAAGAACACTTAAGAGATGAAGAACTTGACAAGAAATGAAGAAATATTGAAGAACAAGACAAGAAATATGAAGAACAATGTAAAATGAGCTCTGAACAGTAAAAACTATGGAATACGTTATATCTCTATGGTCTGGTGAAAATGAAAACTGATATCTGTAAAAATAGGGAGGCTACACCTTTAACAAGCCAAGAATCTAACCTAATAAAATAATCTAACAACTAACTATGCGAAAGTACCAAAATACCCTTAAAAAGGCAATAAAAGAAGCTTCTAATTCCTAAAAATGGCCCTGAGTTCGCGTCAAAATCGTCCTCACAGAATCTGATAAAACTGGGTCTCTATCGATAGGAGGAGATCCCTATCGATAGAGAAGTCTACTGGTATGAATTAACCGAAACTTCTATCGATAGGAAGGGATCCTCTATCGATAGAGAAGTCCTCTGATCTTCTTTGATTTATCCTCCTATCGATAGGAAGGAATCCTCTATCGATAGGGAAGTCTTCTGATCTTCTTTGATTGATCCTCCTATCGATAGGAGTGATCCCTATCGATAGGGAAGTTCTTCTTCCTGGTTCTTTGATAAAGGCTCTATCGATAGAGATAAACCTCTATCGATAGAGAGGTTTTTGATTTCCAAACATCAGTTCTTCCTTCCTTGGTTCTTTGATCCGGACCCACTTTTGCTCCTCCCGAGCCTTCAATTGGTACTCCATCAGTATTGCCAATGGTTCCGAGGCCTTAATTCATGGTAGAATCTTTTGGCATTCATTCAGCACTCGAAAACCTGAAAGGGTAGAAAAACAACTACGCGTGCAATATCATTTAAATAGAAACATTTGCCTACGCATAATTGCCAAATTGAGCGTATTGAGCCACGTTATTATACAATATAGTGCGCTCATCACTCATCCTCTGAGTATGGGGATTTTCCATAAACACTTTGTCTCCCCGGCGCGTATAGCGGAATTCCGTATGCATTACAACATTCCAGACGATGCAGTGGTAGAAATCAATAGGCCTGAGACTCATCCTGAGATCCGGGATGAGGACTCCATCCACATTCCTCTAATGATCGTCACTGAGGGTGGAGTTAGGCTCCCTCTCCACCCTTTACTCCGTAGGGTTCTGTCCTGGTATCGGCTGAACCCTATGCAGATCTCCATAAATACATACCGTATAGTGATGGGCACAGTTCGTCTGAACGAACTGTGCAATACCAACTTAGGCCTGTGGGACATAAACTATAATTATGACATGGCCTATAATAAGGACGAGAAATGGTATCTCAAATCCCGTAGGGGCCGAGAAAAGATAGTGACGCATCTCGTTGATTCAAATAGGGGGAACGACGACGATTTCCTGATTGTCTCGGGCAATTGGGAGTTCTCTCCTGACGAACCCGAGCACACGCGGATCCCCATTCCCCGCAATTTCGAGAAACCCCGTTAGTTCCCTCTTCCCTTTGATTGTGATTTTTGATAATTTTGCCGACCTGCAATGTTTAATTGCTATTTATTGTCTCTGTGCAGCTGCCAACGCGAACCGTGGTCGGCAACTTGCTGCCACCAACCCCGAAGATCTGAAGAAGGTGCTGCGCTACAAGGGCGTAGAAGGGCAGGTCAAGCCGAGATTTGCTAAAGTGCTGCTGCGATATAACCCGACTTACAAGGGTTATATCAAGGACAGAGCTTACGTTGCCGAGGCGGTCGCTGAAGATTCCCAAGCTGCTGTCCCCGAAGGCATACCATTGCCATACCTTAGGGAGCCACACCGTGTCACGGTTGCTGCGATAGCCGAAGCCCCGAGCTCCTCTTTTTCATCCTCATCTGCTGATCTCACGCAATCTCCACCCCGGATAGCTTGGAATACCGAGGACGAGGAAGAAATAGACCGTGAAATCATGTCGAGGAACCCAAACATGCCCAACCTGAAGGAGCTGATGAAGCAAAAAAGCAAGGCTGCCGCCGAGGCGAAGAAGAAAACCACTCCCATCGAGGCGAAGAAACCCTCTGGCGTCACTTTGGCAAAGAGGAAACCTGAAGAGGGCGAGGCTCTGTCAAGTCTTAGCTTTGCCGATGTTGACACCGTCCCAGCCGACTCCAAAAGAAGGAGGCTGGTGAAGGCTCATGACGCTGGTCCCTCCAAGGCGAAGGGAAAAACAAAAGTCTCCAAGAAAGCCGAGACATGGGCTCCACCGCTGCTGATAAACGGTGTAGCTCCTATTACGGCCGCCGACACGGCTGGGGATCTAGGGACTGCCACGGCTCTTGCCGGGGCCCTGATGCTGCCAAGGGACATCGAGCCCTACTCTAACTCTGAGGATCCGACCGTGCTCCAGATAGTGATCGCGCACAACATCTTTGTAAGTGTTCCTGTACTTATTGATTGCTTTCTGTATATCATGCTGTTTCTGTTCTAACAATGCTTGTGATGATGCAGGCGATCCAGAAGACCATGCTTTGTCTTGGGCAAAGCCAAGATCGGGAGGCACAGCTTAATGCTGCTGAAGCCGAAGTGCGGGAATTCAAACTGAAATTCTCCACTGCTCAGGACGAGGCCGACGGCTATAAAAAGAAGGCTCTGGAGATCACCAAGAAAGCCGAATCCTTCAACCATCTCCTATCCGAGGAGAAAAAGAAAAGTGCTGAGCTGCGTTAACGGCTCTGAAGGTCAAGCATGCCAAGGAGATAGCCGAGACAGAAAGCAAGGCTCGCAAGCTCGACATGGACGAGGCAGCCGAAGACTTCCTCAACAACCAGATCCCTGATTTGCAGGAGGAATTTCTTGCTACCGAGTGGAAGGCTGCTTTGAAGGCTTGCAACGTGGCTGCGGACTCGCCCCTGTTCAGAGAGATTCCTCATTCCTCTGAACTGGGTGATGAAGAGGCAGTAATATCTAAGCCGAACTTCCCAAAGGCTGCATCACTGATCTTACTGCTGATGACCAGGAAGTTACTAGTGTCGGAGAGACTGCTACAGGGGGAGAGCAACTCCAGGAGGGCCCTGTCGACATCGTCTAAAGGATGTCTTTATTTTTACACAGTTTTTAGTATGTAGTAGTAACAGACTAGTTGTTTTCAATTTTGCACCCTTGTTTTTTGGATGTAAGTCGCACATGAATGAATATACGATTCTATCCTTTCGTCGCCAACTCTTGTCTTGATAATTTCTTGATAGCTTTTGCTTGCATGAAGTCGGCAATCTTTGCCCGTACTTGCGATCAGTACTCTGAACCATTCCTTAATGTAAACTCAAACTTTCTTCTTAAGTTTGTTCGGGTGTTTAACTCATACTTGGGCATTAAACACAAACTATTCTCAAGTATGCTCGAGGGTTCACACTTTCCTCAAGTGTTGAACTCTCTCAAACTTTTTCCAAGTTTGTTCGGGTAGTTTAACCTGTAGTTAGGCTTAAACTCATACCTTTCTCAGGTATGTTCGGGAGTTCAAACTTTCTCTAAGTGTTGAACATTCTCAAACTTTTCTCAAGTTTGTTCGGCTGTTTAACCTGTAGTTAGGCTTAAACTCGTACCTTTCTCAGGTATGTTCGGGAGTTCAAACTTTCTCTAAGTGTTGAATTTTCTCAAACTTTTCTCAACTTTGTTTGGCTGTTTAACCTGTAGCTAGGCTTAAACTCATACTTTTCTCAGGTATGTTCGGGAGTTCAAACTTTCTCTAAGTGTTGAACTTTCTCAAACTTTTCTCGAGTTTGTTCGGCTGTTTAACCTGTAGTTAGGATTAAACACATACTTTTCTCAAGTATGTTCGGGGGTTCAAACTTTTCTCAGGTGTTGAACTTTCTCAAACTTTTCTCAAGTTTGTTCGGCTGTTTAACCTGTAGTTAGGATTAAACACATATTTTCTCAAGTATGTTCGGGAGTTCAAACTTTCTTTAAGTGTTGAACTTTCTCAAACTTTTCTCAAGTTTGTTCGGCTGTCTACTTTTCTCAAGTATGTTCGGGAATTCAAACTTTCTTCAAGTGTTGAACTTTCTCAAACTTTTCTCAAGTTTGTTCGGCTATCTGACCTGTAGTTAGGGCTAAACACTTACTTTTCTCAAGTATGTTCGGGAGTTCAAACTTTCTTTAAGTGTTGAATTTTCTCAAACTTTTCTCAAGTTTGTTTGGCTGTCTACTTTTCTCAAGTATGTTCGGGAGTTCAAACTTTCTTTAAGTGTTGAACTTTCTCAAAATTTTCTCAAGTTTGTTCAGCTGTCTGACCTGTAGTTAGGGTTAAACACATACTTTTCTCAAGTATGTTCGGGAGTTCAAACTTTCTTTAAGTGTTGAATTTTCTCAAACTTTTCTCAAGTTTGTTCGGCTGTCTAACCTGTAGTTAAGGTTAAACACATACTTTTCTCAAGTATGTTCGGGAGTTCGAACTTTCTTTAAGTGTTGAACTTTCTCAAACTTTTCTCAAGTTTGTTCGGTTGTTTAACCTATAGTTAGGATTAAACACATACTTTTCTCAAGTATGTTCGGGAGTTCAAATTTTTCTCAAGTGTTGAACTTTCTCAAACTTTTCTCAAGTTTGTTCGGCTGTTTAACCTATAGTTAGGATTAAACACATACTTTTTCTCAAGTATGTTCGGGAGTTCAAATTTTTCTCAAGTGTTGAACTTTCTCAAACTTTTCTCAAGTTTGTTTGGCTGTTTAACCTATAGTTAGGATTAAACACATACTTTTCTCAAGTATGTTCGGGAGTTCAAACTTTTCTCAAGTGTTGAAATTTCTCAAACTTTTCTCAAGTTTGTTCTTACATTCTATTCATGCATGCACTGGATTTATCTTTGCCCCCCAGTAAGGTAGTAAAGGTGGCCACAACATTGATAGCCTTACTAAAAATCTATTCATAAACTGAAACTGGTGCTTTTATTCATTAAAATCGAATTGTAGCAAACATAAGTACTGAAAAAGGAAAATCTACTGGTAAAACTTCTTAAGGTTGGAAACATTCCAAGTGCGGGGTATTTCCTTGTCATCAAGGTCCTGCAGTTTGTAGGCGCCCTTCCCAAGTCGGCCGATAACTCTATACGGACCCTCCCAGTTGGCTCCGAGCTTGCCATCAGTTGGGTCTTTCGTGTTTCCCATGACCTTGTGAAGGACTAGGTCGCCGAGATCGAATTCCCTCTGATGGACCTTCTTATTGTAAGACCTGGAGAGAGTGGACTGATATGCAGCCAGTCTGATCATTGCTCGTTCCTGTTTTGCTTCAGCGAGATCGAGCTCTATTGCCAATGCTTGATCGTTTCCACCTTGCTCCATTAACTCGGTGCGAAGAGTTGGGATACCGACTTCAAGAGGGATGACAGCCTCGGTGCCATACGCGAGTGAATACGGGGTGACACCTGTAGATCGGCGAGGGGTGGTCCTGTATGCCCACAGGACGAGTGGCAACTCTTCCACCCACTTACCCTTGGCCTTTTCCAGCCGTTTCTTGATTCCTCCCAGTATCGTTTTATTTGAAGCTTCTGCCTGCCCGTTGCACTGTGGATATGCTACTGAGGCGTAGTAATTTTGAATCTGATACTGTGAGCAGAAGGCCTTGAACTTGTCCTGGAATTGGGTCCTGTTGTCCGAGACGATGGCATAAGGGATACCGAATCTGGTGATGATGTTCTGCCAGACAAATCGCTCGACATTCTTCTCTATGATCTTAGCCAGGGGTTCGGCCTCTATCCACTTGGTGAAGTAATCTGTGCCAACCAACAGATAGTTTCTTTCCCCAGTTGCTTTGGGAAGCGGACCGACAATATCCAGACCCCACTGAGCAAAGGGCCATGGGCTGGTGAGTGGTGCCAGATCGGCAACAGGCTGATGTGTGATCGGGGCGAATTTCTGGCAGTTCTCGCAAGTCTGGACATATTTCTTTGCATCCTCCTGCATGTAGGGCCACCAATATCCCTGAGATATGGCGCGATGGGCGATGGATTTGCCTCGAGCATGGATCCCACACGTCCCCTCATGAATTTCGAACAGGAACTTCTGTACTAGATTAGGGTGCACGCACTTCAGATAGGGACCAGTGTAGGACTTTCGATAAAGTTCTTGCTTAGGCGAGAGCCAGAAGCGCGTTGCTCTGATCCGCAGCTTGTGAGCTTCCTTCTTATCCTCGGGGACCGTTCCCCCAGTGAGGTAGGAGATAATGGGATCCATCCAACTTGGGCCGAGATCGATTTCCAAAGCCTTCTCAGCAATTGGGATGTCGATACTCGGATACTCGATGGCGTCCACATATATGGTCCTGTGCTTATCTCGGGGTATTGTCGAAGCCAAACATGCCAAGGCATCTGCTTGCTCATTCTGTCTAGAGCTGATGTGTGTCATCTCTACTTTCTTGAACTTAGATAACTCTGCTCTAGCCCTATCCGCGTAGGCGGTCATCTTCTCGTCTAGGGTGGCATATTCTCCGTTGAGCTGGTTGAGGACCAGTTGTGAATCACAGTAGACTTCCACATACTTTGCCCCCAGGTTATGCGCGCACTTGAGCCCGTGTATCAACGCCTCGTATTCGGCGACATTGTTGGAGGCATTGAAATTCAGTCGGATGGACTGCTCAAAATAACATCCATTTGGTTCTTCAATAACAATGCCGACTCCAGATCCACGCGAACATGATGATCCGTTGACATATAACCTCCAGTACAGTACTTGGTCGGGAGCCATCCCATCTTGCTCTCCCTGTTCGGGCAAGCCCTTCTCTGAGATTGAAGCCACATCTACTACAGGCTCATGGGAGAATTCCGCAATGAAGTCTGCTAGGACTTGTCCACTGCTGTCCTTGGGAGGAATCTGATATCATATTCCCCTAGTTCCACGGACCAGGTTGCCACCCTGCCTGACAGTTCTGCTTTCCTCAAGACAGTGTTGAGGGGGTGTGTAGTCGGTACTTCTATCGTGTGGGCCAGTAAATAGTGTTGTAATTTCCTAGAGGCCACCACAAGGGACATAATCAACTTCTCCAAGGGGAGGTATCTTGTCTCCGAATCGAGAAGTGTCTTACTCACATAGTATATCGGCGTCTGCTCGCCATCTTTATTCTTCAACAAAACTGCGCTGACCGCATGCTCGGATACAGCCAGGTATAGTGTCAATATATCTCCCTTCTCGGGAGTCATGATCAAAGGTGGGTTTGCCAGGTAGGTCTTGATCTCCTGTAAATCCCTTTCGCATTCCTCCCCCAAGGAGTACTTGGACTGTTTTCTCAACAGTTGGAAGAACGGCCGACATCGGTCGGAAGATTGGCTGATGAATCTGTTAGGGCTGCCACCATTCCTGTCAACCTCTAAACCTCCTTCATAGTTCGGGGGCTCTGTAGATTTTGCAGGGCGATGATCTGATTGGGGTTGGCCTCTATTCCCCTCCGTGTAACCAGATGCCCCAAGAATTTTTCCGAGCTGACCCCGAAAGCACATTTCGAGGCGTTGAGCTTGAGTTTGTATTTTCTGAGTACCTGGAAAGTTATGTCGAGATCGTCGATATGGGTTTCGGCCTCCTCAGACTTGATGACCATATCGTCGATGTACACCTCCATGCTCTTCCCGAGCAGTTCCTTGAACATAAGAGTCGCCAACCTTTGGTATGTTGCTCCTGCGTTTCTTAGTCCGAACGGCATTACTTTGTAGCAGAACAATCCACGTGGAGTAATGAAGGATGTCTTCTCTTGGTCTAGCGCGTACATGGCTATTTGATGATATCCCCGATATGCATCCAAGAAGCTCATGCGCCGATATCCAGCTGTGTCATCCATGAGCTGATCTATCTTAGGTAGTGGGAAGCTATCCTTGGGACAGGCTTTATTCAGGTTCGTGAAGTCAACGCATAGTCTCCACTTGCCATTTTTCTTTTTGACCACCACGGTGTTTGATAACCACTCGGGGTAATGCACCTCTCTGATGGCCTCGGCCTCCAACAGCCGATCTACTTCTTCTATCACGACATCCACATGTTGGACTGCCGATCTCCTTCTTTTCTGCATGACGAGTTTGTGGGCAGGATCCACATTCAAGTGATGACATATGATATCCGGGCTCACCCCAGGCATCTCCTGTGGTGTCCAAGCGAATACATCAATGTTCCTTAAGGATTTTTATCAGGACTTTCTCGTCCTGCTCTGATAACTCTTCTCCAATGAGAAAGTACCGCTCTGGGTCCGTCTCATGAGCCGGTACCTGCTTGAGTTTTTCCACAACTCGATCGGCTAGATTACGCCCGATATCCTCTATCGTCGGCCGATCTGGGACCTCTATAGACTTCATGTGTTTGGCTTTGGGCTTACGTTTTATCGAGGTGACGTAGCAGCTTCTCGCCGTTGTCTGATTTCCCCGAACACATTCGATCCCCTTCTTACCTGGGAACTTCAGCATCTGCTGATAGGTGGAAGAGATTGCCCCCATCCTGTGGAGCCAAGTTCTCCCCACAATGGCATTGTATGCCGATGGTACGTCTACGACCAGAAAGTCGATATCCAGGGTCACTCTCCCTGCCCCCACGGGGATAGTGATGGATCCTAAGGGCCAGACTGCCTCGGCGCTGAATCCGATGAGTGGAATGTCGGCCTTCTGCAAGTCTGCCTTATCAAGCTTGAGCTTCTTAAAAGTGTCATAGTACAAAATTTCCGTTGAGCTGCCCTGGTCAACTAGGATTCTCTCCGTGTTGATGGTGCCGAGGAGCAGCGTGATTACCAATGCATCGTTGTGGGGGTGCACCACCCCCTCCAGGTCCTTATCTGAAAAGAATATAACCGTGTTTGTCTTTGTCTTGGGCTCTTTTTGCTTTTGCCCGAGGTGTTGAATGTGATGTTCATGCCCGTCTCGGCGTCGTTGGAGCCTTATTTCCTTTTTATCGGGAACCGGCGTGTAAGACATGCATTTCTCTGTGATATGGCCATTATTGCGGTGATAGCTGCACCAATCTCTATTTGGGTCGCGTTTTACTAGCTCCCCTGACCCTGCTGGCCATTTCCAGAAAGGCTCGTTCTTCAAAGGCCAGATTAATTTGAATATTGGAGTGTTGAAAACCGTACGTATCGCCCTATACGCCTGGGGTCCAGGTGGTTTGTGCACCTTTGTCACATGTGCTACTTCGGCCACCTCGGTGTGTGGCCTCTTTGCTGCAGGCTCTATTGCCGCACTCCTATGTGCCTTTCCAATTGGCCGATCCTTGTCTCGGCGAATCTCGTCTTCAAACTTAGCATACTTCTCGACCCTTCCCATCAGGTCGCCAATTGTACTCGGGGGATCAATGGTAAGAGATTCCCTCAGGCGATCTCGATACAATAAACCCAGCCTGAAGAATTCTACGGCATAGGCCTCTGTACAGTCCCCTATCTCATTATAGGTCGCGCAATATCTGCTGGCGTATTGTCTGAGATCCTCTTCCGGTCCTTTTCTCAAGGCCAGAAGGGTGTTCACATATTTCTTTTGTGCTCAGTTAGCCACAAATCGTTTGAGGAACTGGTCTTCCAGTTGCCTCCAACTAGTAATGCATCTCGGTGGAAGGGCCTGAAACCAATTTAGGGCCGTCTCGCCCAAGCTCAAGGAAAAGACCTTGCAGTAGAGGCTGTCATGGCCTACATAGATCATCATGGAGTTCACGAATCCTTTGATATGGGTCATCGGATCCGTTCGTCCATTATAAATCATGAACTTAGGAGGGATAAACTTTCTGGGTAAGTCATCCGTCTCAATCTGTACTGACAGCGGTGACACTGCCAGCTGTTGCAACTCCTTATGATTCTCGTCGTCCTCCGGGCGGTTGAATCCCAACTGCTGACTCAACCATGCTCTTATATCGGTAACCGGAGGAACTGGTGGTATAGTTTGATATGGGATCCCCTGCTAAACATCTGGGGGCATCCCCGCCCACTGATTCAGCCATTCCCGCATGTCGGGAAGTGGTTGCACTGGAGGTAATCCACCCAGATTTGACGGTGCCCCAGCCTGGTTTTCCCCTCCTCGGGGCCTCTGACTCGGTTCATGTCGGCTATCCTGCCTCGATGGCCCAGTCTCGGAACGCTCGTCACGCCCAGATACCGACTGTTGGGCCGGGTTTCTCTGCTTGCGGAGAGTGCGGTTTTCCCTCTCCATGTGTCGTATGTAACGCCTCATGTCCTCTATTTCTTGGTCCCTCCTCCTGATCCTATCAGCATTATTGTAATCCTCGTCTCGGCGAGACCCTTCGTGAGTTCGGGATTCTCTCCTTCCCTCGTTCTGGGTTTGAGTCAGGGATCTGTCCCTATTTCTCGACCGTTCCGCTTCTCGCGGAAGATCGGGACGCTGCTCCAGAGGTAGCGACGGAAATGCGGTTGGTAGCGCGGGAGCTACCGGAGTATTGGTGGGTAATGGAACGGCAGGGGGCGGCACCTGTTCTCCAGGATGCTCCCCTACTAGTTTTGGGGGTTGAACCCTAGGAATTTCATTCCTAGGTCCCCTCGACTTATGTGGAACTGGAGGGGGGGATTTAGATTTGTCTTTTCCTTCGCGCTCCCTCCCCTGATCTCTTCTGGGTGTTTCAGCCATGAGTCTCTAGCTTTCCCACAGACGGCGCCAATTGTAGATGGGTTGATTTTCTCAATCAAGCCGGAAAACTAGGAGCTCACTATCCAGCCGAAACAATGCTCTCAATTTAGGTGATCCTGTGATCTGCAAAACAATAATCCGTCAAAGAGCCCTCTGCCGCTGTGGCAGGAAGACACTCCGATGATTAAGTCAGGCCAAAGCTCACAGGAATAATAACTCAAGCCAATATTCTCTATTAGCAGGCGAAACTATGCACTAGTTAGAACGTACCTTTTTTGTTGATCTGGAGCTTTATTTATAGACTTTCTCTTAAATCCCAATTCTCTTAGGACTCTAATTGGAGTGAAGTGCCTTCTGATTGGCCACCAATGAGATAACTTTCTGTCAAGTAGTTATCTTCTATCGTTAGAGTTTCATTCAATTAATACTTCTCATATTAATTAAATTGGCCGTGGATTTCTCATCCATATCTGTTTGAACCGAATCCCGACTTATTCGTGATTCTGTCTTATCTTGGAGAAACGGTTGCTCGTCGCCTTTCTTGGGCCAACTGTGGTTCGGGCCGACTTTATATGGTCGGCAAGATATGGATCCGCCTTTCTCAGGTCGGCTTTGCTCAATACTTGGCTCTGTTGTCCAAATTTATGTATGGTTGACACTCCTCGTGTCGGCCATACCCTCATGTGATCGGCACGTGCCTCTAGACATATCATCCGGTCTCGGCCGACTCATTACTTATTTGGGGGGGATAAACGTATTTTACTGATTACGTTTTTACCCTCGTCAGATAATGTTTAATTCGATGATATATGTATTATTTTTTATGTGTGATCGAGTCATACATGTTTTGTGTGAATTTATAGATGTTTTGGACAATAAGGTTGCAAAAACAAAGGCCAAAATGAGATTATTTGCAAAGCACATAATCTGAAAAAAATAGAATACTACGATAATCTGATTTTGAAAATTTTCATTAGGATTGTTCTAAAACTCAAAAATTTCTATGATGTTTACTGGGCATTGGTTTATGTGTCTTCTGCGTTGGGTTAAAATTTTTAAACCTAATTCAAAGTATAAAATTCTACAAAAATTCGTGGCTACAACAGATTCATACCTGTTATGGCTGTACTTACACACTTTGGAAAAACGAGCATAATTTTTACTACGAGTATCGAAATTATGCACTGTTTGTTTTGTTTGAAATTAGACACATAGAGTTTTAAAAAAATAAATGTTTTGCATCTTTTTTTTTACACTAGCAAAATCAATTTTTCGATTGAATTTGACGAAACAGTTTTGATGTTTCAAAATAACCTATCCAACTTTGAATCGACGCAACGGTATTGTCCGAACTCTGTTTTTAACCTATTATCTATTGTTTGAAAGCTTGTAGAGTGTAATTTTTATTGACATTGGACCCAATACATCTACTTATAAGTTGTAACATTTTAAAGTTTTTAAGGTTGAACCTAACTATATAGCTTAATCCACTCGAGCAACCTATTGAAAAATAGAATGTTTCTTTTTTATTTCTTGCCTGTTTCTTGCCTTTTGGTTCATTTATGGCTACCTTTTAAGTATAGAATTAGTTAATATTGGTACATATGAGCATGCTTGGACGTTGGATATCGGGTACAAGATGGCTTGTTGGTCTGGTAGCCCGTAAACTCTTCTTGGAATCTTTATAATTCCTCCGGTGAAAGATGGTGAAACAACCGTGTAAAGAGGTGGCCAAACAGTTGGAGTGGCCAGTGAACTCTATAATAGGGTCCCCGATGTGGGGCTACCCGCAGTGGAAGACCGTCGAATTATGCATGAGTCGCATGAAAAACATGATAGTGTTGTAGATGGTCGATGGTTTATATTTTCGTTATGCATATTATATTATTGATGCGAGCATGCTTTACTCAATACGTTGATGTTTTCAGTATGACTTCTTATTCGAGCTCCGGTTTATATTTTTCTGTAAACTAACAATTTATAGGTGACGACATGGATCCGAGAACTTAGACTTCATGTATGAAGATGTTTTAGCATGCTAGTTTAGGATTTACTTTTGCAGTAGTACATCCATATTTTTAGATGTTTTAGACTTTATTTATTTATTCAAGCATTGTGGGCCTATTCTGACTAGTTCTTTTTATATTAGGAGAGATGGTTTATTTGTTTACTTAATAATTGATTATTGGAGTAGGAGATTTACTTAATTCAATTGGAGATATGTTTATGTTAAGTATTGGATGTGTGTTCCATTGCTAAATTTATACTCTAGAAGTTTAGGGTGTGACAATTTGGTTTCAGAGTATGGTTCGAACACCTATAGCCGTGGATAGGATCCTAGAGGTCTGCATGTTTATGTGGAGTTGTGCCATAGAATGTCATGTCTTGTCTTCAGACGTCCATGGAACTACTTGTGAAATCTAGTTAGAAGAGGTGCCTGATCACCATATCTTTTGGTTGGAGGTCCAAGAAAGTTAATTGAAATTCCAGGATGATATTCTTAGGCACTTCTCATTACGCATTTGATGTCCTTATGTGTTTATGTGGTTGCATGATTATGTGTTATGTGTTTACATGAATATCTGTTGTTGATAGTTGTCATTGTTCTCTTGTGTCATAGGTGTATGTCGCTACGTTAGCAGGATTTAAGAAGTGAGTTGTTAGATTTTGCTTGGTTAAAAGAGATCCTTGTTGATTGTGTGGTGATCTTAGTTGTGTTGTTAGTCATGTGAGGTTGCAATGGGCTACCTCAGACTATCTCTTGACCTGCCGGAGCGGGACATGATGGGAATTGATGTTTTTGAGGTACCTTATTTATCTCGCGCCTGAGTTAGCGTCTTCACACTCATTTATTTCTTCTAATCTTGCTACTATCTTGAGTCTTGAAGTCAGCATGTTAGAGTCTGCTCGATCTGTTGAGACGTTTGTTGGGGGCGATGCGGTTTTGAGGCACGTGTGTTGGTCATGTGAGATGGAGATTGTCGATCACAGTTTATTCTTTGATTTCATTCTATTAGACATGAGTAGTTTTGATATTATTCTAGGTATGACTGGTTGACCTTCTTTAGAGCAACGATCGATTGTTATTGGAGTAGAGTAACCATTAATATTTCAGAGGGTGATAGTTTTCAATTTTTGGGAGACAGAGAAGATATTCAATTGGGAATTCATGGGTTGTGGGGGAGAGAGATTGTTGGTCATTTGTTCAAGTGACATGGGATGATGAAGGGGATCAGAATTGGAGAAAATTTCCTAGAATGGTATGTGACTTTCTAGATGTCTTTTCGGAAGACATTGTGGGTTTACCTTCTCAGCGAAAAGTAGAGTTTTTTATTGATCTTGTGCCTGTGACAACTACATTTTCTGTGGCACCTTATCGATTTGCTCTAGCAGAATTGAAGGAAGTAGAGATGTAGCCCTAGGAGATTATTAGACAAGGGGTTGTAGATCCTGCAGGATAATAACTTATATGCCGAATATTCTAAGTGTGGGTTTTGATTCTTGGAGGTGAAGTTTTTGGACATGTAGTGTCAGGGGATGAAGTTGTAGTAAATTCATTCTAGATTGTTATTGAGTTGAGTGACCTAAGAGTGCATTTGAGATTTGTAATTGTTTGAGTTTGAAAAATTATTAATGATGCTTTGTTGGGAATTTGCATGGTTGATTGCACCAGTGATAAATCTTACTTGGAAAGAAATCAAGTTCAAATGAATGAAATGTGTGACCCTTTATTCCTAGAGTTACGAAGAGGTTAACCTTGGCAACAGTTTTGGTGATACCTGAATGAGATGTAGGTTATTTGATATAATACGATGTGTTTATGGATGGGTTCTCCAGACTAATTGAGTTTTGAGAGTTGTGGGTAGAGTACTTATTTTAGAGACATGTTGTGAGGATATACTTTGTGAGTTTTAACATTCTTGTCTAGTTGTACAATCACGTGCTACAAAGATGTGTCAAGACCGAAGACAATAATATTGGTGGAGAGATATGAGAATGGGTAGAGAAGATAATATTCATGCGAGAAATGACCAGTGAGGATTTTGGAATACTGGGGAATAGCTTTTGTGTGGAAAGACGATTTCATTGGCCTAAATTTTGTGATGTCACCATGGGGTGGAAGATGTCATTTGGGAAGAAGCGGAATTGAACTTGTTTGTTGTACCAGAGATGTTAGAAGACTGAAATACATTTTGTGGTATTGCATATGTACTAGCATCTTGATATAGTTGCATTGTATTCTTTTGTGATATTAGTTTGTATTTGTTTGAGGTCTAGGATTAGAGTTGCCAGATTGTGCTAGATGGGTAGTGACATCTATTAATAGTGATGTGACCTTTGTAGTGTTGCAAGTTGCGTGAGGTTGGGATGAACGACCGTAGCTTAACCTTTGACCTAATGATGTGAGATGATGGAATTGGTATTTTGAGATATGGAGGATGGATGGTGTTTTCATTTGTGGGAGACTGTAAAGATGTACATTCAGAATCATTTTTAGGTTGGAGAGCCAATTTTTAGGACAAAATTTTCGAAGGGGGGAAAGTTGTGAGGACCCGAGGTTCAACTTTTTATTTTATTATTTTTAATTTATTTGAAAACTTGTGGTTTTGAGTTTAATATTTAATTGTGGCTTAATCATAATAGATTGAAACGTTGGAACTCGATTCGAAAGTTGTGATAGTTCAAGAGGATTAATATAATTAACCTAATTATGAGTATAAAAGGATTATATGTAAGGACCCGACTTATTTTAATGTCTAAAAATATTTTACGGTGAATAAGATGGGTGTGGATACGGGTTGGACGAGACAAATAATCATTTGGATGAGTTTTGATGAAGAAGAGAAGGGTAAATAAAAAAATAAAAAAAAGAAGAAAGGTGAAAAATTGTGGTCAATAGCACCCGGTGACTGATCACGCGGACGCGTGCCCTCCCGGTGACTGGTCACGCGGGTGTGGTCTTTTTTCAAAATTTGGTCAGTAGCTCCGCCTGACTGATCAGGCTCTCTGGCCTTTTTATCCTGACTGGTTAGGCGGGTGGACAAGCATTTTTTAAAGGGACGAACAAAAAATTTTGTACACAACTTTTTCACCCCAAATCAGATTTTTCACTCCTTCTTTCTCTAGAAAATCTCATTTTTCATGTCTCCATCCCAAAATACTTTATCAAACCTCATTATCCCTCAAATTCCTCCATGGATCCTTCATTTTTCCTTTGATTTCAAGCTTTTAGAGGTGAGTTTTGCTTCGAGAGGACTTGATTGAGCATCTTTCCACCAGTAAAGTTAGGGTTTCACCATTTTGAGTTCAAAACTTGGATTTTCTTCTTGAGGTAGGAATTTTCTTACTTCTCTTACTTGATTATGGTTTATTATTGGTGTATGATGCATTTGCCCCTTGTGTCAAGGGTTTAGGTATGCTTGAGTGTGTGTAGGGTGTGTTCTGCTTGAAAGTGCCCACCATGAATGGGCTAGATATTATGTTTGTTGCTTGAAAGAGTTCTCGAATCACACCCTTAATAAAAGTGATGCATCGTATCATTCGATATCAATTCAAAATCGATACATTGAGGTTATGGTAGCAATTACGGTTCACGTGGTGAACTAGACTTCCGGGTGTGAAAACTAGGTGTATTGTGAACTAGACTTCCGGGTGTGAAGGCTAGGTGTATTGTGAACTAGACTTCCGGGAGTGAAGGCTAGGTGTATTGTGGACTAGACTCCCTGACGGGATTGCTAGGAATTGGGACTAGGATTCCATGGAACTGCTAGGCAAGAGATATCGTTAATGCGAACGAAAGTATCACTTGATAATGAGAACAACTATGTGAGACGAACCTCTAATGAGTAGATTCCGAATTGGGTGTGATTCGATTGAAATCAAATTTATCTATTTATATTACATTGAAGTTACGCATTGTTGTTACCTTCTATGCCATGACACTTCATGTTCACGTAAGATTTGCATAGAATTTCTCTATTGGGCTCGTCAGCTCACCCTTATTTGTTTTCAAGTCTAGTTCCTGATGTTTAGCTTGAAATTGGCATGAGTGCTTGGAATGTTTTGCATGACATCCTATAACTCGCATCCGTGGAGTTATCTAACATCTTTTTATCCATTTTTGAAAAAGATGTATCATAACTCAATTCTTAATTTGAATGTTTTTCTTTGTTTCAATGTAATCTTGACGTGACTTTGTAAATCGATAAGACTTGGAACTTTTGGGTTATCGATCAATGACTTATGGGGTGGTTAGTGTCGTACTTATGAGGATTTTGGTTAATCAAGAGTTTTATTTATGTTAAATTTTGAGGGCGTGACAACTTGGTATCAGAGCATGTGTTAGAAAACCTTGAGACCATTGGGAGGCTTTTAGCCTCATTGGGTTCAAAAACTCGTTGCATTTAGACATGACTTGTGTGTGCTTGTGTGCTTGACATGCATTGACATTGCATATCACACAAATAGACTTATATGTGATTGATTGACCCTTGTTAGGGATTTCTGTTGGACGATTGGCCTTGTGAGGGCAATGATTGTTTGATTTTGATAGTGTGATCATATTCATTGTAGCATCATGCCTCCGAGACGTGGCGTGAGATTGGGTGGACCTCGAGGTTGAGGTCAGGGCCGTTATCGCGAGAGACCATTAGATGCTATTGTGAGTCAACAGAGAGAGATTCCGCGAGCGGAGGAAGTCCACGAGGAAGTGGAACAGAATGTTGAACCACCGGTTGTTTCGGATACGTTCATTAGGGAGTTTGTGGCGGCGCTTGCCGAGACCAATTTACTGAACCAGGCTCCAAGAGCCCATGCTAGTGATCGAGCTCTAGACGCGATGAGGGAGTTTCGCCGTCTCAATCCCCCTCAATTTAGAGGAGAGGGTGGTGATTTTTTCGCCGCTAATCATTGGCTCTCCGAGATTTGCAAGTTATTCACAGCATTGAGAATAGTGGAGGATGATCTTCGGGTCAGCATTGTGGCTTGCCAATTGATTGGGGAGGCAGATAAATGGTAGACGTTAGTTCTTGAGACAAGAAAAGATGCACAAAAAGCCTCTAGGAAAGCGGCTAGAGTTGATGAACCGGATGTGGAGGACATTACTTGGGCTGAGTTTGAGTCTCTATTTGAGAGCCGATACTTTCCTGAATCATATCGTTAACAGTTGCGAGTACAGTTTGAGAGGCTGGAGCAAGGGAACATGACTGTGTCAGAGTATGCAGCGAACTTTTAGACCTTATCTCGCTATGCACTGGAGTTGGTAACTTTAGAAGATCATAAGTGCCGACATTCTGAGAGGTGTCTTCACTCTTCTGTGAAGAGGCTTGTTGTGAACCAACATAAAATGAACTTCGATGAGATCGTGGAGTGTGCACGAAGTGTGGAGTTGCCTAGGGAGGCACAACGGGGTCCAAGAGTTTGAAAACCTAGGCAACCAAGTGTTATACGAAATTCATCATCTTCAGGGAGCTCCGGGAGTCAGGGGCGTAAGCGACAAAGGGAGCAATTTCAGGCTCCACAGGGCCACTCAAACCTTAGGCCACATGCTCACTCCGAATCTAGGAGCAATACTTCGAGGCCACCTGTGGTGTGTCACCGGTGTAACCAACCGGTCACATTTGTAGTCAGTGGTCTGCGACTCTGAGGGCATGTTTCACTTGTGGTCAGACTGGGCATATGGCTAGAAGTTGTCCTCAAGGGACAGGGGTGAGAAGCGAGGTGGGGTCGGTACAGCAGCCTGAGCAAGGACAGGGTCGAGAGCAATAGCATCGGTTTGGGGGCAGTTAGAGGCTACAGCAACCCCACTACCGACAGACCACTTCAGGGCAAGGCTCGTAGAGTGATAAGGGAGCAAGTTCTTCGATACCTCCTCAAGGTTCTGGATAACGAGGTGGGTATGGTCAGGGCCATTATGCACAGGGTAGAGTCTTCAATATTGCCTCTGTAGCTCCACAACCTACTACTCAAGGTCCCGAAACATCGATTGTGAGGGGGTACATTTCTATTGTTTAACTCCTTTGCTAGAGTTTTATTCGATTCTGGAGCATCTCATTCATTCATTGCTGCATCGTTTGTGTGTGCCATGAGACTAGAAACTGATCACCTTGACCCACCTTTATTTGTTGAGACTCCTCTCGGAGATAGATCACCGCTTAGTCTTGTTTGTAGAGCTTGTGAGCTTGTTATCCTCGACCGTCATTTCACTTTCGACTTTATTGTTTTAGACATGTCGGGGTTTGACATTATTTTGGGTATGGATTGGTTGTCTACATATCATGCCACCATTGACTGTTTCAAGCATCGAGTCCGCATTTGTTCACCTGAATGGGGTTGTTTTGATTCCCTTGGAGAACGATGAGAGCCATTGGAGCCTTACTTGTGGGGATCTCGAGAGCAAGAGTTCATCTATGCACTTCTAGCTAGTTTGACGTTAGATGAAGACACGTCGAATCGTGGAGAGTTACCTTTAATGGTTCGAGATTTTCCGGATGTGTTTCCTAGTGAATTGCCTGGCTTGCCTCCAGAAAGAGAGATCGAATTTACTATCGATTTGCTCCAGGGTACCATACCTATTTCTATGCCTCCTTATCGTTTTGCGCCAGCTGAGTTAAAAGAGTTGAAAGTGTAATTACAAGAGTTACAAGATTTGAAATTTCTTTGCCCCAATACTTCTCCATGGGGAGCACCAGCCTTGTTTGCATAGAAAAAGGATGGATCTTTGCCACTATGCATTGACTACCGAAAGTTGAACGATGTTACCATGAAGAACAAGTACCCGATGCCGAGAATTGATGACCTATTTGACCAACTTCGGGGAGCAACTTGTTTTTCTAAGATCAATTTGAGATCGGGCTATCACCAATTGAGGGTCCGAAGGAGGACATTCTGAAAACGGCCTTCCGAACACGTTATGGGCATTATAAGTTTGTGGTTATGCCTTTTGGCTTGACGAACGCTCCAGCGACGTTCATGGATTTTATGAATCGCATTTTCCGCCTCTACCTTGATAGATTTGTCGTGGTTTCTGTTGATGATATATTGATCTATTCACACACGGAGGAGCAGCATCAGTCTCATCTCGCAGTTGTTTTAGAAATTTTGAGAGGGCATAGCCTGTATGCCAAACTTAGCAAGTGTGAGTTCTGGCTATCCGAAGTCAAGTTCTTGGGGCATGTGGTTTCAAAGAGTGGTGTGTCCGTTGACCCAGGGAAGGTGGAAGCGGTGATGAACTGGCCCCAACCGAAGAATATTTTTGAGATTCGAAGTTTCTTGGGATTAGCTGGATATTACCACTGCTTTGTCCTTGACTTTTCCTGTCTAGCAGCTCCGGTGACACATTTGACTCGCAAAGGAATTCGTTTTGTGTCGAATGAGGCTTGTGAGGTGGCTTTTGGGGAATTGAAGAAACGTTTGACCAACGCTCCAATCTTGATTGTTCCGGAGCGAGGAGTGAGATACTCAGTCTATTGTGATGCCTCGAGAGAAGGACTTGGGTGTGTTTTAATGTAGTCGGATAAGGTAGTGGCCTATGGATCACGGCAGTTAAAAACTCATGAGCGAAATTATCCCACACATGACCTAGAGCTTGCAGCCGTTATATTTGCCTTGAAAATTTGGCGACATTATTTGTATGGCGAGAAGTTTGAGGTTTTCTCCGATCACAAAAGCTTGAAGTATCTATTTTCTCAAAAGGAGTTGAATTTGTGATAGCATTGGTGGATAGAGCACATGGAAGACTATGACTTTGATTTGCAATATCACCCGGGAAAAGCTAATGTGGTAGCAGACGCCTTGAGTAGAAAACCGACTCATCTAACGAGCCTAGTGATTCGGGAATGAAAGATGATGTGAGACTTGGGGTTGTATGCAACATATTTTGAGAAAGTTCGGGAAGGAGTAACGTTGTGCAATTTGACGGTGCAATCGGCGTTATCAACTCGAGCAATTGATGCCCAACAAAACGATGAGGAAACTAATGAGTTAAGAAAGAAGTTCTTCGGTGGCAATGCTAGAGAGGGATGGATGATGCACGCCGATTGAAGTCTACGTTACCAAGGCAAGCTATTTGTGCCCGTTTCGTGCTAGGAAGATATCTTGAAGGAGTTTCACCATTCGCCTTTAGCCATTCATCCGGGAGGCACAAAGATGTATCATGATTTATGTCGATAATTTTGGTGGTCTGGGATAAAACAAGATGTAGTGAACTTTGTATCATGATGTCTTACATGTCAGCAAGTAAAAGCCGAACATCAGCGACCCGCTGGGAAATTGCAACCACTGCCTGTGGTAGAATGGAAGTGGGAGAATTTGACCATGGATTTTGTTACGGGCTTGCCGAGGTCGCCGAGAGGGCATGATGCAATATGGGTGATTGTCGATCGTTTAACGAAGATCGCTCACTTCTTACCGATTCGAGTGACAGATGTCGTGGAACAACTTAGCCATTTATATATTCATGAGATTATCCGCCTCCACTACAACAAATTAGACTTTTTCCGGCATTTAATTTCCCGCGTTTTTTAAAAATGCCAAAAATACTCTTAATTTTTCTCCTCTTTAACTTCTCCCAAATTTATTCCCACCTCCCCCAATATTTTTTCCATTTCCCCCTTATTTCCCCAGCCCCCCCCCCCCCCCCCTCCAAAACATTTCGCCCCCAGCCCCCGCCGCTTCCCCCCTGATGAAACCCTAGCGAAAGTTTCTTCAGATCAGATCAGTTGTTCTGCTGCTGCCGGTTCCTCCTGCTGCTGCTGCCGGCGCTCTTCTTGCTGCTGCTCCTCGTCCGGCATCGTTCTGCTGCTGCCGGCGCTCCTCCGTCGTCGATCTGCTCAGGTATGTCTCTCTCTCTCTCTCGCGGTCTCTCTCTCTTTCGCGATCTCTCTCTCTCTCGCGCGATCTCTCTCTTGTATTCTTCCTTATGCAGCTCCTTGAGTTGTTTGCAGAGTATTAATGCTCTGTTCTCTTGTGTTCTCTGTTCTCTGTTTCCTGAGATTTCTGAAGGGACGTGTCATGTGAAAGTCTCACATTCTCTCGTAGTGTGTATGTGATGTATGTTTGATCAGGTTTTAATAACTTATAACTTTTTCGAGACACCGTATGTGTAACCTTCTTGGATCTATAGGTATGTATTTGATACTTGTCATTTCAGTTAAACAAACTAGTCCAGGGAGGTTGAGGTATCCGAATGAGTTTGTATTTGATTGATTATAACAGATATGATGCATTCCAGATGAGTTCAATTTACGATAAGTTCACATCACATGGTGGTGTTTAAATGACTGTAGACTTATGCAAGTTTATTCCCATTCCGACTGATAGATGTTAAGTTTATTCCCAGTCCAAGTTAACCACTTTGGCAAGCTTATGAAGGAATCTTAATCCCAAATGGCGTGAATTTCTTGGCTTTGTCTTCCTCTTTTCTTTTCCTTTTTTTTTTGTTCTGTCGTTTTAAACGTTTGTTGTCTTGTTCGTTGTTTGTTGCCTTTCAACCTCAATCTATCCTGGATGTGTTTGTAGCTTACACTTGGCCAAGGGAAAGGAAAAGTTCCAGAAGGAAAATTAGGTAGAAAGTAATTAGGTTTCTCCCTTTTTTTATTGGTTTAGAAAAATGAAAATAAAGTTAATTCATATTCACAAGAAAGAGAATAACTAATTTTTACTTTTCTTTTATTTCTTTTTCTGTTTTCTAAGAAAAAATAAAGTATTGTATTCCTCCTTTAATTCACTTGTATTATTAAGCATATGGACCCACTTGCATGTTATTTTCAGGTTACATGTTACATTACCCCCATCTTTTTCTAAAGCCAATTTTCATGCTAGCTCTTGAAAAAGACTTTGAGGTAGTCATGGGAATAAGGTATCAGTATCAACTTTCATTTACCACATTGAATTTCTCAAGTTACTAAAAACTGGTTTTTAAAGGAGGTCCATTTATTTTATCTCAATTCCTGAGTATTGGCTCTCTTCTATTGACCATAGTCCCCTTGAACATTGAAATACCTCTCTGATCAGCTGGAAAATGTCTCTGTCCCGTAAAAATGAACGGAGAATTCATGTTATACTTCTGATTTGTAATTAAGAAACATTGGGAAAAAATCATTAGGCGTGAGCAAGTTGAATAATTTTTTTTTTCATCACAGGTTTGTGATATATCATTTGGAATTGATCTGTATAATTCATGTTATACAGATCCACTTGATCCAAAGGTTGTTGGTCGAACATTCGAAGGTACTTGCGAATGGCATTTAGGTACCTGCGTATCTCTCTCTCAGTCTTTTCAATTCCTTGAATAGGTACGCAGTTCAATCCGGGTGATGCTATATGGATGGCACTGTTTGTGCCTCAATGTTGGGTGATTCGCGATTGAATTTTTTCCATACACGATGTTAAAAGCGAAAAAAGGGAGAAAATTATTTTCCTTTGCATTACGAGATTCTTGTTACATTAACTTTTCCACTTGTTTTAGGTTTCACCTTCATTACATCAAGCAAAAGAATTGTTCCCCCAAGTGCTTGGAAGTGGAACCTTTTGGGTAAGACCAACAATCTCATGTTTGAAATCTTGTTTTATTTTTTGTGCAGTCATTGTTTAGTTAACCGAATTTACATTAGCTTTTCCATGTTTCCTATGCGCATCTTCATTTAAACTCATAGCCACGTTCTTTCGCAAACCAACCCTAGGAGCTGACTTCTTGTAATTGATTATGTTAGGATTGTAGCTATCCGTAAAGGTAGGCTGCATGTAAGGTATTTAAGGGGTTACTCTCATTACTACTAGACCACATGCTGCAGATTTTCAAAACTTGATTAATAGAATTCTGGAAAAAGTTCAGAATTTGTGCTTAGGAACCTCTTTCCTTATAAGCACCACTTTGTTTCAGCTAACCGCCTCACAGGAGATGATGAATAGAGGCTGAACAGCTAGGAGATTGAACTTACTATTGTATGGTATCACCAAAATACAAATAATTAGAACATTCAAGTCAGCTGTTGCTATAATTATGAATTTGGAGTTGTCATCAATCTCGTGAGTTCGTATGATAGGCTCTGTCAATCCCTTCCTTGCTGATTTTCATTTCTGTATGTGGGATTAGAGGTGAGGAGATGGTCAAGTGTAGAAGTCTTCTGCTGATTAAAAACAAACAAAGAGCCTAGTTATTTCTGTGACTCTACTGGCTAGAAGTGTTTTGCCTAGTCTGGATGGGTATTTTCTGTTGTCCTAAGCTTTCTTTTGGCACATTATGATTGGGTTTATTTTCTTTTGTTTAAGTGTTGCACATAATCTCTTTTCCTTGAGACTACACCAAATCTACTACTTGTTTGTTATTCGGAAATCTTGTTAAACAATGCCTTTGCTCGCGTAGTCACGTGAAATCTAACTTTTTTTGCAGATGGCTTGAGAGCATTCTTGAAGCTTTAAGAGTCCACGATCCATTCCAAAAGTCTTATAGTGGTTCTGTTTGGCCATTGGCAGATTTCTTTTTTCCTCTTGTATTTTCCACCCACTAGCTCTTGTCTTATTTTCATAGGCAGCTATTTATAGATAACGTTGTAAAAGATGGACCTACAGATTGTATATGTATCTGTTGTTGTAGATATTCCATTGCTAATATATAAAGTTCTAAGACTAGGTTCGAGAACATTCTCGACACTACCATGTTATGTGTTTTGATAGGCAAAGACATTGTTTAATGACTGGGGGAAAGCAGACTTTGTTTATCTTTTTGAGTGTTTCCCTTTCTAGGTGGGTTGGCTCGATCACACCTTAGCATTTTGATGTGAGTTCGGTATAAGAATAACGTTAAAAATGAAAATATAAACAATTGAAATAATTTGTCAGTAGAATAATATTTTTTCTAATGTTTTTCTATAATAATGGCGTTTTTTAGAAACATTTACCGGCATTTTTAAAAATTTCACAAATACATTTCCGGCGTTTATTAAAACGTCGGGAATACCTCATGTCGCCGGAAAAGTAAAGTCGCCGGAAAATATTTCCCGGCGTTTGTCAAATGCTGGCAAAATACGCCGGCAAGTTTTAGCAACGTTTATAAACGCCGGTAAGCTTTTCCGACAGCGGTATTGACGACGTTTTTTACAAATGCCGGGAAAAATACAAAAAACGCTGGTAAAACGTTTTACCGGCGTTTTTAAGATTTTTACCGACGTTTAACAAACGCTGGGAATATTACATTTTGTTGTAGTGCTCCATGGAATTCTTGTGTCTATTGTTTTAGATCGAGATCCGAGATTTACCGCACGATTTTGGTAGAGCTTGCAAGCAGCGCTTGGTACGAATCTTTTGTTTAGTACTGCTTATCACCCGCAAACGGATGGACAATCGGAACGAACAATCCAGACTTTGAAAGACATGCTTCGAGCTTGTGTCTTGGATTTTCGGGGTGGTTGGGATGACCATTTGCCACTTGTTGAGTGTGCATATAATAACAGTTATCAATCTAGCATTGAGATGGCACCATTCGAGGCCTTATATGGTAGGCCATGTAGATCGCCCATATGTTGGACAGAGTTAGGAGAAGCCACTGCTGTGGGCCCAGACTTGATTGAAGAGACCACCGAGAAAATCAAGTTGATTCGCCAAAGACTGCTTACTGCGCAAGGTCGACAGAAGAATTATGCCGCTCGTCGTCGTCGCCCTTTGTCATTTGAAGTTGGTGATCATGTGTTCTTGAAAGTGTCACCACGGAGGGGTTTGTCACGGTTTGGGCGGAAAGGAAAACTTTCGCCACGATATATCGGGCCATTCGACATTATTGAAAAGATTGGCGAAGTGGCGTACCGTTTGGCTCTACCACCAAGACTATCTGGTTGTGCATGACGTTTTTCACATATCAATGTTGAGAAAGTATGAACCGGACCCGTCTCATGTTCTTGAGTGGTCCGAGCTTGACTTAGAAGCTGACGCCTCATATGGAGAAAAATTGGTACGTGTTCTTGACACTCGTGAACAAGTGCTACGAGGAAAGACTATTCCGTTAGTGCGAGTGTTGTGGAATAACCAAGGCCAAGAGGAATCGACATGGGAACGAGAAGATGAAATGCGGGAGAAATACCCGAGTTTGTTGAGAATTGATTGATTACATTATAATATGCTCGTTGGCATTGCTTTCCGCAGTTTGAATTTGATTCATATAGACTTGTTAAGTCTTGAATTTTACGTGGTATATGGGCATTGTTGATGCATGAACTTGCTGATGTATATTACCAAATCGCTGGACTTGTTCAATCAGAGTGTTTAATATGCAATTAGGCATTGTTCAGACATGTTTGTTAAATTGGGTTGTTTGGGGTTTGCGTACTTATGAAATTGAATTGGACATAGTTTGCTTAAATTGAATTGACTTGCTCATTTATATATCGTGTGTATATTATGTCAATTTGGCGTAGTTAAAGATCATTGACATTGTGGTAAGGCTAAGAATTTCGTGGACGAAATTTCTTTAAGGGGGGAAGGATGTAAGGACCCGACATATTTTAATGTCTAAAAATATTCTACGGTGAATAAAATGGGTGTGGATACGGGTTGGATGAGACAAATAATCATTTGGATGAGTTTTGATGAAGAGGAGAAGGGTAAATAAATAAATAAAAATAAAAAAATTTTAAAAACTAAAAAAAAGAAGGAAGGTGAAAATTTTTAGTCAGTAGCACCCGATGACTGGTCACGCGGACGCGTGCCATCCCAGTGACTGGTCACGCGGGTGTGGCATTTTTTCAAAATTTGGTCAGTAGTTCCGCCTGACTGGTCAGACTCTCTAGCCTTTTTATCCTGACTGGTCAGGCTGGTGGATGCGCATTTTTTAAAAGGGACAAACAAAAAATTTTGTACACAACTCTTTAACCCCAAATCAAATTTTTCACTCATTCTCTCTCTAGAAAACTCCATTTTCCATGTCTCCATCTCAAAATACTTGATCAAACCTCATTATCTCTCAAATTCCTCCATGGATCCTTCATTTTCCCTTTGATTTCAAGCTTTTGGAGGTGAGTTTTGCTTGGAGAGGACTTGATTGAGCATCTTTCCACCATTAAAGCTAAAGCTTCACCATTTTGAGCTCAAAGCTTGGATTTTCTTCTTGAGGTAGGAATTTTCTTACTTCTCTTACTTGATTATGGCTTATTATTGGTGTATGATGTATTTGCCCCTTCTGTCAACGGTTTGGGTATGCTTGAGTGTGTGTAGGGTGTGTTTTGCTTGAAAGTGCTCACCATGAATGGGCTAGATATTATGTTTGTTGCTTGAAAGAGTTGTCGAATCACACCCTTAATAGAAGTGATGCATCGTATCATTCGATATCAATTCAAAATCGATACATTGAAGTAGTGGTAGCAATTATGGTTCATGTGGTGAACTATACTTCCGGGTGTGAAGGCTAGGTGTATTGTGAACTAGACTTCCGGGTGTGAAGGCTAGGTGTTTGAAGGTTAGGTGTATTGTGAACTAGACTTCCGGGTGTGAAGTCTAGGTGTATTGTGGACTAGACTTCCGGACTTGAAGGCTAGGTGTATTGGGTACTAGACTCCCTGACGGGATTGCTAGGAATTGGGACTAGGATTCCATGGGAATGCTAGGCAAGAGATATCGTTAATGCGGATTCGAAAGTATCACTTGATAATGAGAACAACTATGTGAGACGAGCCTCTGATGAGTGGATTTCGAATTGGGAGTGATTTGGTCGAAATCAAATTTATCTAATTATATTACATTAAAGATACGCATTGTTGTTGCCTTCTATGCCATGACATTTCATGTTCACGTAAGATTTGCATAGAATTTCTCTACTGGGCTCGTTAGCTCACCCTTATTTGTTTTCAGGTCCAGTTCCTGACGTTTAGCTTGAAGTTGGCATGAAGTGCTTGGAATGTTTTGCATGGCATCCTATAACTCGCATTCGTAGAGTTATCTAACATCTTTTTATCCGTTTTTGAAAAAGATGTATCATAATTCAATTCTTAATTTGAATGTTTTTCTTTCTTTCAATGTAATCATGATGTGAATTTGTAAACCGATAAGACTTGGAACTTTTGGGTTATCGGTCAATGACTTATGGGGTGGTTAGTGTCATACTTGTGAGGATTTTGGTTAATCAAGAGTTTTATTCATGTTAAATTTTGAGGGCGTGACATTATAAAACCCTAAATCAATTTTTTATAAAAAAAAATTGACAAATTTTCTTGAGCTCTATGAACCCTAGTTTTGTTTGAGGAAGAAGAACGAGTGCCTAGACCGAAAATTCATGCGACGAGATCAATTAAGAAGTCATAGAGAGCATCGAAAACTTCACTTAGAGTCTGAGAAGAGCCATGTACGCAAAGAGTTCGTGGGTTATCCGAGCAGTTTATTATTTTCTGCATTTCTATTGATTGAGATATGATTTCATATTGATTTACATTGAGATATTGCGCAGATCATGTTTAATTCAATGATATATGTGTTATTTTTTGTGTGTGATCGAGTCATGCATGTTCTATGTGAATTTCGAAATATTTTGGATAGTTAGGTTGTAGCAAGAAGGCCAAAACGAGATTATTTGCAAAAAATAGAATTTGGAACAAACATAACACTGTGATAATCGAATTTTGAAAAATTTCATTAGAATTGTTCTAAAACTCTAAGATTTTCAGAATATTTACTGAGCGCTGGTTTATGTGTCTTATGTGTTGGGTTAAAATTTTAAAGCCTAATTCAAAGTATAAAATTCTACAAAAATTCGTGAGAGAGCTGTAACAGATTTGTGTCTGTTCTAGCTGCACTTACACATTTTGAAAAAAATGAGCACAGCTTTTAGTATGAGTATCGAAATTGCGCACTGTCTATTTTACACTACAACAAAAATGCATATTCTCCACATTTAATTCCCTGCACTTTTAAAAAATCTCAAGAATAATTATAAAAAAAGAGTCTGCTGTTTTTATGCAAACTTAATAATAATAACAAAAGGCCGTACATTGAACAAAGCGGCAGAAATATGACAAAATGAACAAATGAAACATTTCACATATGACAAAATCAGTTTCAAAATAAATAAAATCAGTTTCAAACTTTTTCCGGTGTTTCACAAACGCCGGCAAATACGCTGGTAAATATTAGCGACATTTATAAACGCCGGTACCAACAGGAGTACTGGCAACGTTTTTTACAAACGCCGGAAATTGTGAAAAAAATGCTGGTAATGTAT
This sequence comes from Arctostaphylos glauca, assembly GCA_019985065.2. Taxonomy (NCBI): domain Eukaryota; kingdom Viridiplantae; phylum Streptophyta; class Magnoliopsida; order Ericales; family Ericaceae; genus Arctostaphylos; species Arctostaphylos glauca. Next base: position 4,932,610 of record JAHSPW020000016.1, on the reverse strand, counting down.
TTTTGTGGCATTTTTATGACTTTTGCCAGAGTTTATCAAACGCTAAGAATACTATCTTTTGTTGTAGTGTTATGTGAAATTAGACACATAGAGTTTCAGAAAAATGTGTAATTTTACATCTTAGTTTTACTTGAGCAAAATCTATTTTTCGATTGAATTTGACGAAACTGTTTTAGGGTGTGTTCGGTTGAGTATTTCTGAAATAATTTTTGGAAAAAAAAAACTATAAGATGTTGTTTAGTTAAGTGTTTCACAAAAAGTTTGAGAGTTAAATTTTTTTTTTGGCATTTTCGAGGTGTTCTCTCTCTATCTCTTCTTTTATAGAGAAATGAATATTGTTTGGAAAAAAACTAACAATGTTTATGAAAAAATTTCCCAAACAAGTTCACAAAATTTTCTAAATTTTTTGGCAAAATGCCAACCGAACACAGCCTTAATATTTCAAAATAAGGTATCTAACTTTAAACCTTCATGACAGTATCGTGCGAACTCTATTTTTAACATATTACCTATCGTTTGAAAGTTTGTAGAGTGTAATTTTTATTGATATTGGACATAATACCTCTACTCATAAATTATAATATTTTAGAATTTTTAAGGTTGAACCTAACGATATAGTTTTATCCACTCGAGCGACTTATTAAAAAATAGAATATTTCCTTTTTTGTTTTCAACATGTTTCTTGCCTTCTGGTTCACTGATGGCTGCTGTTTAAGTTTAGAATTGGTTAATATTTAGTATATATGAGCATGGTTCGTCAGTCTGGTAGCCCGTAAACTCTACTTGGAGTCTTCATGATTTCTCCGATAAAAGACCGCAAAACAACCATGTAAAGAGGTGGTTAGATGGTCGAAGCGGTCTGTGAACTCTATGATAGGGTTCTCGATGTAGGGACGACCGATCCAACCCACCATTCTGTTCCCCGCCCCGTAAGAATCAGGGATTCAAAAACTTTTTCGAGGGATTGAGTTGGATTCAAGGATAAATTTAAAATGGACATCGAGTAGGATTCAGATTTATGTGTCTCCACCCTGATCTCCGCCTCCACTCTCACCCCGTCCTATGAATTTTAATCCTATTTTGAATTTGTTTTTTTCTTTTAATTTTTAATCATATTTTCACATCACAAGACTTTTTATCTTGAGACTAATACAACTTTCAGTCCTTAATTTGTTAGCATTTTTTTATATTGGAATCCAGACATCTAGTACAACTTCACTCTTTATTTTTAACTCTATCTTTTAAATAGTTATTATTGTTGTTTTTGAATATTTTAGATTTTTTCAAAATTGTTGACTTTTGTTTAAGAATATGCATGCTTTTATTTATTTTTGTTTTGTTTTTTTAATGAAAATAAGAATCATTTCAAATTTTAAGTCATTACTAATGTATTTTTTTTGGATCTCCGATCTCTATTTGGAGATGTTCGTTTCCCATTCAGGGCGGGGTTGGAGAAAAAAATAATCCTCATTTGGGGATCGGGGTGGGAATAGAGATTGAATATAAGTTCAGGAATCGGGAATGGAGATAGTAATGTCCACCCTCGATCCGTCCTATTGTCATCCCTACCCCGATGCGGGTTGTCCGCGGTGCAAGACTGTCGAAATTATGCATAAGTCATATGAAAAATATGATAGTGTTCTGGATGTTTAGTCGATAGTTTATATTGTCGTTATGCATATTATATTATTGATACGAGCACGGTTCATTCAATATGTCGATGTTTTTAGTATAACTTCCTACTCAAGTTCCGTCTTATGTTTTTCTGTAAACTAATAATTTACAAGTGATAATGTAGACCCAAGGACTTAGACTTTGTATATGAAGATACTTTAGCATGCTAGTTTAGAATTCACTTTGGCAATAGTACATTCATATTTTAGATTTTTTAGACTTTATTTATATATTCGGGCATTATGGGCCTATTTTGATTAGTTCTTGTTCATATAAGGGGAGATAGTTTATTTGTTTACTGGCTAATTGATTATTGGAGTTGCAGATTTATTTAATTCAATTGGAGTTATATTTATGTTAAGTATTGATTGTGTGTTCAATTGCTTAGTTCATACTGTATAAGTTTTGGGTGTGACACGAAGCTCTTACACGCAACTTTTACACAAGGACTTCATTTTGTTCCATTAGAGTTGCTACTAGCTAGGTGAGGTTCTGCACCTGTTCCTCTATTAGATTTTCGTTCCAAGGGGCATTACCCCCCTCATCCTCCTCCTCCATTATGAGAGGTGTTGCCCTCTTGCCTTCCTCCTAGCCTCGATCTGGCAGTCACTGTTGTCTCCGATTGATCAGTTGAATTTATTTAAGTGAGAGAGTCTTTTCCACAAATGGCGCCAAATTGGTGGTGCCGAAAAATGGTAACTTGCTCCACACTTCTGTTTTTGGCTTCTGCACACATGTCTAGTAGCTTGGGGTGGTTATCCAGCCAAGGATCCTCTGGCGATCAAGTTAGAATAATTTCTTGGGAATGGCTAACCATATGTAAACTAGTAGAAGAGATGACAACGTACTTGGTCTCGTGGCCATATGTGAATTTTAATACCTTCATAAAATAACGAGGCGGACATCTTGCCCATCGATGACGCCCGCCTTCCAAGTTAAGAGGATTGTTGCACTGATTTTGGGTGTAATCTCCACAATGCCGAGCAATCAATGGTGCAGTGCTCGGGATTGCCCGAGCCATCAGAGGCATCCAATCTGGCACTCGCATCCGGGCAGATATTCGAATGTTGGTAAGTCAGGGCAGAGCTTTGTTGACCAGTAATGCGTATTGGCTAGTTAATCGGCTGTGTCTTAGCTAGGAGTGTTTTGGTCTTGCTAGCCAGTAGTTGGTCTAGAGTCATTCTGGGCTCACCAGTAACAAACCCATGTAAATCTATTTTAAATCCTTTTAAATATGTTGATTAAGTGTTTTTTTTTACCTAAATGGGCGAGTGTGAGTGGAATATAAGCGGGCAAACGGGTTGGAATTGGGATTGTCAACTCTAATTTAATTCTTGAGAGAAAATTAATTCAATGCATACTTTAAGAATAATTTCAAATATTGTTTTTACTCTATTAATACATAATTGAGTTTAAAATGATGTTTGTGTTTATTCTTCAAATGGAGATAGTATTTACAGAGAGGCCGTATAAACTAATATTTCATTGTGATATGCACAAATTTGAACTAATTGATATATTCGTATATTTTTTTTATTTTTCTGTCACATCATTACTAAAAGTATTTGCTTAGACATAAAATTCATGGATTAAATTTAAATTTTAGTAATTTTTTATTATCTTTTGCATCTCATTCTAGTCCGATATATATCTAAAAGATTAAAACTATAAATTCTTAAAACGAAATAGTCAGAAAAGAAAACGTCAAAATAAAACAAGGCAAGGTCATTCCAATTGGAGATCATTCTTGTCAGACAAATACATAAAAGATTAAATTATAAAATTCTTAAAATGAAACAGTCAAAAAGAAAAAAGTAGAAATAAAACAAAGCAAAGCCATTAATATATATATTACAACTTAAAACGGTGTGCCACTATGAAATTATATTTCTACAATAACAAATGAGATCGTTTTCATTTCACTATAAAAAATAATACACAATAGTCTCAACTAGCATTTATTAGCGCCTTAATTTTCAAAAAAATAATAAAAAAAGTACATTAATACTCATTATTTAATTTTCTCACTCTCTTTATATTTTAAAAAACTAATTAATTTTTATGAATATTTACTTTCTAATATGTAGTATATATGTATTTTTTTTAAAAACATTGCATAATCCGAATCAATCTATATTATAATATATTACGATGTGAGACTCTCTAAATATTTTTTCACTAGATCTGAAATTGTTTGATCTAATATGTGAAATTTATTATAAAAAAGTTATATAATACAACATAATAATAGTTTGAAATAACTAAACTAAAATTTTATTATCTATATTACAAGGGAGGACGGTGTGGGGCCCTCCAAACATATTTTCACAAGAATGATCCAGATTGATTCGATTCGACGACAATGGAGATTAACTCAGAATTTAATTATAGTGCTAATAATGAGTGGAAGTTGAAAGGATTTTTTTTAGGGCTTTTTTTGAAACAAACAAAAGTGGCAAAAAGCACACACGCTAATAATTAAAATCTGAGTTAATGGGTGGAAGTTGAAAGGGTTTTCCTCTCATAAATAATACGCTTAGGTGGGTTTTTTTTCCTTTGGTTTGCTTGGCCTTTAATTTTCCAATGACCTTTGGTTTGCTTGCAAAAAGTGCACAAGCTAATAATTAAAATCTGAGTTAATGGGGCTAATAATTAAAATTTGAGTTAATGGGTGGAAGTTGAAAGGGTTTTCCTCTAACAAATAATACGCTTAGGTGGGTTTTTTTTTTTTGAAACACACACGGCTTGGCCTTTAATTTCCCTATAACATTTGGTTTGCTTAGCCTTGATGGTTTGCTTGGCCTTTAATTTCCCAATGACCTTTGGTTTGCTTGCAAAAAGCACACACGCTAATAATTAAAATCTGAGTTAATGGGTGAAAGTTGAAAGGGTTTTCCTCTAATAAATAATACGCTTAGGTGTGTTTTTTTTTTTTTTTGAAACACACACACACAGCTAGCTTGGCCTTTAATTTCCCAATGACCTTTGGTTTGCTCGGCCTTGATCAGACCTTTGGTTTGCTTGGCCTTTAATTTCTCATTGACTTTTGGTTTGCTTGGCCTTTAATTTGCAGTCCACCGAGGTTTGATTTATTTGGCCCTTAATTGCCTATTAAATATTTTCCACGAAGGGTAGTCTCCCTTGCTCGATTCTTCTCCCAAGCTTTTGAATTTGTAAGAGCAGTTCATCTCTCTCTCTCCCTCTCTTTCCCGTTTGTGTTGGTTTTATTTTTTCATGTTTTATTTTGCAGTTTCTCTCCCTCTCTCTCTCTCTCTCTCTTGCAGTTTTTTCATGTTTTATTTTAACTCGAAATTTGAGTATTTTTTAACAAATAGGCTGCTCTAAATTATAAATAAAAACTCGAAATAATTCATTGAAGTCAGTTCGTCTCTCTCTCTCTCTCTCTCTCTCTCTCTCTCTCTCTCCATTTGTGCTGATTTTGTTTTTTCATGTTTGATTTTGTAGTTTCTAACAACGTTTTATTTCCACTCATGGGGAAATTGCCCAAAACCCAAGTTTTTTATTTTTAAGAATCAGTTTCTTTCTGCCGAGGGGAACTGAAAATTGATTCTTTCAGCCAAGGGTCCTACAAAACTGATTATTTTTAAACTCGAAATAAATCACAAACTGATTCTTTCCGCCAAGGGTCCTACAAAACTGATTATTTTTAAACTCGAAAAAAATCACAAACTGATTCTTTCTGCCAAGGGTCCTACAAAACGAAGCACAATTTACCTAAAATGGTGCATTTAAGGGGAACTGAACAGTTGGGAATTATCATAAAATTGCCTAAAACCCAAGTTTTCTCTCTGAAAATAGTGTGCATTAGTGTCATCGGGTCTCTAATTTGATGCAAAAAATGAGGCTCCATTTGAGTTTACCTTTCATGCTTACTTTAAAACTACTAATTAACTTGCTTTACATTCTGAATATAGTTCACATTAGTGCCACCGGATCTCTAATTTGATGCAAAAAATGAGTGTTGGAGTCGGATGCATTAGTGTTATCTCTAATTCTACATATACTGCAAGTATTGCTATGTAATTTTAAAAGTATTATTTTAGGACCCTTTTTTGGAGTTAAAGCATGAAACATAGTTAGTAGCCTTAGTTCACTATCAAGTTGATTGTCGAGATGCAAAACATAGATAGGACCCATAGTTCACTGTCAAAATGATTGTCGAGATGCAAAAGGATTACTCTTAGGCAGTAGGTAGTTGAACTTGGAATATATCTTGGGAGTAATAGACATGGAACACCAAACCTTAAAATTTAAGCAGCATCATCACTGTGGTATAAAATTAGACCTAACCTTATAAAGTCCATGGTTACTTTAGACTTTGTTTTTGCTCATCAACAACTTAAGGTGTATGTTCATCAGAAGCCATAACAATCTTTTTGGTTTTTTCCAGCTTACCTCCTTTGTTTTTATGATCCTTCACCCCCTCCCCCCCCCCCCCCCCCCCCCCCCCAAAAAAAAAAAAAAAAAAGGAAGAGTCATGCTATTTGCAAGGAACACCGCAGGGAATTGTGCAGGAATTACATAGCAGGAGCGAAAAAAGAAAAATCATTTCCAAGCAAATCAAGACCCCCATTATGTGATCCCTGCACAATTCCCTATAGAATTCCTTGCGAATAGCATTTCTCGAGAATATGTATGATCCAACTGACAAATACCAATATTTTTATCCCTTTCGAGCTACATCTTATATAGTTGTTTTTCAATGCTTTCGTTTAGAGGTATTTTTAAACCATGTGTTTCGATCATGCATTTGTACTAAAGCCAAGTTTTGATAAGCACGAGTATGATAAATTAAAAATTTATTTGTTAACTGCCTAAATGCGATTCCTATTTAGGTGTTAAGTTAAATGCCTATCTGGGATTAAAAAAGTTCACTACATATTATAAACTAAAATATAGGTTTAAAAAGTTTAGTGGACTTTTTTTATGTTTAATTTGGACATATCTTTTTACTTTTTAGGCGGGATCATGATATATTGTTTTGGACATACATTTTCTATTTTCTCTGCGCTGTTTTTCACTTTATATCTTCAAGTTGTATTTATTAATATTGATATTTTTTTTTGTTTCAAACAACTCTTTCAGACTCTTAATTATGGACAATCTAACCATTTATGGTCATGTGAGTTTTTTCTCTTATTTTAAATCTCGGATGGTGAATTATCGTTTTCTTTTTGTCACATATGTAATTCTGTAACTTTCATCTTCTTATCCAGCTCGATGGTAACTTAGACAAAACTATAAGATGGATTTCATTTTATTCAATATTTATGTTTAATCCTCATACTATGAATTGATATTCATTTTGAGTTAGTTTTTTATACCTTTGTTATTATAGGTTAAGTTTCTTCGAGAAAGAAATGTAGGTGTAGTGATCCGAGATGAGCGAGAACTTAATCAAATTCGCAAGCATGAGGTAATCCTCTTAAAATCGTCAATTTATCATATGTACATTTTCCAAAATGTTATTATTTATTTATCTGACAATTTGTTTTAATGAAAAGGCAAAGGCAAAAAAAATTTGTAAAATAAAAGAAAATGTTGGACTTCAAGTGGTATGCCTTTGTAGACATTCTTCTGCCAATATATTAATTTTATCAAACTTTAAGTTTTTTAATTGTGTCTCACATGTTCAAAACTGAAACTTTTTTTTTCTTCTCACAAAGAAAGGGATTAAGGAACTTTCTAAGGGAAAAGAAAAAGTCAGCTATACAGGCAAGGGAAAGGAAATTGTCAACTATCAGGAGATATGATTTTTCAAGTATTTTTTGATTTTTTTCTGTAATAGGAATATGATATCAATAATAATAGTATATTAATCCTTAGTAAAATGCAAGATAATAATTATTTTAAATTATTTTTATTCATAACTCATGAATTTACACTTTAATTAATTATTTTTACTTTTTTCATATTTTTTGAAGTTAAACTATATTTGATTGAATGTTATTTGGTTCAAACAGATGGTTAAGGCCCCATTTGGCCTAACTTGCTTAAAAATAAGCAAATTTTGTCTCTATTCAAATTTTTTTCGCATTTGTTGATTTGGCCTTAATTTTTTGTAGATTATTGGTTGTTACTTATCTATTCTTATTTTTCTTTCAAAGGAAGGAGTTAACGAACTTTCTAAGGGAAAAGAAAAGGTCAGCTGCACAAGAAAAAGAAACGAGAATGTCGGCCATCAAGTGGTATGATTATTGTCAAACTTTCTAATGTGTGCATTATGTTCATACCAAAGGAATGAAGTGTCCATCTATTTTTTTAATTTTTTTCAATTGCTTTTATAATTATTGTCGGTATGAGTTTTTCTAAATTACATATCATTAAGTGAAATTAGGAAAAAGTAAATCTTCATATTTATCTTTTAGGCTTCTAACGATAACGTTATATCGAAAGCTGTATTGGCCCAACGCTTGCGGCGACAACGAGAAAGGTTAGGAGAATGCATTCAACCGAAGCAATCCAGATTCTTTCCATCTTTAATGCCAAGCCATCGTCGACATGCATGCTTAGAACGTGGCACGACAGCAACCGATGTCATTCATTCGACTTCTATGTCAACAGAAATCCCTACAAACACACCGAAAAGAGCAATTATATCATCTGCCTTGCAGTCATGATCTTCTGTTGTTATGCTTCCTCAAACACCAAATTTGAATGACTATTCTGTTAGTGCAAGAACTCCTCTATCCGTTGATGGTATGCTACACCAACTAGAACCTGCGAAAGAAAACCTAGGCAAAAATATTTTAACTTTGCCAAGTTTGACTATTTTGAGTCATCCTAAACCTCAAACACTCTTATCCGTAATGCCTCCTCCACAGAATCTTGGTGAAGAATTTTTTGCTATGCCAATTGTAACTGTGAGCAGCTTGCTAAGTCATCATGAACCTCACTCTCACTTACCTTCAGTGCCTCATCCACAAAACCTTGGTGAAGATGTTCCCGCTGTGTCGATTGAGATTGCAGGTGATATGCATAGTCATTTTGAACCTCAGTTTCTCGTACCTTCAACTAAAGTAAATCATGTGGACATGATGCAAACTCATCATGAACCTCAATTGCATTTACCTCCTCCCCAGCGTACTATGTCAAGCACATCACTATTTCCAGATCATCGGTAAACTAACATTATTTGTCATTGTGTAAAAGTAATAAATTCTATTTATGTACATGTTTTTTATAATTCATTTATATGTAAACAAATATTTGTAGGCTACCCCTTGGAAACCAATGCTTTCATGAGAATCGAGTTAGTGATGGTGAGTTAGAGGATGTACCTATATGCACAATGGTTTGTTCGCAAGGAAATAGATACCCAAATCGTCATTATCTTGGTAAGATGGATGTATTATGTCCTCATTCTTCAGCCTTACATTGGATGGAAGAAAAATTCACAAAATCATCCTTGATACGTCCTCTTTTTGGAACATGCTGCTTGCAAGGAAAGATTAGATTACCATCACTTATTACCCCGCCATTGTCACTTCAAGCATTATATGATGGCAGCGATGAACGATCAAAATCATTTCGACATCACACTCGAGAATATAATGCGGCTAATGCTTTTACGAGTCTTGGTGCTAAGTTGGATGCAAGAGTGCTTAACGGAAGGGGCCCTTCATCATTCACCATCCATGGTGAATTACATCATCGAACAGGAGCATTACTTCCACAACCAGGACATGAAGCTATTTACTCCCAGTTGTACATCTATGATCCTAATTCTACTTTAAATGTGCGCAATGATAGAAATCCTCACTTGAGAAGAGATGTTCTCAAAACAATTCAAGATAGTTTGTTGGAAGTTAATCCTTTTCCTGAGAAGTTTCTTCAAGCTTATGAAATTTTAAATCAATCTGAATTGGCGGGACAAGCTCTAACTATTTTTCTCCATTATAGTTCATCAAACGATCGTCGTCGGTATAATCTGCCAACAACTGATGAGATTGCAGTAATTTTACCTAGAGATGGAACCAAGTTCAGTGGAATGAGAGATATTGTATTGCATTTGAGAGGAAATAATACATTAATGCAAGTGAATGAATGTCACCCGGCTTATTTACCTTTGCATTACATATTATTATTTCCTCGTGGTGAGCTCGGATGGGAACCAGAGATGAAACATTGGGACGTCCAGAACAGCCGATACACAAGTGACCGACTTACTCAGTTGGAATTTTATAGTTATCGATTGTTTCAACGTCCCTCAGAGTACTCAACAATTTTAAGAGCTGAAAAACTATTCCAAGAGTTTATTGTAGATGCTTGGGCTGCAACTGAGCAAAATCGATTAGCCTATTATAGGTAAAATCAAGGAAAAATTCGAGCTGAACTTTACCAAGACCTAACAGATATTGGTCCAGATGGGTTGGGGCCTAATCAAATTGGTCAACGAGTAATTTTGCCATCTTCGTTCCTTAGCAGTCCGAGACATAAGTTTGAAATTTTTCAGGATTCAATGGCTATCACACAGTACAATCAGCACCCAGATATTTTTCTCACTATGACTGCCAGTCCTAATTGGCCTGAAATTACTGAGGCTTTGTTACCGCATCAAAAAGCTATCGATCGTCTAGATTTGGTTGCACGTGTTTTTGAGTTGAAAAGAAAATGTTTAATGAAAGAGATAAAACAGAAACAATTGTTTGGAAAAATAGTTGGACATGTTTTTACCATTGAATATCAAAAGCGAGGTATTCCGCATATGCACGCGCTTTTGTTTCTTGAAAGTCCAGATAAAATCCAATCATGTGCTTAGGTTGATAGAGTAGTGTGTGCAGAATTCCCAGATCCTAATGATGATCTGACACTATTTGAAACTGTAAAGTGTTGCATGGTACATAGACCGTGTTGTGCTCAAAATCCGTAAGCAGCGTGCATGGAAAATGGTAAATGCACAAAAAAATACCCTCGAGCCTTTTCAGAAACAACCATAATGGATCAGGATGGGTATCCAATCTATCATCGTCGTAATGACCATCGTGCATATACTGTAAGGGGCCAACAAGTTGATAATAGAGATGTAGTACCCTACAATGCTTATCTCTCTAAGTTATTCAATTGCCATATCAATGTGGAAGTCTGTGCTGGAATGAGATGTATCAAATATACTCACAAATATATCTATAACGGTTATGATCGTACAATAATGGTGTTAGGGATGATAGATGAGATCCAACAATATCTTGATGCGCGATATATTGGTCCACCAGAAGCTGCTTGGCGACTATTTGGTCATCCCATGCATGAAGAGATTCCAACAGTCGTATGATTGGCACTTCATTTACCTGGTATGCATCGTATGTTATTTAAACCTATAGAATCAATGGACCAAATTGTCTTCAGGGCTGAGCAACAAATGTCTACACTAACTAGCTTCTTTGCATGTTGTGATTCAAATCCACAACATTTTGTTTTGAATAAGTCACAAAAGAAATGGACACCAAGACAAAGGGGATATGCAATTGGTAGAATGTACTTTGTTAGTCCTAATGCAGGTGAAAGATTTTATCTGCATTTACTACTAAGTATTGTCAAAGGACCAAAAGCATTTGAAAGCTTACGCACTGTCGACAATGTTTTACATGGTACATTCAAATCTACATGTATTGCAAGAGGGCTTTTAGAAGATGATGAAGAATGGGTGCAATGTCTTCAAGAAGCTTCAGTTATGAAAATTGGATACCAATTACGGAGGATGTTCAGTGTTATTCTCACACAATGCTTTCCATCTCAACTGTACGCGTTATGGAATAAATTTGCAGTGCATATTTGTGATGATCTTGCATACAAAATCCAAAAGTTATTTTCCATTGAAAGCCCAACTGAAGCTCAAATTGAAGATTACGGTCTATATCTTTTGGATCAATTGCTTCAAGAATCGGGTAAATGCCTAAAGGATTTTCCGCCCATGCCACAATCGAGTGGAGATTGGAGCGTAGTTGTGGGTAATAGATTGATAATGGAGCATCAAACACTCATCCATAATGCGCAACACCAAGATGCGAATATCAATGTCAAAGGTCTAAATGATGAGCAACGAGCTGCTTTTACTGCAATCACTACTTCAGTTTTTGAGAATAAGGGCATTACGTTCTTTCTAAATGGGGATGTTGGCACAGGGAAGACCTTTTTGTATAATACTATCGCCACAAAATGTCGCAGTCTTGGGCATCTTGTTGTTAGTGTTGCTTCATCCGGTATTGCATCATTGTTGTTGGTAGGAGGTCGCATTGCACATTCAATATTTTCTATCCCATTGGATGTGTTGAAAAAATCATTCTGTTCATTTAGTAACCAATCTTTGCAAGCAGATTTGTTTAGAAATACAAAGTTGATAATATGAGATTAAGTTCCTATGCAACATAGGTACTGTGTTGAAGCTGTTGATCGCACACTTCAGGACATTTGTGATAATAATTGTCCATTTGGGGGTATTACTGTTGTTCTTGGAGGAGATTTTCGTCAAATTCTACCAGTTATACCAAAAGGAGTTCAAGAGCAAATTGTAGGAGCATCATTAAGGCGTTCTGTGTTGTGGAATAACATTCAGATTTTGACTTTAAATTTGAACACGCACCTGAACAGCCCAGACCGCACGAATTCGAGTTTTGCAAAATTCTTAAAAGAGGTATTTGTGATTTTTTTTAAAATTGATTATACGTTTCATTTGATTAGTACTTTATGTACTTGACTGTTTTACTATATACTTTTAGGTCGGAACGAATCCACAAGAAATTGTAGAACTTCCATCTGCAATACACAATTGCAATAATCTAACTAAATTGCTATTTATGGTCTATCCACAATTGGATGTGACGGGTACAGTTACACTGAGCTTTCTAACTGAGCGCACAATTCTTTCTGCACGAAATGATGATGTCAGTGCCATCAATCTTGCAGCATTGAATGCTTTTCCAGGAGATACAACCACATATTTTGCAGCTGACAAAATGTCCAACCACGACGAATGCGATCGTACCATTACAAATCGATATCCAAATGAGTACTTAAACTCATTGGATCCTTCCGGTTTGCCTCCATTTAAGTTACACTTGAAAGTTGGTTGCCCAATAATGTTATTGAGAAATATTGCTCCAAAAGCTGGGTTATGTAATGTCACCCGTTTAATGGTTGTCACATGTGCAACTCGCATAATTGAGGCTCAAATTTTAATTGGAGAAAAATTTGGCAATCTGGTCTTCATTCCACGAATATCATTGACACCTTCTTCATCTAAGTTGCCTTTTGATATGACAAGACGTCAATTTCCAATCAGATTGACATATACAATGACAATCAATAAATCTCAAGGACAATCTGTAAAATATGTTGGGATTGATTTGCGCACACCAATCTTTAGTCATGGACAACTATATGTAGCGTTATCTAGATGCACATCCGGTGACCGTACAAGTGTCTAGCTCTCAAGTGACGCATCTAATTTTACGACAAATATCGTGTACCCTGAGGTTTTGTTATAGTGAAATGTACATTATTTCACCTACATGTAAATTCATATATAGTCATTAATTAGTTTTTTTATTATGGAGAAACTGATCTCTTGCATAATTGGGATGAAAAAGTCATTGAGAGTATATGGTGAGTACCACTAGGCTACATGGGGGTCTCACAACAAGGTAGTATTAATCATTTTATATATTTTTTTAAAATAGTGGACTTTACTCATTCTTTTTTTTTTTTTTACGAATTTTAAGGTTGTTGTTCGTGTTCACAATTCTGCTATTTGGAGGAAGTACATATATGTTGATATAAATACTTTTCGAAGGGTGATGAAGCGAAGATTTCAAGATAGACAACCAATGAAGAAGACAAATTTTTTTTGAAGATGGATAATCAAGATAAACATTGATGATGACCTTTATTTGGTTACATTTTTGTATGAATTTTAACTCTATTAATTAGGTGTTTTTATCTTATGGTTGAATGTGGATTCTGTCAATGCAATATTGTACATAATGTAGAGTCTGGAATCCAATTTAGACTTCTCGAGTTGACGTATCAAATCTTCTTGAATATCCTGCAAAATACTCAACACTAAATTAGTGCCTACCGGGGGTTGGATCTCCGGTGGGTACTCCGACGATCAAGTTAGCCTTCTAGAAAGAGTGAAAGCAACTTTGAAAGTATAATTTTAGCGTGAGCGTGCATGTACCTCAAATGGGAGTGATCATCGAAATATATATAGAGTAGGGATCCAACCTTTCAGCGGTATCTTCGGCCAAGAAAGCGGGTCGTGGTTCGGAAATCACGGAGGCGCCGCCACGTGCCCCACATCCATGCGGATCGGGGGAACACGTCTGCACAACTTTCCCCACGCTGATCCGAACTACAGGGAGCATGTACCCACGTAGTGGTGCCGCACACATGTTCACCAAATATAGATGCCGAAAATGTAGTTCGAGCCGAACACGAGGCGCCGAATGACGAGTGCTAACACTGATCGTTCGGCCCGGATACCGAGGACAAATAATGTTGTGCATGGGCTGAACCCAACTTGCGTCGGGCATCAAGCATGATAGTGGACCGAAGGCCCACTGTCGGGTAGATCGTGGGCCGAAGGCCCATTGTTGTATGGCCCATGATTGCGCATATTTTGGCCTACTACAATAGCCCCTCAATTCAGTCGTATGCGATATGGTACGAGGGAATTGATTTCCGTGGTGGGAGAGGCCGAGCGCAACGGTAGATTGCAACTGACGTCTACAGAGTGTCCGTGTTAGATATTGACACTTTGGGGCATTTTGGTCCAACGGTCGGAGCCGAAGCGAGCCTGCGCGGCTAAGTTTGCTTAAAACGTCAGAGATTGAGATGGCGCCATGTGGCGCTCGATCCAACGGCTAGAGCCGAAGAGGCGTTGTCGTGGCGGCGTACGCGCTGAGTCAATCAGAACGTCAGAGATTGAGATGGCACCATGTGGCGCTCGATCCAACGACTAGAGCCGAAGAGGCGTTGTCGTGGCGGCGCACGCGATGAGTTAATCAGAACGTCAGAGACTCAGATTGTGCCACGTGGTGCCTGATCCAACGATTGGATGCGAAACGCTTTGATTTACCGCGCAAGACGCCTCGCGTCCAGCGTCGGCCGTTTCCAGATTCGCGAGCCCCAGTATATATAGAGGGTCTGGAAGAACTTTGAGGTTTTCTTCCAGACCATATTGCCTCCCAGACTTCTTCCTCAAGACCGTGTTTCCAACCTTAGCCATCTGAGTTTGAAGATCTTACACATTCTTCTTTGAATCTCTGGTAAGCTTACTGTTTTGTGTAAGTATTTCATTTCTTGCTACGTTAGATCGATAGGGCTAGTAGTGTTAACCACTGTAATCGCCTGGGTACGTCGTTCGTATCCCAGGTTCCGGCCGAACGAAGGGAAGTTTGGCCAAGAACGATCTGAGGGGATGTGAAGCCCCGATCTCCTTAGCTTCATTAGTTATTAGTAGAGTCCGAGTTTAGCGCGTCGCACCATATAGGAAGACCGCCGAGAGTAGATTCTAGTAGTAGACCATACCTCAGATATTTTATTTAACACCCGTGCACCTCTTTATAGGATGTCCGAGCCGAAAGTAGACTCAGCACAGATGCTGTCCTCCAGCGCCGAACAGCCTAGACCCAGCGGCTCAGCAGGACTTCCAGATATCGATGTGATGCCGAAAGACCTCGGCCTCTCACTCGGGGAAGAACCGGTATTCTCGCTTTTTTGAGGATCCGGAGAGCCTAGCCGACTTCCGCACAACGTACGGCGTTCCGGACAACGTATCGATAGAATTAGTTCGACCGGGGGATAACGTCGTGACGAACGACTTTCAAATCATTCTTCCCTTGATGGCCATCATCGAGGGCGGAGTGCGTTTTCCCTTCCATCCATTCCTTCGGCAGGTGCTGAATGTCCTTCAACTGACCCCCTCCCAGGTGACCATAAACTTTTACCGTATAGTCGTTGGGGTCATTGAGCTGAAGGAGAGATACGAGCTGGAGTTTGAGGTTGAAGATCTCTTCGGCCACTACCTGGTACGCCAGAATAAGGTAGCTAGGAGGAAGTACCTCAGCTGCCGGACCGGGCAAAGAAGACTGATATGAGGCCTGCCGGACTCCGACAAATATGCTAATGACTTTGTCGTAGTTCGGGGGGAATTCGAATTCGCCTTAGGCGAATACCGTTTCCATCCAATCCCGCGGGTTGCGGGGTTTGCCAGTAAGTGTTGTACGGCCAATCTTCTTGTTTAGCATTACATTCGTCTATTTGGTACTAACTCATTGTCCACTTGCAGGAAAAAGGAGTCGTTGATCGCTTGAGGAGCAAGGCATCGTGGGACAGGATCAGTCGGGCTTTCGCAATCCGAAGAAGGCACAGAGACTGCTCGGTCCTGCTCGGGTACGTAGAGGTCTATCGGTCGAAGCTCAAGTCTCGGGGAGACTCCAGCAGTAGTAGTGAAAGCGTCGAAGGCTTAGCAGCGCATCGAACTGACACTACTCCTCCGCTCGGGGTGATCAGGGAACCGCGGGAAGAGTCAACGCCGGATATCGTCAACCCGATCTCCTCAGGTACTTGCTCTTCAAGTTTCTCCTCCGGCTATAGTAGCCACTCGGTCAATATCAGTGACCAGGAGCTGAGAGACTTGTTTGCAGAAATTGACCAGATGCCGAGAAAAGCTCCAGAAGAGGCGACGTTGAAGCTGGCGGTCGGTGGATCCGCATCGAAGTCCACCCGTCCTGCTGATCCTCAAAAGAAGAGGAAAGGACCCCAAGAAGGCGCCGTAGCGGTAAAGAAACCAAGGGAGGCTAAAGAAGACTCCCGACCGAAGGCTGCGGGGGCCTCACACACTAAGGGAGATGCCGCCGCACCTCCAAAGGCGAACCGACCTCCGGTTGCTACCGAGGTGGCGGGCACGTCAATGCCCCCCAACTTCGTACCACAATGCATGTTCGACGGCCGGCCATTGAACATTGAAGACTCCCTGGATGCCACTCCGCACATCACGCTATCGCTGGCTGAAGGGATGATACCCCCCAAGGATGCCGATGCCCTACCAAAGACCTTAGACTCTTCATTCCTTGAGATGGCTCGGCTGATGGTGAAGGTATAGTTCTAATCTTCCTCAAGTTTTCTATTTTGTTTCGCCATATTATACTCATTATTTCCTTGGGTGTCTCATGCAGGCGACCCAGCACTTGGCGCCGGTGAAGGAAGGGCTGCTGCGAAAGGCCAATCAAATCCGCTGCCTGAGGGGCATGCACAAGCAAGAGGTTGAAGCAAAGACCTGGATGCGGGAGGAGCGCAATGCCGTCCGTGTAGCCCTAACCGAGGCCGAAGAGAAGGGGAAGGCTCTGTCCCTTGACCTCGAAGCCAAGGATAAGGAGATGGCACAGAGGGTTGATGAGGTTGATTCCAAAGGCTACTCTGATGGGTACGCCGAAGCTCAGGGGAAGTTCCTGAAGTAGATGGAAGGGATCAATGCCCAACTCGCTGGGCTGCTAGAAGACGCCTTCAGGAGTGGCTATCTTCGGGCGCTGAAGGCAGCAGAAGTGCCGGAGGGATCGTCTCTGTACGAGAACATTCCTTCGTATGAAGCTCCAACTGCTGCTGCTGAGCCAATGGACGAACCATCTGCCGTACCGCAGACACCAGCCGAAGAGATCCCGGCCGAGGAGGTGGAACAAGTGCCTGCAGGAGATCCCAACTTCTCCAATACCGGAGACGGAGGCCAGCCTACCTAAATAGGAGTTCGCCTCATGAGGGCCCCTTTTTTTCTTTTTTGTAATAGTTGTAGGGTCTTTTGTATGGAACACAATGTTGAAGGCATTTTGAATATGAAGACTTCTTTTCTAATGAGCACTATTATTCCTTGATTTTTTTTTTGTTCAAATAATCACCGAACCATGTTGTTTTATGTCTTTGTTCTAATGATCACCGAATTGTGTCGGCTTATTTCTTTGACAACATAAGTTGTAGGGTAGCATTTTAGTCAATGCCGAACCGTGCCTTCGCAGCTAACTGAGAGCGGCACATTGCTGAACACTTGGAGAAATTACCCAAAATTTCGCATGTAGACAACCAAGTATAGACTGGTTGTAGTATACAATCCGAACATAAAGAGCACCAAAACTCTTTTTAGGAAGTAAACAATCCTGGTAATAGGTAACCATGTTCCGTACAATGAGTTGTAATAATGGAAGGCCATAAGGCGTATAAAAGAACAGGAAACTCATTTTGATTGGAGGGCTCAGGGCCGCACAGTCTAGAAGAGGAAAACATAAATAACAAAATTGAAGCGAGTGGGGGCCAAAGACCGCACACTGTCTAGAATAATAAAGCAAATAACCAAAGAGGACTTCACGCTCTCACAACTTAATGATAATACTTTCTTAAATTGTGAGCGCTCCAGGGTCGGGGAACAGGAGTTCCGTCCATGTTTTCTAGTTTGTAAGAGCCGACCCCAACGATCTTGATCACTCGGTAGGGACCCTCCCAATTGGGACCGAGCTTATTTGTCCATTTTGCGCCGACTACCTTTCTGAGGATGAGATCGTCCGGCTTGAATGATCTGGGGCGAACCCTTGCGTTATAGCCCTGGGATATCGTCTGTTGATATGCCGCAAGTCGAATCCGAGCGGCTTCCCTTTGTTCTTCGGCCTCATCCAGAATAGTTGATAAAGCTCTATTGTTAGTGTCTGGATGGAACTCATCAGTTCGCATCGTGGGAAGCCCGGCTTCAAGTGGGATAACAGCTTCCATGCCAAAAGCCAAGGAGAACGGCGTGGTTCCAATTGATCGGCGCGGCGTGGTTCGGTATGCCCACAGAACGCTGTAGAGTTCTTCAGCCTGTCTGCCCTTGGCTGACAGTAGTCGTTTCTTAATTCCGCCGAGCAGGATTTTATTCGAGGCTTCGGCTTGTCCGTTACATTGAGGGTATGATGGTGTTGAATTGAAGAACCGTATTCTATGCTCGGCGCAGAATTTGGTAAATAGATCCCCCACGAACTGTGTGTCGTTATCAGAAATGAAAGCATAGGGGACACCGAACCTCGAAATGATATTCCGCCAAACGAACCTCTTGACATCTTTGTCTTCAATTTTAACCAGGGGTTCGGCCTCGACCCATTTGGTGAAGTAGTCGGTAGCCGTAATCAGAAATTTAAATCCACCGGGGGCCATAGGAAATTTCCCAACTATGTCTAGCCACCATTGTGCAAATGGCCATGGACTAGACAAGGGGTTGAGTTGTTCGGCTGGCTGATGTATGAGTGGAGAGAACCTCTGACATTGGTTGCAGCTTTTGACCATCTGATCGGCCTCTTTTTTCATGTTAAGCCACCAGTATCCTTGGGTCAGAGCTCGGTGTACAAGCGATCGTCCTCCCGAATGGTATCCACAGCTGCCAGAATGCAATTCCTGAAGTACAGTGCCAGTTTGCTTCGGGTGCACACATAACAGAAGGTGCCGAGTATGCCCTCCGGTAAAGTTTGTTTCCGGGTCCTAGCCAGAACTGGGTAGCTTTGTGAATGATCTTGTGTGCTTCCCTTCGGTCCTCCGGTAAAGTTTCGTCCTGGAGGTACGATAAAATGGGGTCCATCCAACTAGGATCCTGTGAGATGCAATTGACTACCTCGTTAACTGCAGGTTTTTCAATGCTCGGCTGTGGGAGGACATTGACAGAGACAGTCCTCTGCGCCCCAGCGTCCATTGCCGATGCGAGACCGGCTAGAGCGTCGGCATTGGCATTTTCATCACGGGTGATCTGATCTAATGAAAAACTGCGGAACCGTTGGTTGGTTTGTTGTACGGCGGCTAGGTAGCGGGACATTCGGTCGTTGCGGGCTTCATATTCACCGGACAATTGCTGAACGACCAGCTGAGAATCACTGTAAGCCTTGATTTGCTCGGCGCCGAGGTCTTCTGCAAAACGGAGGCCGGCTAGTACGGCCTCGTAGTTGGCCTCGTTGTTAGAAGCGAGGAATTCGAGCCGGATGGCCAGTTCATGGAGAATTCCTTCGGGCAAAATCAGGACGACCCCGGCTCCCGAACCATGGGTGTTGGAGGAGCCGTCCACGAACATTCTCCAAAAGTTGCCGTGCAGAAGTCGCCAAGGTGGCGACTTAGTGGATTCTCTGTTTGGCAAGGAGCAAGTTCCTTCGGTGTTTGGTGTGAATTCGGCAATGAAATCTGCGAGCACTTGACCTTTGATCGCCGTCCTCGGCTGGTATTGGATGTCAAAGTTAGCCAATTCCACAGCCCACTTTGAAATACGATTAGAAAGATCAGCCTTGCGGAACAAGCTTTTCAGGGGTTGTGCCGTCAAGACCGTGATGGGGTGCGCCTGGAAATATGGCGCGAGTTTGCGGGAGGCGAAGACTAGCGCCAGTGCGAGTTTCTCCAAAGGTAGGTATCTGGTCTCAGCACTGACCAGTGTTTTACTGGTATAGTAAATTGGGAGGTGTACTCGGTCCTCTTGTCGGACAAGAACAGAACTGACCGCATGTGGGGACACGGCCAACTAAATGAACAGAGGCTCCTTATCATCGGGCGTTGAGAGTAATGGGGCCGAAGACAGGTAGGTCTTCAAATCATGCAGTGCTCGGTCACATTCCGGGGTCCAATCAAAACTTCTTCGGCTACATTTCTTTAATAGCATGAAGAAGGGTTGACATTTATCAAAGGATCGGCTGATGAATCTATTGAGGGTGGCAGCCATTCCTGTTAATTTCTGAACGCCTTTGATTGTGTATGGCGCCTCCAGTTTGTTGATTGCGCTGATCTGATTTGGGTCGGCCTCGATGCCCCTTCTAGTGACTAAATAACCCAAAAATTTTCCAGAACCGACGTCGAAAGCGCATTTTTCGGCGTTAAGACGGAGTTTGTGTTCTTTCAAAATGTTGAACACCTCCTGCAGGTGTGTGAGGTGTTCGGCTTCAAACTTACTCTTGACCACCATGTCGTCAATGTAGGCCTCCATCGTGTCGCCGATCTGTTTGCTGAACATCTTAGTGACCATCCGTTGGTATGTCGCTCCCACGTTCTTTAGGCCGAAGGGCATTACTCTGTAGCAAAACAACCCACGGGGACTGATGAAAGCAGTTTTTTCCATGTCTGGCCCGTGCATAGCAATCTGATTGTACCCGCAGTACACATCCATGAAACTGAATCGAGCATGCCCCGAGGTGGTGTCTACCAAGCGGTCGATCCTTGGCACGAAAGCAGTCCTTCGGGCAAGCATCGTTGAGATTCGTGTAGTCGACGCAGACGCGCCATTTGCCATTTTTCTTCTTCACGACCATGGTGTTTGCTAACCAAGTGGGGTACTGAACTTCCTGAATTGCCCCGTCTTCCAGCAGACGGTTGACTTCCTCAATGACTGCGTCGGTATGGATCGTAGCCGACCTTCTAGGCTTCTGTATAACGGCTCGACGAGATTTGTCCACATTGAGCGAATGACAAATAAACTTGGGATCGATGCTCGGCATCTCATATGGCGTCCAAGCGAACACTTCTATTTTTTTCTTAAGGAAGCAGGTCATGGTCTCCCGTTCGGCGGGTGATAAGGTGGATCCCAACAGAAATGTTCTGTCAGTGTTTATGTCGTCGGCCGTTATAACGATCAAGTCTTCAACCGCTTTTTCTGCAGCTAGTGTGCCAACATCGTCAAGGAGAGGGGCGTCCGGCGTTTCTACCTATTGGACCTGTTGTGGGCAAACCTTGCTTTTATTGCCGCCACATAGCATTTTTTGGCGGCCAACTGATTGCCTAACACCTCTTCGGGCCCCCATGTCCCAATGAAGCGAAGGACTTGATAATAAGTGGAAGCGACGGCCCCAAGCTTATGTAACCAAACGCGCCCGCCGATAGAGTTGTAAGGACTTGGCACATCGACGACTACAAATTCAACCTCTGCGGTCCTGAGCCCATGCGGATAGGGAGCGTGATCTTGCCAAGGGGCCAAACAGGAGCCGAGTTGAATCCCACCAGCAGTACTTCGGTGGGTGCGAGATGCGTATCTCGCAAGTGTAGCACTTTGAACAAGGAATAGTACATGACCTCCGCAGAACTTTCTTTGTCAACCAGGATTCGGCGGACCAATGAATTGCCGAGGGTGAGAGAGACGACTAAAGCGTCATTGTGCGGCATTTGGAGGCGTTGCAGATCTTGATCAGACAACGAGAGGTTGCCCATGGACTGGCTGTCAAGATGTGGGCGTTTAACTCCCGTACTTACAGACATAATCTGTTTTCCGCTCGCCGCACGCTTGATTTCAGCCCGAAGGTTCTCCTCTGCAGCCGCATCCACCATCCCATGGATGACGTCGATCACTCTAACCTCGTGACTGTTCTCTTTCTCCGGTTCTGACTGGGATCCGGCTAGCGTTTTTTCTTCGTTTATGAATTCCTTGAGATGACCCTATGATACCAACCGTTCAAGGAAATCCCTCCACGCTTGGCACCGTGTAGTCAGGTGACCCTTCTCCCTGTGGTATGAACAGCGGTAAGGGGAGTTCGGCATTTTTCGAAGTTCTCCCAACGGCCTCCTCGGCCATTCGAAGTACGGCTTGTGCTGGATCTTCTTAAGGATCTCGTATGTTGGGATTTTAAAGATCGTTTTCATGGCGGCAAATTTGTGGGGCCGAAGGCCCTTGTTTCTCCCGGAAGACACCACGTTCACACCTCGGCATGAGCCGTTTTGTGTGTTTTTGGTCCCATCCCCCTGACGGGGATGGTTTTGTTCGGCCTGACGCCGTTCGCTGCGAGCCTCCTCCAATCTGAAATGGTTGTCTATCCGCCCCATGAGGTCATCCATATCGGTGGGATTGGACAACATAAGATCTTCGAATAACCTGCTCCTATGATCCAACCCAAGTTTGAACGAGGTCACTGCAATGGCGGGATCACAACCTTGTATCTCGTTAAAGAGCTCCCAATACCGAGCCGCGTATTGCCTGAGAGACTCATTAGCCGACTTACGTAACGCGAGGAGGGAATCGACACCCTTCTTCTGCCTGCTACTGGTGACGAACCAAGCCAGGAAGGCAAGGGATAGGTCCTTAAAGGATGGAATCGATCCTTTCAGTAGTTTATCGAACCAGAGGAGTCCTAGTTCCCCCAAGCTGGAAGGGAAGAGTTTACACATCAAGGCGTCATCAGAGCTATAGAAAGACATCATCTGCCGAAAGTGCACCAGGTGCAGGTAGGCATCCGTCTTTGGGTCGTATTTAGTGAATTTGAGGGGATTGAAACCACGCGACGGACGTACTCCATCGATCTCCCTGGTAAAGGGAGAGGAGATGAGCTGGTCGTGTATGATGTCGCACTGTAATCGTGCTGGCCGTACCTCCTGTTCGGCTTTCCCCCTTCTCCTGGCCATAAGTTGTGGTTTGAGATCTTGTTCGCCATGATACCGAGGGGAATGCCCTCGATAGTTATGGCGCCTAGGGGACTGGTCCCTTCGGCCGCCATATCTTCTGTCTAGTTGAGTTCCATGCGTCGGGGTAACGTCCGACGGTGTAGTCGGAGGAGAGTACGACTGAGTGCTACTGACTGGTTGAGCCCCCAGCCTTCTGTGAACTGAGACTCGCTAAGCTCCTCGTTCAGCATTTGAACAGTTCTCAGATGGTGGGGTCCAGGCTCTTCCCCGCCCTTGTGTGTCATTGATCACGTTTACTTCGGCCTCGACTCCCAGTTGTTCGAGGGTCGGACGCTTCTGCCTTCCTCTTTGCTCTGGAGAGCGTGTCCTATGTCGCCTTCATCGCCGAGCTTGCGACGTCTCGCCGTTCTGGTTAGGTTTAATAGCAACTTTGAGTTGCGCAACTTCTTCTCTGACTAGTTGGAGCAGCTGATCTTTTTCTGCCAGTCGAGCTTCCAGGTGTTCGACGTATGCCCTGTCCCTCAGATCAGCACGAACTTCTACAGGGGGAGGTGGAGGAAAAACTGGTAATATTGCTGGGTCAGTCTCGATAGCAACCATTGTTGGGTCTGGTGAGAATTGAGGTAAGGGTTTAAAGATGAGAAGTCAAGTGGATCTCCCACTGTGGTCGCCAAATTGTGGAGTCTGGAATCCAATTTAGACTTCTCGGGTTGACGTATCAAATCTTCTCGAATATCCTGCAAAACACTCAACACTAAATTAGTGCCTACCGGGGGTGGATCTCCGGTGGGCACTCTGACGATCAAGTTAGCCTTCTAAAAAGAGTGAAAGCAACTTTGAAAGTATAATTTTAGCGCGAGCGTACAGGTACCTCAAATGTGAGTGATCATCGAAATATATATAGAGTAGGGATCCAACCTTTTAGCGGTATCTTCGGCCAAGAAAGCGGGTCGTGGTTTGGAAATCATGGAGGCGCCGCCACGTGCCCCACATCCATGCGGATCGGGGGAAACACGTCTGCACTACTTTTCCCATGTTGATCCGAACTACATGGAGCATGTACCCACGTAGTGGTGCCGCGCACATATTCACCGAATATAGATGCCGAAGATGTAGTTCGAGCCGAACACGGGGTGCCGAACGACGAGTGCTAACACTGATCGTTCGGCTCGGATACCGAAGACAAATAATGTTGTGCATGGGCCGAACCCAACTTGCGTTGGGCATCAAGCATGATAGTGGGCCGAAGGCCCACTGTCGGGTAGATCGTGGGCCAAAGGCCCATTGTTGCATGGCCCATGGTTGCGCATATTTCGGCCTACTACACATAACATGGATTTAACTTTTTTGATTTAATTCCGTTGTATCGTGCCGTAGGCACGGATAATACACTAGTGAATTTAATGTTATAGGTCACTACGTAGGCATGGTAATATGAAACACGTCGAGAATCTATAACAAATTAACAAGTGAGCTTGGTTTTAAATTAAATAGGGTTTCTGTCGCTGCAAGTGAAATGTATTAATTTTTCAAAAGACTAATCAACATTAAATTAAAAAAAATTCTAAAACCGACCACGTAGTACAACGGTTATTACAAAAAAAAATTAACAATTGAGCCAGAGAACCGTAAATTAACTACTGCACGAACTCCCTCGTCTCTCTCTCTAAAATAATTCCAATATTCACTCCAAGAAAACTCTTCCGTATTACATCGGCCGTTCGTGGCTTTTCGTGCTTGTTTTTTCATCGATAGTAGTTGAACTGCAGTCTTCACAATCTGTATCAAACTATAACTTTCTGTAAAACTTGCTTAATATCGCACTTAATGGGGAGGTTATTTTCAGTAAAGGGGTCTTCCTTGAATCTGTTCAATTTGGTGTAGAGTTGGTATCTCTGGGGGTTTTGAGGAAACGCGTCATGGATCTGGAGAATGGGACATACCAAAATCGTGTTAAGGTGAGATGGGTATGCTTCAGTTTGTGATTTTGGTGTTTTGGAACAAGCCCATTTCAGTTTTTGAGTTTTTTAATCAAATAGTTGTTTGGTTTTGTTGCAGAAAGAATCCTGGAAAACAGTTTTGACCTTGGCTTATCAGAGTCTAGGTGTTGTATATGGAGATTTGAGTACGTCTCCATTATATGTATACAAGAGCACTTTTGCTGAAGATATTGTACACTCAGAGACAAATGAAGAGATTTATGGGGTTCTATCTTTTGTATTTTGGACACTCACTTTAGTCCCTCTTCTCAAATATGTGTTCATTGTGCTTAGAGCTGATGATAATGGGGAAGGGGGCACATTTGCTTTGTACTCTCTCATATGTAGACACGCCCGAGTTAACTCGCTGCCTAATTGCCAGTTAGCAGATGAAGAATTGTCAAGTTATAAGAAGCATATCATTGCTCCGGCTCCATCTACTTTTGGATCAAGTTTGAAGTCTACTCTTGAGAGGCATAGAGTGTTGCAGAAGTGTTTGCTTGTATTGGCTTTGATCGGGGCGTGTATGGTTATTGGCGATGGAGTCCTCTCGCCTGCAATATCCGGTATGCTATTTTCTTCTTGTGCATTTCCCTTCAATTTGGGCTTTCAGGTGTTTGTTAGTTAATGTTTGCATTATTTATTCATTGAATAATTTTGTTTTTGGAATTGCTTAAGTTTGGGCTTGTGGGTGTCTGTTAGTCGAGGTATTTTGTGATCAATCGCAATGAATTCAGTCTTGTGCATTTTTCTCAATTAGGGCTTTAGGTGTTTGTAGTGGGTGATTTTAATTTGCTGGCCAGATACTTGTGCAGTTTTTCCTGCAGTTCTTGTGAAGTTTGCTTGAATCTGGGCTTGTGGGTGTAGCTTAGTTACTGGGTTGACTAATTAATTTTTCCTTGCTCAAATAAATGTGCAGTTTTTTCTGCTGTTTCTGGAGTGGAGGTTGCCATGTCAAAAGAGCATCATAAGTGTAAGATCTCAAACTTCTGGGGCCTTTGAATGGATGAAGTTCATATTTTATCTTGCATGTGTATGTCAATACAAGTTAGGCAGGCAGGCTATGTGATAATAATTTGCAAACCATTAGGACCTGATTCCTTTTTAAAGTCTTGATAGCTAGTTGTGGTAGCCGTAAGGTTCAAATCTTATGATATCTAGTCCATTCAACTTGTTAAAATCTTGCCAAATTTTTTGATCATGTGCCGTCTGTTTTTGTAAATAGCAGTTTGTTTTCTCTGATAGACATTCAATCAGTCATTTTGATAGCATGGTTTTCTTTTGAAATGGAATGGTATCCAACTTGGATCTTCTCTTTTTGGACTGTGCATTTAGTACTGTGGGTCAGAGTGATTTCAGAATTTTGGGTGTCTTATGTTTGGGTATCCAGTTTTGATTTCTTTAAAGTTGGCATCTTGTCAACGTTTTTGTGTTTGCTACCTGGTTTTACCATTCCCTTTTGTTGTTTTTTGTTTATTTAAATATGAGGCTGAGGGGTAGATTGAGTTTTAGCAAGTGGCAGCAGTAGGAGAGTCATTGTACAGTTAATACTCTCTCGAAACTCTCTTAATGCTTTTCTTTTCCTATTGTTCTCTTGTATGAAAATGGAAATTTTCTTTCCCGGAAAAAAATAAATCCAAAAGAAGCGCACTATTGAGATGCAGCCAAAAAAAAATCAGCACTATGTTAGAAAAAGAAACAAGTATGATATTTTTGTGTGTGGGTTTATTTTTTTCGGTTGGGCTCGTGTACCTTATCAGGTAGTAGGGTTCACGAAATTCACCTCATGAATCAAAAAGTTAATTTGGGTTCTCAGTGAGTTATTCAGTAGAAAATAGTATTAACTCTATTCAGCATGGTATTCCATTTTTAGATCCGTGGTATGATTATAAGGATCTTTTACAAATGGCTGCTTCTTCCTCTAAGATAGTAGGTGAGTTTTCAGTTGACTAAAACAATTCATGCATCTAAAGTCTCAGTGTCATGACCTAGAGATTGACATCTAAAGATTGTAATGTAATTAGGTCAGGAGGAAAGTGGATCGCAGTTAGGTAAACAAGCTTTCTTATGTTGACTTCAAAGTGAAGTGCTCTCATGTGGTTATGGAATGGGAAACGCAGAGAATCTTGACAAATGTGATTGTACTGTGAAGATGCATGTGGAAATGGGATCTTCAGGCTCTTATTTAATGCTATGAGGTCATCTAAACACAAGAGGGAGGAGGATAAAAACAAAAAGGGAGGCAAGTCCACATGTGGTTAGTCAACTAGCTGATTATTTTTATTTGTTTATGTATGATCTGAAGGATTTCTGCAGTGAAGAGTACAGAGTTTATTGCATTCAATGCTTTTAACCTAAATGGTGCAACCATATTCATGAGCCGTCGTCTAGGTGGCAAGGCATTTGTTTCTTTCAGCCAGGCGAACCAGGATAGAAAAGATCCCTCCATTGAAGCAGCACAAGTGGAATGCGAAGGCCTTTCCTTCGAAGGGAGTGCCATCAAATGAGTCTTCCCTTCCTTGCAGTGCTGAACTGGAAGAAAGGACACCATAAAGTGGTCACTTCTCTTTGGGCTACCTATCTCCTTTCTCAATGACATTGATTCAGTTTTAAGATTAGCCCGTGAAGAAAAAGTGTAAGGAAGGACCTCAATGATGAGGAGGAAGTAAAAGGGTGAAAGAAGAAGCCAAACCTTAAGTTTTGTTATCGTGCTTAGTAAACAATCTAACGATTTCATCCATTGTCAAGACTGCAAGGGAGATTGGCCCAGAAAATTGAGAAGTTGGAATGATGGTCGACTGGTTAATGGTTGAAAATTCAAGATTAGAGTTCAATGATGGAATGTACGTGGAAAGTGAAAAGGTCTGAGGCTGTTTCAGTTCGAAATTAAAGGGAATCACTTTCTGGGATTTCTGAGTGGAGATGGTTTGTCAAGGATTTTAGGGCTACTAAATAATGTGATAGCCAAGGATTATGGGTTAAGGATCAGATAGCATTAGTGATGAATTTGGAGTTTTCGGAGCGCTGGCTGAGGCTGTAAATATTACCAAACAATGCTGAGATCAAAACAAAGAAAAAGAAAAAGAAGAACAAGAACAATAGGGAAAACCTCAAGAGTCTTGTGGAGGCCTCCTTGAATAATGAATGCATCTCAGGTAGACAAAGGAATAATATTCTGCCGATAAATATTCTAAACCACTTCTCTAATTGTTGTATAGCTAGCTTTTTCTTCTAAGAAAGGGAGGATTCTAAAACCAACAGTGACATTTGGGTAAAGTATGGAATATGTGGTTGACATTTCTAGTTCGACATGAATTGCGCTTGCAGAGTCGAACAAAGTACATGCCTTGTGCATCTGATCTAGATGTGGGCATGTGGTTATATGTTTAGCTGTTAGATTGATCTACTTCTCAAGTCAACAAACAAGGAATACAGCTAAGTACCTCGCATCAGAACAGTCTTCCTTGACTTCCTAGGGGAAAATGTTTCCTTAATTTACCATACAGCACCAAGCATGGGCTTGTCACTCATTTTGAAGGAAACGTACAATATAAGTAACATCGGTATGCATTTTATGTTCAACTTTATTTAGTAAACTTTCATTGTGAGACATTGCTTGCCATCTTTGAAGAGCTTCACTTGATTGTCTTTGATATGTAACTGCACGTGGATCACACTACGACCAGTATTGTTTCATATTTCAGATCACGTGATATGCCTTTTGTACAGCCGCCTTAAAAATGCCACTATTATGCAGATGTGGAAGTTCCAGTTGCATGTATCATACTGATAGCCTTGTTTGCCCTTCAACATTATGGCACCCACAGGGTTGGGTTCTTGTTTGCACCTGTGGTCCTAACGTGGCTGTTGTGCATTGGTGCTATTGGTGTATATAACATCTTTCATTGGAACCATCGTGTGTATGAAGCACTCTCTCCATATTACATGTACAAATTCTTAAAGAAAACGCAAAGAGGTGGTTGGATGTCCTTGGGTGGGATCCTGTTATGCATGACAGGTTAGTATATATTTATGGTCACTAACTCTGACTGTCAACCCATTTTACAGTGCATGTTGTATGCATAGTGTTTTATGCTCTGTATTGATTCTACAGTGCATGTTGTATTATTCCAGGTTCTGAAGCTATGTTTGCAGATCTAGGACACTTTTCACAGAAATCAATCAAGGTATTTTTCTTCTTCATTCCTGAATCTATACCAGCTCAAGTCGAATTCTGGATTCACTCGGCATGGCTTGTTTTGGTTTAGTGATTAAATATATTACCTTCGCTATGGATACCTTCCATGTTTATTGCCTTGCTAATGTCAGTACCACATCTTGCAAACTTGTTGCACACTGTGGAACCTGAATTCTTGGTGGGTTTGTTTTTGGTGCTAATTAGTTTTTGTTGGTTTCAGTAGTGAATCTACTATCTACAAGGCATTGCTATGATTTTTGTTTTCTCTTTTTTGAGGGTGCTGTGGTTCCTGCTAATTAAGTTTATACTATAATTCAGCTGCACCAATGAGGGTTTGATACAGTGAATGTTTGTTTCTCTTACATTGACAGTCTCACAATTTTTATGGGGTATTGGTGCAGTTCCCATCGGCAGTTGCTTTTGCTGCACCTGGTTGTTGACTCGGCTCAGTTTGAGTCATCATGGCTGGGATTTGGACTCAATTAGAGTTGGCTACTTAACTGTCTATACCCACATAGGATTACACCTGGATTAGGAACCCACCTTCGGGAACTTTGCTTTTGAGGATTTGGAGCAACTGAATATCCAACTAACCATTAGTGAAGTGGTTGTCGTCTTCTACCTCTCACTTTTGACTTTCGTAATGCTGCAAGTAAGCCTGTAGTTGCTGTCTGGCTGCTACAGCAGTGTCAAACAATGCTAGAAGGGAACAAACAAACAAGTGGTGAAATAGCTAGAAACTAGGTACAATTGAAGCTGGAATGCAATAGAAATAAGATCCTTAAGTTTACATCCTAAGAATGGCTCTGGAATCTTAAAGCCTGTAGTATGATACGATTAAATAGAGTTCATATTTCATAAGCTCTCAAAAGAGCATTTATTTTATACTTGGGTAACAGCAGCCCTAGCATCTGAGTCCTCCATCGCAAATATAAACTTCTAATCACAGCCCTCCTAGCTATTTAAATACACGCTAGGCACATGACTACAAAAATAAGACTAGGAACATAATAATAGTTTATAAACTTCAATAAGCAGTAGAGAAAAAGGCAAGTGTGATAAATAGCAAAAGAACTCTGAATTTTATGTAAACTACTGGCTCAAACAAGCTGTCTGGTGGGCTGCTTGGCCTTCCAAGTGTCTTATATGCACCTGCGCCAGTTTTACAATTATATGTATACATCATGTCTTATGACATCCTTTTCTCATGGGACTTTTTTATTCTACTGCTGTCGTATTTTGCTCATGGAATTCAGCGCATCCCAAGTGTGAAGAGCTACTGCAGTTTAGTTTGGCCCCAGGAATTTGTTTTATGTCCAGTTAACTTTGGATATTGGTTGTGACCAAATTTATCAATCTTGTACTAGTAACCGTACCATTTTTGTTACTGGTACGGTGCATAGCGGTACCAGTGTTTTCCGGCGCACTGTTTTGGATTTATCACTAAAAAGTAATATACATTTCTCAAATAATATTTTCTAACAAAAAATCATATTTGACATAAAATAAAGTCTCGCAACTTAAAAACAAATCATTAAACATAAAGGGATGGTTTTACTCGACAAGGTAACTAAGTTTGAGGTTTAATTACGTTATTAGTCTTAATTTATCTGTAATTACCAAAAAAATCATCAATTGAAAATTAAAAAAAAAAAAAAAAAATTCATACCGCCCGGTACTGGTACTGCCCCGGTATTGGCCGGTACGGTACGTGGGCCTAACGGTACCGTTTTCGGTCTATGCAGTACGTCCCACTCGGTACCGAGCAGTACGGTATGACATTCATAACACTGGTTGTGAGTGATACAGATTGTTTATTTTTAAGTAGTTCCAACTCTTGAGCAAAATTCCAGAGAGGTGACTTGAATTTTTTGGGAACTAGAGGTTAGGTTAGGCACACACTCTATGTGCAGTTGAATATATGGGAGGCTGTGGAAGTGGGGTAGTTGGCTTGAGTAATTTTACCAGTTTACCCTATTAATTAATTCGTGCTATAAAAATGACTGTGTAAAAACTTCTCCTTTATTGGGGTAAAGCGGGAAATAAGTGACACAACTTCAAAATCTGGTTCAAACATATCAGTCTTCTTCCTTTCTCCCTTTTTATATTAGAATAGACAGAAGCTGTAATTACTGAAGTTTAGCATGATATAAACTTCATTACATGTCAACGCATTGCGTATGAATAGAAAGGGGTAAAAACAATCTCCTTTCGATCATAGCAGCCCATTTGTTAAGGGTGCGATATAGAAGGTATAGTAAGAGGGAATATGGTAGAAGGTGAATTTATTATAGATAAGTGAACAACTATAAAGGGTTTTTTTGAGTATTTTTTAGGAATAGAGATATGAGAGATATGAGTAGGGGAATGATATTTTTGTAATTAGTAATAGCAGTCTTGTAATTAATAAAGACATTTTTCATAAATAGAAGGGGTATAAAATGTGGAGGGCGGAGGGAGTAGGATTAATTTATTCCCCTCCAAGAGCATAAAAGCAAGGAAGTAAACAAACCCCAGATATGGCAAACTCAAGTATATTTGGGGTGATAATGTTGGACCTTGCATTTGACTAGTAGAAGAAGACTAGCGTGAAAAATGCATTCTTCACACTTCTACTAGTCAAAAGGATTTAGGGCCGGTATGAGTAAAATAGAGCATATTGTTACGTCCCGCAGAATTCTCTAGAAAAATCAAGATACTTGTATACTTGTAGAATATTCTAGATTACCCTAGAGAATTCATGTAAATACTACATTGTTGTAAAGCACCCTAAAATATGGGTGAACATTCTAGAGAAAGCTTGTAAGTGTTGGAGAATTAGCCGATAGTAGTTAACTAAGCCAAGGAAGGACCTTAGCTCAGTCACCTTAGTAGGAGGCTCCCACTCTTTGATGGCCTTCACCTTATCTTGCTCCATCATAAGCCTCCCATCCTTGATCTTGTGCCCCAAGAATATGACTTCATTCCTGGCAAAGGAGCACTTCTCTTTCTTCACGTAGAGCTCGTTTTCCCTTAGTACTTGGAATACAGTTCGTAGGTGGTCTACATGCTCCTTTAGTGTGTTGCTATACACAACAATGTCATCCAAGTAGACTACCACAAACTGATCCAAGTAGGGATGAAATATCTTGTTCATCAAGGTGCAGAAAGTAGCTGGGGCATTAGTGAGGCCGAAAGGCATTACGAGGAACTCGTATGATCCATAACGAGTTACGCATGCTGTTTTAGGTTCGTACCCGGCTGCTATCCTTACTTGATAGTATCCTGACCTTAGATCGAGTTTAGTGAAGTAGCGGGCTCTACCAAGTTGATCAAAGAGATCAGCGATGAGGGGGATAGGATACTTGTTCTTGATAGTTACCTTGTTAAGCGCCCGATAGTCTATGCATAGGCGAAGCGATCCATCCTTCTTCTTTTGGAACAGCACCGGAGCACCATAGGGGGCTTTTGAAGGTTGGATATAGCCAGCATCCATTAAGTCCCTCAACTGCCTCTTCAACTCTTCTAGTTCGGGCGGTGCCATCCTGTAAGGGGCTTTGGCAAGTGGTGTAGCCCCAGGCTCCAAGTCAATCTTATGATCGACTTCCCTTCTTGGTGGTAGCCTTCTTGGTAACTCAGGCGGCATGACGTCTTGGTGCTCAACCAGGACATCTTCAATCTCCTTAGGCAAGGGATCCATGGTGACATTCTCCTTATCATTCATAAGGGCAGCCAAATAAGTCACCTCCCCCTTCTTGAATCCCTTCTTCACTTGCATGGCTGAGAGTAGTGGCGTTTTGAACCCACTGTGTGTTGTTGCTTGTACCACGCAAGGAGTTTTCTCCTCCAGAATGGCCACGGAGCGTATGAAAGGCAATGGCACTGCCTTCACCTTGGTAAGGAAGTCCATACCGATCACCACTTGGAAATCATCCATTGGTGCCACTGTGAGATCGATCTTTCCTTCCCATGATCCGGTCCGAATAGTTGTTCCGTGTGCCATCCCATGCGCCGGTGTGGCTGGTGAGTTAACAACCTTCAGCCAGCCTTGCTCCTTGGTTGGCTTTAAATCCAACCTCTTTGCCTCCTCCGGGGTGACAAAGTTATGTGTAGCCCCAGTGTCCACCATGGCCTTGGCGGGCTTCCCGTTGAGGCACACCTCCACGAACATGAGACCCGGTTCACCGTGGGTCTTGACGGTAGGCTTCGACTTGATGGCATTGAGGAGTTGGAGAGAGCTTACATGAGCTTCCTCCACTTCCTTCTCTTGGATCATGGCAAAGGTGGGGGAGACAAGTATAAGGGTGTAGGGTCAAGCAAACCCCCAACTGGCAAAGAAGACAAGGGCAAAGAGCATAAGAAATACAACAAAGGAGACAAGTTCAAGCCCAAGAACAATTGTTTCTTATGTGATGGACCACATTGGATCTCTGACCCTAACCCCCAACTGACAAAGAAGACAAGGGCAAAGAGCATAAGAAATACAACAAAGGAGACAAGTTCAAGCCCAAGAACAATTGTTTCTTATGTGATGGACCACATTGGACTAGAGATTGTCCCAAAAGAAAAGCCCTTAGTGCCATGATCCAAGAGAAGGAAGTGGAGGAAGCTCATGTAAGCTCTCTCCAACTCCTCAATGCCATCAAGTCGAAGCCTACCGTCAAGACCCACGGTGAACCGGGTCTCATGTTCGTGGAGGTGTGCCTCAACGGGAAGCCCGCCAAGGCCATGGTGGACACTGGGGCTACACATAACTTTGTCACCCCGGAGGAGGCAAAGAGGTTGGATTTAAAGCCAACCAAGGAGCAAGGCTGGCTGAAGGTTGTTAACTCACCAGCCACACCGGCGCATGGGATGGCACACGGAACAACTATTCGGACCGGATCATGGGAAGGAAAGATCGATCTCACAGTGGCACCAATGGATGATTTCCAAGTGGTGATCGGTATGGACTTCCTTACCAAGGTGAAGGCAGTGCCATTGCCTTTCATACGCTCCGTGGCCATTCTGGAGGAGAAAACTCCTTGCGTGGTACAAGCAACAACACAAAGTGGGTTCAAAACGCCACTACTCTCAGCCATGCAAGTGAAGAATGGATTCAAGAAGGGGGAGGTGACTTATTTGGCTGCCCTTATGAATGATAAGGAGAATGTCACCATGGATCCCTTGCCTAAGGAGATTGAAGATGTCCTGGTTGAGCACCAAGACGTCATGCCGCCTGAGTTACCAAGAAGGCTACCACCAAGAAGGGAAGTCGATCATAAGATTGACTTGGAGCCTGGGGCTACACCACTTGCCAAAGCCCCTTACAGGATGGCACCGCCCGAACTAGAAGAGTTGAAGAGGCAGTTGAGGGACTTAATGGATGCTGGCTATATCCAACCTTCAAAAGCCCCCTATGGTGCTCCGGTGCTGTTCCAAAAGAAGAAGGATGGATCGCTTCGCCTATGCATAGACTATCGGGCGCTTAACAAGGTAACTATCAAGAACAAGTATCCTATCCCCCTCATCGCTGATCTCTTTGATCAACTTGGTAGAGCCCGCTACTTCACTAAACTCGATCTAAGGTCAGGATACTATCAAGTAAGGATAGCAGCCGGGGACGAACCTAAAACAGCATGCGTAACTCGTTATGGATCATACGAGTTCCTCGTAATGCCTTTCGGCCTCACTAATGCCCCAGCTACTTTCTGCACCTTGATGAACAAGATATTTTATCCCTACTTGGATCAGTTTGTGGTAGTCTACTTGGATGACATTGTTGTGTATAGCAACACACTAAAGGAGCATGTAGACCACCTACGAACTGTATTCCAAGTACTAAGGGAAAACGAGCTCTACGTGGAGAAAGAGAAGTGCTCCTTTGCCAGGAATGAAGTCATATTCTTGGGGCACAAGATCAAGGATGGGAGGCTTATGATGGAGCAAGATAAGGTGAAGGCCATCCAAGAGTGGGAGCCTCCTACTAAGGTGACTGAGCTAAGGTCCTTCCTTGGCTTAGTTAACTACTATCGGCGGTTTATCAAGGGATACTCAGCACGAGCAACTCCCTTAACGAACCTCTTGAAGAAGAACAAGGCATGGGAGTGGTCCAAGAAGTGTCAAGAAGCCTTTGAGGATCTAAAGAAGGCTGTAACCGAGGAACCGGTCCTCGGGTTACCAGACCACACCAAGCCTTATGAGATACACACGGATGCCTCTGACTTTGCCATTGGAGGAGTATTAATGCAAGAAGGGCATCCAATAGCCTATGAAAGTCGCAAGCTCAATGACACCAAGCGAAGGTATACGGTGCAAGAAAAGGAAATGACGGCAATCATCCACTGCTTGCGTACTTGGAGACACTACCTGCTGGGGTCCAAGTTTGAGGTAAAGACAGATAATGTTGCCACTAGCTACTTCCAAACTCAGAAGAAGCTGAGCCCAAAGCAAGCCAGGTGGCAAGACTTCCTAGCAGAGTTCGATTACGTGCTGGAGTACAAGCCTGGCAAAGTAAACTTGGTGGCGGATGCACTAAGTCAAAAGGCGGAGCTAGCATCCATGAGCAGCCAACCCAAAGGTGAACTCAAGGATCTCATAAAGGAAGGCTTGTCCCGAGACAATACGGCTAAGAGTTTGGTGGCCTTAGCCAATGATGGAAAGACTAGACGCTTCTGGATGGAAGGCGGGTTACTCTACACCAAATGAAGGCGTCTCTATGTCCCAAAGTGGGGCAACCTTCGGAGAAACTTAATCAAGGAATGCCATGACACTAAGTGGGCAGGACATCCTGGACAGAGACGAACAAGAGCATTACTGGAGTCAGCTTACTATTGGCCCAGGATGCGAGACGATGTGGAAGCATTCGTTAAGACTTGTCTTGTGTGTCAACAAGACAAGGTTGAGCAGCAACCACCGGGAGGATTGCTGGAGCCCTTACCCATTGCAGAAAGTCCATGGGACAGTGTCACCATGGACTTTATCTCAGCATTGCCTAAGTCAGAAGGGTACGGGTCTATCATGGTGGTGGTGGACAGATTCTCGAAGTATGCCACCTTCATAGCTGCCCCAACAGATTGCACGGTAGAGGAAGCAACTCGGCTGTTCATGAAGAACGTGGTGAAGTATTGGGGTGTACCTCGGACAATCATCAGTGACCGAGATCCACGCTTCACAGGAAGGTTTTGGACCGAGCTCTTCAAACTATTGGGGTCGGACTTGCACTTCTCCACTAGCTTTCACCCCCAAACCGATGGCCAAACTGAGAGGGTGAATGCTTTATTGGAGTTATACTTAAGGCACTTTGTTAGCGCCAACCAGCAAGATTGGGCAAAACTTCTAGATGTGGCTCAGTTCTCCTA
This sequence comes from Arctostaphylos glauca, assembly GCA_019985065.2. Classification (NCBI taxonomy): domain Eukaryota; kingdom Viridiplantae; phylum Streptophyta; class Magnoliopsida; order Ericales; family Ericaceae; genus Arctostaphylos; species Arctostaphylos glauca. Next base: position 4,896,047 of record JAHSPW020000016.1, on the reverse strand, counting down.
CAACCTGCAGAAGAGCGAGTCCACAAATCATAGTCCATTCGAGCTGGCTACCGGGCAACAGCCTTTGACACCTCACACGGTGGCAGCAGGGTATGACGGAAGGAGCCCTGCAGCATTTAAATTTGCCAAAGGATGGCAAGAGCAGGCCGACGTAGCTCGATCTTACTTGGACAAGGCAACCAAGAAAATGAAGAAATGGGCCGATAAAAAGAGAAGGCATGTGGAGTATCAAGTTGGGGACTTAGTCCTTGTAAAGCTTCTTCCCCAACAATTCAAGTCATTGCGCAAGGTGCATAAGGGCTTGGCGAGGAGATATGAAGGCCCATTCCCTATCATAAAGAAGGTAGGGAAAGTATCCTACCAAGTCCAGTTACCTCCAAAGCTCAAGATTCATCCGGTCTTTCATGTAAGCTACTTGAAGCCTTATCATGCCGACATGGAGAATCCAAGCCGAGGAGAATCATCAAGGGCCCCGACCGCAGTGGTAACCTCTTACGACAACGAAGCAGAATACATCATGGCCGATCGAGTCATTCGTCGACGAGGGGTGCCACCAAGTACAGAGTATTTGGTCAAGTGGGAAAAACTACCAGAAAGCGAGGCCAGCTGGGAAGCTGAAGACGCTTTATGGCAATTCCGAGACCAAATACAAAGATTCAAGGAGGAAGGCGCGACGAGGACGTCGCCAGAATAGGTGGGGGAGAGTGTTACGTCCCGCAGAATTCTCTAGAAAAATCAAGATACTTGTATGCTTGTAGAATATTCTAGATTACCCTAGCGAATTCATGTAAATACTACATTGTTGTAAAACACCCTAGAATATGGGTGGACATTCTAGAGAAAGCTTGTAAGTGTTGGAGAGTCTAGAATTCTCCACACACATGTCCTATAATAGAATTCTAGAATAGTCCAAATGAGGAGGTGGGAAGATACTAGAGTTGGTTCTAGAATCCCCCATGGTGCCTATAAATAGGTGGAGGCCTCATTTGGCCAAGGCACCTTGGAAAAACTCTAAAAGTTGTATGCTCTCTTTGTAAAGCTTTCTTTCAAGCAATATACTCTCCATTCTCCCAAACTTAGCATTTTCTTACTCTTCCTACACACAAAGGCTTACTTAGCATCACCAAGTTCAAGTGTGAGTGTCTGAGTGCCGCACGAATTGCTTGGAAACTAACAAGTTCATGACAATATGGAGTGTAATTTTAGTGGTAGTCAAAGTACTAGTATTGGCAGAGTGACTCTAGCATAAAAAATTACCAAGAAGTGAGCGTTTTATTTATCTTGGCTAAATTGTTTGTATAGATGGAGAGATTGTGGATAATGCAACGTAGAGGACTTAGTTGGATGGATTAAGTAATGGAGTGCTTTGAGAGTGTTGTGCAACCATAAGATACCTTCAAAGGTAAAGGAAAAGTTCTATTGTACTGCTATAAGACCAAGCATGTTATGTGGCAAAGAGTGTCGGGCTACTAAGAAACATGTGAGTAAGATGAGTGTAGCTGAGAATAGGTTGAGATGAATGTGTGGTTAGACTTTGCGAGATAAAATTAGATTTGAAAACTTTTGCGGAATGGTAGAGGTAGCACCGATAGAAGATAATATGGGAGAAAATGAATTAAGGTAGTTGGACATGTTTATTGTAGATTGATTGACGCGGTATAAATGGTAGCACTATGGAGACTGGTAGACTAAAATTGCTTTTAGAGGTGTTAGTTCGAAAGGATTTAGGTTTTTCGGATATTACTGGATATGATGTCCTTGACAGAGCTCAATGGAGGAAATTGATTCATGTAGCCGACCCCAATTGATTTGGACTCAAGGGTTGGTTTGGTTTGGTTAGGTTAGTCTTCTCTTACTGATAGTAATACAGAACTGCCTAGTACATGGATACAAGCCACAAGGACATGGTCTAGGGTTTCTCAAAATGCGAAGTTCTGTAAATTACTTTCCATTTGTACCCATAGCAAAAATCGTCATGCACTTTCCGTTTAGCATAGCTATGAAGTATTCAACATATTTAATAGGGTCGCTTGTTTCTGCAGGTTGCTTTCACATCCATTGTATATCCATCCTTGATTCTTGCATATATGGGGCAAGCTGCATATATCTCTCAGCACCATGATATTGATAATGGTTATAGGATTGGATTTTATGTTTCTGTGCCTGGTAGGTACTGTTTTGCTACTTGTTTGAAAGACTCCTCCGATACCTTGTTAGTCCATTATCTTATTTTGGAGTGTCCCACAATATGTCCACTTTGAAGAGATAATTGAATAAAAACAATATCCTTGCCTTATTGCCCTTCACTTTTGGACTGGAGAAGTACAATAGTGAAGGGGACTTCTCATTGTGAAAATTTTAAATTACATTTTTTTGCATCCTTAAAAGGTTGGATTCTCTAAAATGGACCAGCGAAAAGGTACAGAGGGAGTGTGAATTACTGATTAATCTGAATTAACAAGATTTATGACACTGAATCTGACAGAGCACTTAAGGTGGCCAGTTCTTATAATTGCCATACTTGCAGCAGTGGTGGGGAGCCAAGCCATCATCACTGGAACTTTCTCAATAATCAAACAATGCTCTGCTCTGGGCTGCTTCCCAAGGGTCAAAATAGTCCATACCTCGTCCAAAGTACACGGGCAGATTTACATACCTGAGATCAACTGGATCTTAATGATGTTGTGCTTGGCCATTACTATTGGTTTCAGAGACACAAAGCGATTGGGCAATGCATCAGGTATGGCAATATTTAAAGCATACCAACATCTGTAATAGTTGTCATCTTGGTTCCATTGTCCTTGGTTTGGTTGCAATCTTCAGAATCTATTTTCTTGATTCAATTCAGAAAATAGAGAAACTTGGTCCGGTTGACTGTTTTCCACAACTTGGTTTTTTGTAATTTTTATAGAAAATACACCATTCTTTAGACACATCAAAATCTCCACCAAACAATAAATAAGACATGGAAATGACGACTGTTTTCGTTTTCAAAAGCAATTTCTTACCAGTGTTTGCAGTACTGATTTTGAAAACTGCAACAACATAGAGGCCACTTGAATTGGTAATACATAAGAGGATAGAAAAGTTGTTCGGTTTTCCAAAGAGGAGCAAGGTGAAAAAGCAAGTGATTAGAGATGGAATTTTGGGACAACAAAATATCTCACCAAAAAGGGAGAGGTTCGTCAGAATGACTGAAAGAAGTAGAAAGTTTTAGCATATTTACATAGAAAAATTATAGTGGTGACTTTGATGAGCATTGCTCTTTTCTTTTCTTTTCTTTTCCATGAACAAGCTGCTGAAAAACTTTGACGCATTTTTCTCTTCTCTTCTCTTGAATTCCTGTTAGTTGGTTCTCTGCGTGTCCTTCAAGTGGTGAAACTGGGTGTAATGTTTGCTTTGCCGATGATGACTGGAGTCAATTGAGTCTTCCTCTCAGTTTCATTATGTAAAGCCAACGCTACAATTTTTTTGACAAATTGGTCTAATGTGTGGAAGAGAGTCTTGGTCTAACGTTCGAAATGGCTTCCATTTGGCAATATGAGAAAGAGTGAGTGCTATATCAATATCAAATATTAGTGAAATGAGAAAACATGGGAACAAAGCAAAACTTGAGGACAAATTAATATAACCTCCTTAATGTCTTGACATTATTTCTATTTTCTGTCATCGCTAACCCAATACTTGTTCTTCCACCAGGTTTGGCCGTTATAACCGTCATGCTGGTCACCACCTGCCTAATGTCTGTTGTCATTGTCTTATGCTGGCACCACAGTGTTTTCCTTGCACTTGGCTTTGTGTTATTTTTTGGAACAATAGAAGCCCTCTACTTCTCCGCTTCTCTTATCAAGTTTCTCGAAGGAGCGTGGGTCCCCGTCGCACTTTCATTCATATTCATGCTAATCATGTATGTATGGCACTATGGCACGTTGAAGAAATATGAGTTTGATGTGCAAAACAAGGTCTCCGTCAATTGGCTCCTCAGTCTGGGCCCAAGTCTGGGCATCGTTAGGGTTCGTGGCATCGGTCTCATACACACCGAGCTCGTTTCTGGAATCCCTGCCATTTTCTCCCACTTTGTCACCAACCTCCCTGCATTCCACCAAGTCTTGATTTTTCTTTGCATCAAGTCTGTCCCTGTACCACACGTGAAACATGAAGAAAGATTTCTTGTGGGCCGTATTGGGCCTAGAGAGTATCGGCTCTACCGGTGCATTGTTCGATACGGGTATCGCGACAATCAGAAGGACGACGTGGAATTTGAGAAAGATCTCATGCATAGTCTAGCTGAGTTTATCCGCACCGGAAAAGATTGGTCCCAAAACATTGGTGAAGATTCTGAGAGGGAAGATGAGAGAATGGCAGTTGTCGGAACGCCTTCGACTCACTCAGAAGGTATTCGAATGAGTGAGGAGGAGGGAAATAATTCGGCATGTGGTAGCATATCGGAGGTGAAGGAGAAGGAACCAAGGAAAAGGGTCCGGTTCGTTGTACCGGATAGCCCAGAGATAGAGGATGGGACTCGGGAGGAGTTGCGAGAACTGAAGGAAGCGCAAGAGGCCGGGGTGGCGTATATATTGGGGAACTCGTATGTGAGGGCAAAGCAAGGGTCTAGTGTAGTAAAGAAACTTGTTATCAATTATGGGTATGATTTGTTGAGAAGGAACTCTAGGGCACCTACCTATGCACTAAATGTACCTCATGCTTCTACTTTAGAAGTTGGAATGGCATACAGGGTATGATTTTGAAAATATGCCACTATAAGTTACTATTGTTTTCTGTATATATTTACTCTCTCTCTCTCTCTCTCTCTCTCTCCTGAAATTGTACGTGTTCACTTCAATAGATGAAAATGTGGCTTCACTGTTATCGGTGAATGGATTGGTTTCTTAGCAACACAGTTGTTCGATAGATTGCCAATATCCGTTTTAAGCAACATGGTAGGAAAGTAAGTTTTTAAAGAATAATTTTTTTCCTTACAAATGTGAATTCTTCCTTCTACAATTTTGACGGTATCTCTCTCACAAATTAACTTTGAAATGATATTTTAGTAAATACTTAAGATATTTTCAAAAAATATTTTCATTTTTATAAATCTTAACCATTCATTCAACACATATAACATTTTAAAACATATTTTTCACATATTAACTTTTAAATAATATTTTAATAAATATATAGTATTTTTACGAGAAAAAATAACTATATACGTAAAGACCCGTATTTTTTTAAAATAAAAATAAATCATGAATAATATTTTTTTGAATATTAAAATTCATTCAAGAATTATTTTACATTGGCACGTGTAAATTAATATGATAAATATATATGAATAAATTTATGCATAAACGTATTATTTTTTAGATATGATATGTGTACCTATATACACACACATGCTCATTAGAAACCTAAAATTACTATTTATCATGTCAAACTTTTACATCTTATTAAGATATTTTCATATATACTCTTATACATACATACATACATATATATATATATATATATATATATATATATATATATATATATATATGATCATATTATACACTCCCAAAACATAATCTAAAATTTTATCCTAACCTAGGTACTTAATATATGGTAATTTTTCTCCTGCCTATTTTATTGACTTTTAGATTCTTTTCGCGCACACTTTTCCTACACAAGTATAGATATAAGATGTGTATTTATATATTGTTAAACTAAACTTTGTCTATTAGAAAACTTAGATTTTCTAGTCATTCTGATTCAAGTATGATTTAACATTTAACCATTTGGTTTTGTTGAAATTATTTTCCTCAAACTTATTCACTTATCTTATAAATCTAGAAACCATGAGTCATACTATCTCTTCTCTCCTAAAAATCTTAGGTGGAAGTCTAAACGGTTAAGGTGGAACTCTAAAATGACAAAGTATAAACCTAAGATCTAAACACTCATTACTACTTTCTATCTTTGTTGACTATATTAATTCATTTCACACTTACATTTAATTCATATGCCTACCTTATTTCTCCCTTTGTTGACTATAGTAGTCCCTTTCACACTTACATCTAATTTGTATGCATAGATATAGACATGTATGTCTATATATTACACCTAAACCATGGAAGATATACCAAAATCATTCTTGGTTTTAAATCAAATTATGTACTCAAAAAATCTCCTACTTGCATGGTCACTTAATTTTCAAATCAAATTTAATGACTAGCCTAGTGATCTAATAAACATTCAATCCATTTAATGCTTGATCTTAACTAAATAATCTTTTAACTTTTCTAACCATTGATCTTTATGGATAAACCCTAACCATTAGATGTGTTCCCTAGATATTTTTCTAGACTTTGTCTATAAATACAAAACTCCTTCTATTGTTTTACACACTTTGAAACCTTGAGATCAAGAAAATCTAGAGAGTAGTAGGAATTCTCAATTGTTGTGAGAAAATCATCAGTTAAGGAGAATTAACCATTTTGAAGGAGACAATCAAATCAACTATCTTTTCAATCCTTAAGCTCTCACTAGGTAAATTTTCTACAACTTACTTTCTGTTTGAATAATAAGTCTTACGCCTAAAACCTCTCAAAATATCATGTAGTATGGTGAAAAGGTGGAAGACATCGGTTTGAGCCCTTGCGGCTGCGACCGTCTGTAACTTTTACAGGATATCTAGAACTTTGTTTCACACCCGCTGACCTTCGCTGTTTTCTGTACACATATTCGTTCTCAGTTGAGCATATTAAGAAGCATGTTAAATTATGCATGTTTACATGTTTTAATCACTCTTGCCCTTTTGATATATAGATGAGAGTTATTTATTTTCATTATGCTTTAATTTGCATCTTTATATTTCAAATGATATGATTTAAGCATGATGTTAGAATAACTTGATGAAACAAAGTATGAATCCTGAACATAGAAGTTATTATGAAATATTGATATGAGAGTATCCAATATATGCCTGACTGAAAACTTGATAAATTAAAAGATGACCCAGTTGTTGTGGATATGAGTGTCGTTAGCCGTGATGCGACTTATGTCGAATTTTGACTGAACCATGAGGTGTATTTACCCAAGCAGTGTCGTTTGGCCAAGTCGATATCTTTAGCCATGTCATGTATTTAGCCAAGCTATGTACTTAGCCGTGTTATATTTGGACGTAACGTGTCATTTTTTAATAGGGTCTGGTAGTCATGTACTTTAGTGTTGACATGTTGAAAATACAGTGTTTGGGAATATGCCGTACGGGATGCATGATATTTGGGATGCACTTGGCGGAGAGCACGGTTAGCAAAATGTCGAAAGCGTATTTGTATGGGAATACCATACTTGAAAAACTTGATGAGATATATACTTGAATAATTCGATGAGATCATAATTGGAGACTAATGATTTTAAAATCTATTTAAGCTATGGATTTTGAAAAATATCTTCTGCTCGAGGTTTTGTAATGACGCCTGGGTACGAAGATAAAACACATAAATTCATGTTAGAAGTTATGCTCACTATGCCTGGGTATGAATACTAAAATACTACGGTAATATTATTTTAAAGTCTATGTAAGCTACAGACTTTAGAAAATATCTTCTGATTGGGGTTTGTGATGACGCCTGGGTACGAATGATGAAACACAAAAATTCATGCTCGGGGTTATGCCCACGACGCCTTGGTATGAATACTAAGATACTGAGGTTATGTTTATAAAACAAGAGAAAATGATGTTACAACACAATATTGATTTAAATTCATGTACTTAAGTGTTATCGCTTTCATATATTACTCATGTCATAATATGTTATTGTTCATTTAAAGTTCATAAATATTCAAAAAGAATTTAAGGGTAGGATAATTTATTGGGCTTTTATCAGCTCATGGTACAACTTTATTTTGCCCCTGGTATTTCATAACCAGTTAACGCTGACGATGGAGCAGAACCGGACTAATCAAACCATGAAGACAGTATCTAGAAGAAGACCCGGTTGAACTGTGGTTTACTCGAATAGGCTAATCATCTCTGACTTTTGATAAAAAAGTCTTTTGATGTAACAATTCTTTGTTAAAAGTAATTTCATAATTAGCCTATATCAAACTATGTTTTAAATAAAATGATGGATTTTGTTATTTTATTCTTTATATTAACGTGCCCCAAAATTGAGAAGTTACAACTTGGTATCAGAGTTTTAGGTTCACCAACTCTCGACCTCGGGTTATTGGGTAGCATCAGGTTGTAAGAACGCTACTCGAGAAGATAATGTCATATTTGCTGCTAGCTTTCATTATCATCAAAATTATTATTTTTACTAAATATTATGAAAACTCTGATAATTCCGATATATGATGTCTTCATTAGAAATTGACTTCAACTTTATAGGACGACTTATGCCATACACTGGATCGATTCGGACGTCAAACCAAAGTACGGAGTCAAGAAGGCCATCACTCACCGATGAGACTTCACATACTATTTCTGCATGAGGAACGAAGATTAGTGTGACGACGGTTGCAGAACTATATTAGGAGGTACAACCGCACCTTTCTAACTGAACAAGACTAATCAGCCTATGTCCTTCTACCGACAAGAACCCTGGCCATTCATATGTTGCTTATCAAATCACACTCACTTAAGAATATGAGATCACGCGACTCGATCGAGCTACACTGTTGCTAGTCAGTCAGCATAGATTCGGAGGACAAAGATCCACTTGAGATGGGGAGTCAAGAATCATAGGATGGGAAACGTATTACGTAGCTTGTAACATGGTCATAAACATGTGGCATTTTATAGCACATGCACTCAACTAGTGTACAGAGTGACCTAAACACTAAAAAAAAAAACATATATTAGTAAACAAATTTGAAACCAACGAAATTACACCTTCAAGCATGTCATTATGACGTATGCTATCATTAGAACCTTCTCCCGCCTTTGACTAAAGAAGAATGGAAGAATTAAGGAATAGAGTTAACACCGACAATGCAGACGATACTGACAATGTGAAACACAGAAAATACTTGTCAAGCTGCGATCAACTACTGCCAAAGAGAGAGACAATTCAGTTCCTCAGAATGAAGCAATACAATTGTTAAGGGGGGGTAGACGTATCACCAATTTCTCTTAATTTTCTTTTAACTCAGCTAGTTGGCAACACTCAATTGATCCACATTTTAACATTTTCTTGTAGTTTCAATTGTATCATTTACTCTCTTAGAATCTTCAGAATACAAATTCTTTTAAGCTGATTTGTCGGGCGCATTCAAAACACCAATTCCTTGTCACCTCATACCTGTCTTTAAAATCTCTTGAAGCCTTATTCCTATCTTGAACTTTACCAGTTGAAAATCATTGCGCATTTAAGATGTAAAATTCTTATAACACTTCATTCTTCTAGAGAACGTATATTCGAACAACATTTCATTTTAAATTATTTTAAGTAATAATTTCTCCATTTTAGTCCACTTTATAATAACAGATTCTTATCAATTATTTCTATACATGATTACCTACAACCTTGACAGGTAACTAGACTTGGATGCTTGTTTTGAAACGCGATTAGTTGACGCAGTTTCAGGATAATTATCTCGATTAGTTTACACTACCTTCATTTGTAAATTTTCTCCAAATTATTGACATGGATGAGTTCATTCTCACCGTAAGAGATTTTCTTTGAAAACTCTATACAAACCCTTTCTTTTATCAATCGTCGAATCTCGAGTCATCACGGTCGACGTGATGTCACTCTCTATCACTTCTCGACCCTGAGTAAACTCAACCTTATATTCAACTTGATTCCTTATATCTCAAACCAACTTTGAAAAGTCAGTTGAAAATCTTTGTTTATGTTTTTTTTTTAAAGAACAATTGCTTCGTCTCACACAAGCAACTAGTTCGGACCTTATTATTCATTAAAGAGTAGGGATCCAACCCTTTAGCGGTGTCTTCGGCAGAAAAAGCGGGATGTGGTTCGGAAATCACGGGGGTGTCGCCACGTGCCCCACATCTGTGCGGATTGGAGGGAGCACGTCTACACCACCTTCCCCACGTTGATCCGAACTACAAGGAGCATGTACCCACGTAGCGGTGCCGTGCATATGTTTACCAAATATAGATGCCAAAGACGTAGTTCGAGCCGAACACGGGGCGCCGAACACGGGCACCGAAGGACGAGTGCTAACACTGTTCGTTCAGTCCAGATACCGAGGACAAACAATCTTGACAATGGGCCAAACCCAGCTACCGTCGGGCATCAATCATGACAATGGGCCGAAGGTACTATTGTCGGGTAGATGACGGGCCGAAGGCCCATCGTCGTATGGCCCATGGTTGTGCATATTTTAGCCTACCACAATAGCCCCTCAATTCAGCCGTATGTGGCACGGTACGGGGGAATTTATTTCCATGGTGGCAGAGGACTAGTGCAACGGCAGGCTGCAACTGACGTCTGTAGAGAGCCCGTGTTAAATATTGATGCTTCGGGGCATTTTGGCCCAACGGTCGGAGCCGAACGAACCTGTGCGGCTGAGTTTGTTCAAAACGTCAGAGTTTGAGATGGCGCCACGTGGCGCTCGATCCAACGGCTAGAGCCGAAGAGGCATCGCGTGGCGGCGCACGTGATGAGTTAGTCAGAGCGTCAGATGCTGAGATGGCTCTACGTGGCGCTCGATCCAACGGCTAGAGCCGAAGAGGCGTCGCGTGGCGGCGCACGCGATGAGTTAGTAGAGCGTCAGACGCTGAGATGGCACTACGTGGCGCTCGATCCAACGGCTAGAGCCGAAGAGGCGTCGCATGGCGGTGCACACGGTTAGTCAGAGCGTCAGACACTGAGATGGCGCCACGTGGCGCCTGATCCAACGGTCGGAGGTGAAATGCTTCAAATCCCCGCGCGGGACGCCTCGTATCCAGCACCGGCCGTTTCCCGCTTCGCCAGCCCCAGTATATATAGAGGGTCTGGAAGAACTTTGAAGTTTTCTTCCAGACCATTGTGCCTCCCACACTTTCTTCTCCAAGACTGCGTATTGAGCATTTAGCCATCTGAGCTTGAAGATCTTTTCGTATTCTTCTTCGAATCTCTGGTAAGCTTTATGTTTTTCTGTAAACATTTCATTTTTTGCTGCATTAGATTGATAGGGCTAGTAGCATTATTCACTGTAGTCGCCTGGGTACGTCGTTCGTATCCCAGATTCCGACCGAACGAAGGGAATTTCGGCCGAGGACACTCTGAGGGGATGCGAAGCCCCTGATCCCTTTAGCTTGATTAGTCATCAGTTGAGTCTGAGTTTAGCACATCGCTACAGATAGGGAAATCTCCGAGGGTAGATTCTGGTAGTAGACCGTACCTCAGATATTTTATTTAACACCCGTGCACGTCTTTATAGGATGTCCGAGCCGGAAGTAGACTCAGCACAGATGCTGTCATCCAGAGCCGAACAGCCTGGACCCAACGGCTCGGCAGGATTTCCAGATGCCGAGGTGATGCCGAAGACCTCGGCCTCTCACTTGGGGAAGAACCGGTATTCTCGCTTTTTCGAGGATCCGGAGAGCCTTGTTGACTTCTGCACAACATATAGAGTGCCGGACAACGTGTCGATAGAACTAGTTCGGCCAGGGGACAACGTCGTGACAGACGACTATCAAATCGTCCTTCCCTTGATGGCTATCATCGAGGGCGGAGTGCGTTTCCCCTTCCATCCGTTCCTTCGGCAGGTGCTGAACGTCCTCCAACTGACCCCTTCCCAGGTGACCGTAAACTTCTACCGTATCGTCATCGGGGTCATTGAATTGAAGGAGAGATACCAACTGGAGTTTGAGGTCGAAGATTTGTTCGGCCTCTACCTAGTAAGCCAGAATAAGGTAGCTAGGAGGAAGTACCTCAGCTGTCGGACGGGGCAAAGAAGACTGATACGAGGCCTGTCGGACTCCGAAAAATATGCTAATGACTTTGTCGTAGTTCGGGGGAATTCGAATTCGCGTAAGGCGAATACCATTTCCACCCAATCCCGCGGGTTGCGGGGTTCGCCGGTAAGTATTGTACGGCCTCTCTTCTTGTTTTGCATTTCATTCGTTTATCTGGTACTAACTCATTGTCTACTTGCAGGAAAAGGAGTCGTTGATCGCCTGAGGTGCAAGGCGTCGTGGGACAAAATTAATCGTGCCTTCACAATCCGAAGAAGGCACAGAGACTGCTCGGTCCTGCTCGGGTACGTAGAAGTCTACCGGTCGAAGCTCAAGTGTCGGGGAGACTCCAGCAGTAGTGAAAGCGCCGAAGGCTCAGAAGCGCACGGAAACGACGCTACTCCGCTTGGGGTGATCAGGGAGCCGCGAGAAGAGTCGATGCCAAAGACCGTCATCCCAATCTCCTCAGGTACCTGCTCTTCAAGTTTCTCCTCCGGTTATAGTCACCAGTCGGTCAATATCAGTGACCAGGAGTTGAGAGACTTGTTCGCAGAAATTGACCAAATGCCGAGGAAGGCTCCAAAAGAGGTGACCCTGAAGCTGGCGGTTGGTGGATCCACACCTTCTTCTGCCCGTCCTGCTGATCCTCAAAAGAAGAGGAAAGGATCTCAAGAAGGCGCCGCAGCGGCGAAGAAACCAAGGGAGGCTAAGGAAGACTCCCGATCGAAGGCTGCTAGGGCCTCACACACAAAGGGAGATGCTACCGCACTTCCAAAGCCGAACCGATCCCTGGCTGCGATCGAGGCGGCGGGCGCGTCAACGCCCCCCAACTTCGTACCACAATGCATGTTCGACGGTTGACCGTTGAACATTGAAGATTCCCTGGACGCGACTCCGCACATAGCGTTGTCGCTGGCTGAAAGGATGATACTCCCTAAGGATGCCGATGCCCTGCCGAAGACCTTGGACTCCTCATTCCTTGAAATGGCTCGGCTGATGGTGAAGGTATTGTTTTATTTTTCCTTAAGTTTTCCTTTCTGTTTCATCATTTCGTACTCATTGTTCCCTTGGGGGTGTCATGCAGGCGACCCAGCATTTGGCGCTGGTGAAGGAGGGGCTACTGCGGAAGGCCAATCAAATCCGCTGCCTAAGGGGCATGCATGAGCAAGAGCTCGAGGCAAAGAACTGAATGCGAGAGGAGCACAATGCCGTCCGCGCGGCCCTAACCGAGGCCGAAGAGAAGGGGAAGGCTTTGTCCCTCGACCTGGAAGCCACGAAGAAGGAGATGGCACAGAAAGTTGATGATGTTGATTCCAAAGGCTACTCTGATGGGTACGCCGAAGCTCAGGGGAAGTTCCTGAAGCAGATGGAAGGGATCAACGCCCAACTGGCCGGGCTGCTGGAGGATGCTTTCCAGAGCGGCTATCTTCGGGCGCTCAAGGCGGCTGAAGTACCAGAGGGATCGTCTCTGTATGAGAACATCCTTTCGTACGGAGCTCCAATGGCTGCTGCCGAGCCAACTGGCGAACCTTCTGCCATACCGCAGACGCCAGCCGAAGAGACCCCAGCTCCGGATGTGGAACAAGTGCCCGCAGGAGATCCCGACTTCTCCAACACCGGAGACGGAGGCCCGCCTGCCTAAAATAGGAGTTCGCCTAAAATAGCAGTAGGGCCTTTGTATGGAGCAACTTTTTTTTTTTTTAAGTAGCAGTAGGGCTTTTGTATGGAACAACTCCTGAAGGAATATTGAATATGATAGACTTTTTCTCTAATGAGTATTGTCATGCCTTGATTTCTTTCACCGAACCGTGTTGGTTTATGTCTTTATTTTAACAATCACCGAAGCATGTCGGCTTATTTCTTTGATAGCATAAGTTGTATGGTAGCATTCTAGTCAATGCCGAACCGTGCCTTCGCAGATAACTGAGAGTGGCACATTATCGAACGCTTGGAGAAATTATCAAAAATTTCACATGTAGATAACCAAACATAGACTGGTAATCCGAACATCAAGAGCACCTAGACTCTTTTTAGGGAGTAAACAATCCTGATAATAGGTAATCATGTTCCGTACAATGAATTGTAATAATGGAAGGCCATAAGGCGTACAAAAGAACAGGAAACTCATTTTTACTAGAGGGCTCACAAGGCCGCATAGTCTAGAAGAGGAAAACATAAACAATCGAAATTGAAGAGAGTGGGGGCCGAAGACAGCGCATTGTCTAGAATAAAGCAAATAACCAAAGAGGACTTCATGCTTTGACAACTTAATGATAGTACTTCCTTAAATTGTGAGCGTTCCAGGGTCGGGGAACAGGAGTTCCATCCATGTCTTCTAGTTTGTAAGAGCCGACCCCAACGATCTTGATCACTCGGTAGGGACCCTCCCAATTGGGACCGAGCTTATTCGTCCGTTTTGCGCCGACAACCTTTCTGAGGACGAGATCATCCGGCTTGAATGATCTGGGGTGAACCCTTGCGTTATAGCCCTGGGATATCGTCTATTGATATGCTGCAAGTCGAATCCGAGCGGCTTCCCTTTGTTCTTCGACCCCATCCAGAACAGTTGACAAAGCTCTGTCGTTAGTTTCCGGGTGGAATTCCTCAGTCCTCATCGTGGGAAGGCCGGCTTCAAGAGGGATGACGGCTTCCATGCCGAAGGCCAAGGAGAATGGCGTTCAGCCGGTTGATCGTCGTGGCGTGGTTTGGTATGCCCACAGAACGCTGTAGAGTTCTTCAGCCCATCTGCCCTTGGCTGACAGTAGTCGTTTCTTAATTCCGCCAAGCAAGATTTTGTTCGAACCTTCGGCTTGCCCGTTGCATTGAGGGTATGACGGTGTTGAATTGAAGAACCGTATCCTGTGCTCAGCACAGAAGTTGGTAAATACATCCCCCACGAACTGCGTGCCGTTATCAGAAATGAAAGCGTAGGGAACGCCGAACCTCGAAATGATATTCCGCCAAACGAACCTCTTGACATCTTTGTCTTCAATTTTGACCAGGGGTTTGTCCTCGACCCACTTGGTGAAGTAGTCGGTAGCCGTAATCAGAAATTTAAAGCCACTGGGGGCCACATGAAATTTCCCGACTATGTCCAGCCCCCATTGTGCGAATGGCCATGGACTGGACAAGGGGTTGAGTTGTTCGGCCGGCTGATATATGAGTGGAGAGAACTTCTGGCATTGGTCGCAGCTTTTGACCATCTGATCGGCCTCTTTTTTCATGTTAGGCCACCAGTATCCTTGGGTCAGAGCTCAGTGCACAAGCGATCTTCCTCCTGAATGGTATCCACAGCTGCTAGAGTGCAGCTCCTGAAGTATACCGCCAGTCTGCTTCGGGTGCACACATAACAGATAAGGTGCCGAGTACGCCCTCCGGTACAGTTTGTTTCCGGGTCCTAGCCAGAACTGGGCGGCTTTGTGAATGATCTTGTGTGCTTCCCTTCGGTCGTCTGGTTAAGTTTCATCCCAGAGGTACGATAAAATGGGCTCCATCCAACTGGGATCCTGTGAGATGCAATTGACCTCCTCATTGACAGCAGGTTTTTCAATGCTCGGCTGTGAGAGGACATCGACAGAGACAGTCCTCTGCCCCCCAGCGTCCATTGCCAATGCGAGACCGGCTAAGGCGTCGACATGGGCATTTTGTTCACGGGCAATCTAATCCAGTGAAAAACTGCAGAACCGTTGGCTGGTTTGTTGTACGGCGGCTAGGTAGCGGGACATTCGGTCATCACGGGCTTTATATTCGCCGGACAATTGGTGAACGACCGGCTGAGAATCACTGTAAGCTTTAATGTGCTCGGCGCTGAGGTCTTCTGCGAAATGGAGACCGGCTAGTACGGCCTCATATTCGGCCTCGTTGTTCGAGGCAAGGAACTCGAGCCTGATGGCCAGTTCATAGAGAATTCCCTCGGGCGAAATCAGGACGACCCCGGCTCCGGAACCATGGTTGTTGGAGGAACCGTCCACGAACATTCTCTAGAAGTTACCGTGCAGAAGTTGCCAAGGTGGCGACTCGATAGATTCTCTATTCGGCAGGGACGCTTTGGTGTTTGGCGTGAATTCGGCAATGAAATCTGTGAGCACTTGTCCTTTGATCGCCGTTCTCGACTGGTATTGGATGTCAAAGTTAGCAATTCCACAGCCCACTTTGAAATACGGTTAGAAAGATCAGCCTTGCGGAACAAGCTTTTCAAAGGCTGTGCCGTCAAGACCGTGATGGGGTGCGCCTGGAAATATGGTGCGTGTTTGCGAGAGGCGGAGACTAGCGCCAGTGCAAGTTTCTCCAAAGGTAGATATCTGGTCTCAGCACTGACCAGTGTTTTACTGGTATAGTAAATGGGGAGGTATACTCGGTTTTCCTGTCGGACAAGAACAGAACTAACCGCATGTGGTGACACGGACAGATAAATGAACAGAGGCTCCTTATCACCGGGTGTTGAGAGTAATGGGGCCAAAGACAAGTAGGTCTTCAAGTCCTGTAGTGTTCGGTCACATTCCGGGGTCCACTCAAAACTTCTTCGGCTACATTTCTTTAATAGCGCGAAGAAGGGTCGACACTTATCAGAGGACCGGCTGATGAATCTGTTAAGGGCGGCAGCCATGCCTGTTAATTTCTGAACGCCTTTGATTGTGTATGGCGCCTCTAGTTTGTTGATCGCGCTAATTTGATTTGGGTCGGCCTTGATGCCCCTTTTGGTGACTAAGTAACCCAAAAATTTCCCAGAACCGACACCGAAGGCGCACTTGTCGGCGTTAAGACGGAGTTTGTGTTCTTTCAGAATGTCGAACACCTCCTGCAGGTGTGTGAGGTGTTCGGCTTCAAACTTACTCTTGACCACCATGTTGTCAATGTAGGCCTCCATCGTGTCACCGATCTGTTTGCCGAACATCTTAGTAACCATCCGTTGGTACGTTGCTCCCGCGTTCTTTAGGCTGAAGGGCATTACTCTATAACAAAACAACCCGCGGGGACTGATGAAAGCAGTTTTCTCCATGTCCGGCCTGTGCATGGCAATCTGATGGTACCCGCGATATGCATTAAGTGATCATGCAAGTAAGAGATTTTTTTACTACATGATTTGATTCAAAACCAAGAATGGTTTGGTATGTCTTCCATAGTTTAGGTGTAATATATAGACATACATATCTATAAATATGCATATGAATTAAATATAAGTGTGAAATGGACTACTATAGTCAGCAAAGGAACGAATACGGTAGGCATATGAATTAGATGTAAGTGTGAAAGGGATTAATATAGTCAACAAAGAGAGAAAGTAGTAATCAGTGTTTAGATCTTAGGTTTATACTTTACCATTTTAGAGTTCCACCTTAACCCTTTAAATTTCCACCTACGATTTTTAGGAGAAAGGAGATAGTATGACTCATGGTTTTTAAATTTATAAGATAAGTGAATGTTGGAGGAAAATAATTTAAACAAAATTAAATAGTTAAATGTTAAATCATACTTGAATTAGAATGACTAGAAAGTCTATGTTTTCTAATACACAAAGTTTAGTTAAACAATATATACATACACATCTTATATCTATACTTATGTAGTAAAAGCGTGTGCGAAAAAGAACCTAAAAATTAATAAAATAGTAGGTAGAAAAATTACCATATATTAAGTATCTAGGTTAGGATAAAATCTTAGATCATGTTTTGGAATATATAATATGATCATTGATGAGCGCACTATATTGCATAATAACGTGGCTCAATGCACTCAAATTGGCATTTATGCGTAGGCAAATGTGTTGTTCTAGTTAATATTGCATGCATAGTTGTCTTTGTACCATTTCAGGTTTTCGAGCGCTAAATGAATGCCCAAAGGTTCCACCATGACTTAAGGCCTCGGAACCATTGGCAACATTGATGGAGGACAAAACGAAGGCTCGGGAGGAGTAAAAGTGAGGCCGGATCAAAGAGACAAGGAAGAACTGAAAATGGAAGTCAGAAGCCTTCTCTATCGATAGAGGTTCTTCCCTATCGATAGAGCCCTATCAAAAGGACTAGAAAGTAGAGCCCTCTATCGATAGAGGATGAGTTCTATCGATAGGAGGATATCTCTGTCGATAGAGGTCTCTTCCTATCGATAGAAGGCAAGATCAAGAAGACCAGAAGACATCTCTATCGATAGAGGTCTCTTCCTATCGATAGAAGGCATGATCAAAGAAGACCAGAGGACTTCTCTATCGATAGAGACACACTCCTATCGATAGAGACCAAATTCTGTGTGACAAAAAACAACTTCTCTATCGATAGAGACCCACTCCTATCGATAGAGCCCTTCTGATGCGCATTAAATGCAAATTTTGGCTCCATGCTCTTCACCACTCTTTTGGGATGATTCTTCCACGTCTTTTGCTTTGCAAAAGGGTGTAGGGGGATGCTTTGAGCATGTTTTGGTCCCCCATAGGCATGTGGATGGGAGACACAAGTGTATCTCTCTCCCTTTAGTGTTGGTGTGTATTGTAAGCCACATTACACTTAGTTTTTATCAGATTGTATTAAACCTTGAGAGCTTCTCTCTCTAGTTCTTGGTGTTCTTCATTTTCCCTGAGATTTTCATCAAGTGTAAGACATTGTTTCCTTTTAAGAGTAAGTTAATCCAAGCTTAGTTTAGTTGTGTTCTTGCTTCTAACTTAGTTTTCCGGCAAGTTATTTTCATATTTTGTTTTTCCTCAGATTTTTAGTATTAGTTGGTGAATCTCTCTTTGTTATTAGCTAGTGTGTTCATTCCTTTTCTTTCCATGTTTATTTTCTCATTCACTAGCATGAGTAGCTAATCTTTCATAAGCTAGGTCTTAGGATGAAGTTTAATTAAAACTCACTCTTATTCAATATCTCCTAACCATTTTATAAGTTTGTTCTCAAATATATTCAAGTTCTTATTTCTAGAAATCAAAAGGTAGAGTTAAGCTTTTGCTTAGTTATTGCCATATACTTGGTATATCTAATACTTAAGCCTATGTCCTCCCTATTTTGGATTACATTTTCTTGAACTTGAATAGATTTGGAAACACATCTCTTAAGCAAAAAGATTGATTTTCATTGAGTATTTTCCGATCTAGAAACCTTAACCGGAATCTAGGTTGAGTTATAAGAGGAGCTTTTGTTTAGAGTAAGTTTGACATTAAATGGATTCCGAAGACTAAGCTTATTTCTTTAAAACTCGTTTTAATCCCTCACTTAGTTAATATAGTTGTTAACCACACCAAACAAACTTTGAGGTTGACGTCCGAAACGTCGAAAAACCAAATTTGTGAAGCCTTCGAATTCAACTATCTTTTCCCCGTGGATTGATACTCCGAACTTTCCATTATACTTGTTTTTAAATATTTGAGGGAAGTCCTGTTTTATAAAGAATTAAACCTTGACTTGGGCCGGCGCCCTAACGACGCACACTTCTGCCGGCCGGTCATGTTTTTGGCGCCGTTGACGGGGAATTAAATAGTTGATTTAGAGGAATCGCAGATTTTTACAAGTTGCAAGTATCTTTGGCGGAAACCTTTAACCTACCCATATTGGTAAACCTAAGGTGTAACGCAAGCTAAAGAGACGTGGAATTTGCGAAATTTTATTTTCTTTTTGAACTCACACTTGATTGTTAGGAGAGTGTCTTTAGTGTATGAGTGTCTACACTCGTGACGCTACACACCGGCTTATTCGCCAAGACAACCCTCCTTTCAACCCAATGGCCGAACAACATGAGGCCAATGACGCACCCATGGCTTGCACCATGCGAGAATACTTGCACCCTACTCACACCGCCACCACCTCGTGCATCCTTTTTCCTACTGTCATTCCCGAAGGACATCAATTCCATGTTAAACCTAGCATGCTTGGCATGTTGCCTACCTTCTATGGGATGGAATCGGAAAATTGCTACGTTCACATTAAGGAGTTCGAGGAGGTGGTGAACACTTTCACTAACGTGGCCGCTCACCTTGAGATGGCTCGTTTGAAACTCTTCCCCTTTTCCCTAAAGGAGAAGGCCAAGTGTTGGTTTCTCTCTTTGAGATCACATTTGGTGACTAGTTGGGTGGAAATGCAAGTAGAATTCCACAAGAAATGGTTCCCACTACACCGCACCACCACATTGAAAAAGAGAATCCAAAACTTTGAAGAAATACCCAACGAATCCTTCTGTTCTTGTTGGGAAAGATACAAAGAGCGTCTCCTCGCCGTTCCTCATCATGGGTATGAGGATTGGCAAATTGTGGCATTTTTCTATGAGGCCATATCAGTCCGCAATCGCCAATTCATCAACCTCATGACTAGTGGTGAGTTTTTGAATCAAGGAGCCTCTGAGGCTCTTGCTTACTTAGATGAGTTGGCAGAGAATAACTAATCTTGGGATTATTCGGATCCCAATGACCGTTCATATAAGCCCTCTGCTCAATCAGGAAATCTGAGCAAGTACGTGCCAAGAGAGGAGGAAGATATTGGAAAACGCCTTGATCACATCTCTAGGAAACTAGAGAAACTTGAAATCAACCGAGTGAACGAGGTCTCTTCCATGTCTAAGCCCGGGGAGGCTTGTGCCATTTGTGATACGTTGGACCATACGACAAACATTTGTCCAACCATACCTGCTTTCAAAGAGGTACTTCATGGTCCGGACCAAGCTGAGGTCCATGCTCTTCAGTAGGGGCAAAAGCCCACCAACTTGCCCTATAACAACACTTACCATCCGACGTTGAGAAATCATCCCAATTTCAGTTGGAGGAACAATGAGTCGGGTGGCCAACCCCAAGGACCCCCGGGATTTCAAGGACAATACCCGGCCCATCAAAATGCACAAGGGCCTGCACCACCTCGGTATCCACCTAATGCTTATAATCCTCCGGGTCCCTCCACGGGTCCCAACTCTTACCAACCGCCCATCCGGCGAAGTTTGGAGGATACCTTGCAATTGTTCATGCAAGGGCAGGCCAATGTCAATGAGCAAAACACACAAGTCATTGGGGACATCCGCTCCCAACTTACCAAGTTGACCACAACATTGGGGACCATGCAACATGAGAAGGGGAAATTTCCAGCCCAACCACAAGCAAACCCCCAAGGTCAACATTTTGTACAAGGAAATTCTCCTTGCAGGTCCAATGTGGAGCAAGCCAAGGCCATTACCACTCCTCCTCCGGCTCCTACTCCACAACCCCAAAGTGATGAGTCGTCCCCACTTACCACCAATGAACCGGCAAGTGATTTGCCTCCACCTCCTTCCACTTCCACATCCCTTCCTACGGGAGAACCCATGGTCTCTTCTTGTCCAATGCCGGCCCCATTCCCACAAAGATTTAGGCCTCTACCTAAGTTGACGAACTCCAACGAGATATTTGAGCTTTTCAAGCAAGTTAAAATCAATATCCCGTTACTTGATGCAATCAAGCAAATACCTTCTTACGCTAAATTTTTGAAAGACTTGTGCACAATCAAACGCAAGCACAACGTTCAAAAGAAGGTATTCTTGACACAACAAGTGAGTTCGATCCTCCAAACCCCCATTGCACCCAAGTATAAGGACCCCGGTTGTCCTACCATTTCTGTGAGAGTTGGGGGAAAGATGGTGGAGAAAGCCCTACTTGATTTGGGGGCTAGTGTGAATTTGTTGCCATACTCGGTGTATGAGCAACTTGGGTTGGGTGACATGAAACCAACCTCGGTGACCCTTCAATTGGCAGACCGTAGTGTCCGGGTACCGAGGGGATTAGTGGAGGATGTGCTTGTCCAAGTGGACAATTTTGTGTACCCGGTGGACGTCATAGTCCTTGACACTTGTCCCGCGTCGAATCTTCAAGCCCAAACGCCTATCATCCTTGGAAGGCCCTTCTTGGCCACATCCAATGCGGTGATCCATTGTCGGAATGGGCTATTAAAGATGACGTTTGGGAACATGACCCTTGAGCTGAACATATTCAACATTGGGAGCCAAATGGGGGATGATGATGACATCCGTGACGTGAGCATTATTGACACACTTGTCTAAGAACACGTCGATTGTCATCTCTTTTCCGACCCCCTAGAGGCTATGCTCACGGCAGAAGAGACCGCTTTCTTAGATTCACCCGAGGTGGAGTGCATTTACTCCCTCCTCAACGAGGAAGAAGTGATGGGTACCGAAAGGTGGGTACCCACTTTTGAAACATTACCACTAGCAAAACCCAAAACTCTACCTTCTACCATCCAACCACCCAAGCTTGAGCTCAAAACTCTTCCCTCTACTCTCAAGTATGCATTTCTTGGTGACTCCAAAACATTCCCGGTAGTGATTTCATCAAACCTTGAGGATCACCAAGAACAAGCCCTCTTGACAATTTTGAGGGGCCACAAGAAATAGGTGGACCATAGTCGACATCCAAGGTATTAGCCCCTTACTTTGCAAACACCATATATACCTTGAGGATGACATCAAACCATCTCGCCAACCCCAACGCTGTTTAAATCCCATCATGAGGGATGTTGTGCGAGATGAGGCGTTGAAATTGTTGGATGTGGGAATCATCTACCCTATTGCCGATAGCAAGTGGGTTAGCCCCATCCAAGTGGTTCCCAAGAAGTCCGGAGTAACTGTGGTGGCCAATGAGGAAGGGGACTTAATCCCCACACGTGTTGTCACCGGGTGGAGAGTGTGCATTGACTACCGAAAGCTCAATACCTCTACTAGGAAAGACCACTTTCCTCTCCCCTTCATTGACCAAATGTTGGAGAGGGTAGCCGGTCACCCTTTTTATTGCTTCCTTGATGGTTATTCTGGATATAACCAAACAGAGGTAGCCCTTGAGGACCAAGAGAAGACCACTTTCACTTGCCCATTTGGCACTTTCGCCTACCGTCGCATGCCCTTCGGGCTTTGCAATGCTCCCGACACCTTCTCTAGGAGTATGACGGGTATTTTTAGTGACATGATTGAGAAGGTGGTGGAAGTGTTTGTGGATGACTTTTCTGTCTTTGGTGACTCCTTTGAGTCATGTCTTGATAATCTGGAATCTGTACTTGTGAGATGTGAAGAGACAAACCTTGTGCTCAATTGGGAAAAGTGCCATTTTATGGTCACCCAAGGCATTGTTCTCGGTCACATTGTTTCTTCTAGGGGGATTGAGGTAGACAAGTCCAAGGTGGAACTTTTCTCTAAACTACCCACCCCTAAGTGTGTCAAGGATATCCGTTCTTTCCTTGGGCATGCCGGGTTCTATAGGCGCTTCATTCAAAATTTCAGCGCCATTTCTCGTCCCTTGTGTCACTTGCTATCAAAAGACACAACTTTTGTGTGGACACATGATTGTGAGGAGGCCTTTTCAAAACTCAAAGTTGCTCTCACGACTCCTCCCATCATGCGATCCCCTAATTGGAGCTTACCATTTGAGCTCATGTGCGATGCTAGCGACTATGCCATTGGGGCGGTCTTAGGCCAAAGGGATGGGAAGGTGCCTCATGTCATTGCTTATGCAAGCAAGACCTTGAATGATGCCCAATTGAACTACACTACCACCGAAAAGGAGTTGTTGGCGGTGGTATTCGCTCTTGACAAATTCCGGTCCTACCTCATAGGATCGCCCATTGTGATATACACCGACCATGCAGCCCTCAAGTACCTCATGACCAAGCCCGATGCCAAGGCTCGGCTAATTAGGTGGGTACTACTACTCCAAGAGTTTGATCTCACTATCAAAGACAAGAAAGGAGTGGAGAATGTGGTTGCGGACCATTTGTCCCGCCTCGAGTTTGAGGATCATACCGCTAACATACCCATTCCCGACTCCTTTCCCGATGAGCAACTCTTGGCCATTTCTAGTTGCCCGTGGTATGCTGACATTGTCAATTACTTGGCCACGGGGCAACTTCCTCAACATTGGACTCCGCAAGATCGGAGGAGATTCTTAGTGGAGGTGAGAAGATTTGTCTTCGATGATCCTTACCTATTTAAATTTTGTTCGGATCAAATTATCCGGCGGTGTGTGCCTAACGATGAGCAACATGCCATCCTCTCATTTTGCCACACCGGCATGTGGTGGTCACTTCTCATCCAAGAAAACCGCCGCCAAGGTTCTACAATGTGGCTTTTATTGGCCAACTCTTTTCAAGGACACCTTTGAATATTGCAAATCTTGTGATAGGTGTCAACAATTGGGAGCTCTTTCCCGGCGGAATATGATGCCCCTCACCCCCATCCTTATAGTCGAAATTTTTGATTGTTGGGGGATTGATTTCATGGGACCGTTCCCTAATTCTTGTGGGCATCTATTCATCCTTCTTGCCGTAGACTATGTGTCTAAATGGGTGGAGGCAATCCCTACTCGCACCAATGACCACTCAGTTGTGGTAAGATTTATCAAGGAACACATCTTCGCGAGGTTTGGGATGCCTAAGGTCCTCATTAGTGACCAAGGCACACATTTTTGTAACCGACCTATGGCCGCCCTCATGATCAAGTATGGTGTCAACCATAAGGTGTCTACTGCCTACCACCCCCAAACTAATGGCCAAGCTGAGTTGGCCAATCGGGAAATCAAGCACATACTCGAGAAAACAGTGAACCCGAATCGCAAAGATTGGTCTCTTAGACTCATTGATGCTTTGTGGGCTTACCGTACCGCCTACAAAACAGTGTTGGGCATGTCTCCCTACCGCTTGGTATATGGCAAGGCTTGCCACTTACCGATGGAAATGGAACACAAGGCTTTTTGGGCTATTAAGCAGTTGAACTATTGGATGCCCGAAGCCGGTGCCCACCGCAAGCTCCAACTGGACGAGCTTGAAGAAATCCGCAGGGATGCTTATGACAATGCCCACATCTACAAGTGTAAGGTCAAGGCCTTTCACGACAAGAACATTGTCCGTAAAACATTCACCCCTGGCCAAAAAGTGTTATTGTACAACTCGAGGTTGCATATTTTTCTGGGTAAATTGCAATCCCAGTGGGGAGGCCCGTACATTGTGAAAACTGTGTCCACCAATGAAGCGGTTGAACTTGAGAACCCTAAGAACGGCACCACATTTAAGGTGAATGGCCACCGGTTGAAGCCTTTCATTGAACATTTTGATCCAGAGGAATCCGTTGAAGAATTGAGTGACCCGGTCTATGGGGGGTCCGATGCAGACCATGTGGACCCCAATTCTTTGGGTCCGTGAGATTGAATTGAAGTCTAGGAGACTATAAATCCATGGAGGTTGTGATACCTCCAGTGTTTTCCGTGCTCGAACGGCATCTGACGGTCTGGTATAGCCACCTTGTCAAGCTACGTATGTAGTACCTTGAGGTTGGGTCTGACGGCAGGCACGTGGACAATGAGAAATCTGTCTGAACCCTTTTGGCTTTAATGTCAAGTTCCGTAGAGATTGCTTCAAAGCGGAATGAAGGGGTAAGGAATTTGGGGGGCCGCCCTCCAAAGGGAGTGGTAGCCTATTAGATGATGGCGCTACTTCTCAAGATATTGTTGAACCCCACGCATACTGTCCTTCCAACAATAGGGAAACACAGCCTTCGACAAGGAAGAAAAGTAGTACTCGTGTCCTTCGCGTGAAGAAGTTGGTGGATTTATTGCTTATTTTCATTATTGTCATTTTTGGACTAACCGCCTAATGAAATTTGTGTTCCATGAAGTCATGTTTGCTCTTAGTAGGTAGTTGGTGGTTCAGTCTTCGCAAGGTGTGCACGCTACCACATCAGCCTTGGTAGTTTGGGTCTAAGTACGGGGTGATTGCGGCATTCAAGAGCCCAAAGTCATGGGTGTAGCTATTTGCTACGGTTGTTAGTCCAACAAAGCTCCGGCGATGATCCTATGTGACTAGCTATGGTCCACAAGTTGGAGCCGGAAGTGTACACCTTGGAAGCCCTCCCAATGACAAACAGTGCACGTGATGAGAAATCCTCAAACTTGGTCGAGGTATAGGGTGGTTGCCATTCCACCTCACAGGTATGATCGTCCCTCTTTTATGCGTTATGGTGCGTTGTCTTCTTGCATTGAGGACAATGCAAATTTCAAGTTGGGGGGAGGGGTTAGTCCAATTTTAGTGTTAATTGAGTCATTTTAGTCCCATTTTTTTTCAAATTTTGTTCCATTTCCCATGAAAGTAGAGTTGAAGTTTATGCTTGATAATTTGGATATGTGCAAGAGGCATGCATGCGATGTATTAGTCATTGAGCAACAAAGTCAATTCACACACATAAACATGAACTATTTGGAACACTTTGAGCTAAGTGTGTAATTGGGTGATTTGATCATATAGAGTGGAGATTTAATTTGAAAAGCATCCCGCACACTCGTTCGCACTCGATCTTCATATGAAATCCATGCCATGCTCATTTCATGCTTAACATCTTGCATGCATCAATTTGGAATCCATTATGTACGGAGAAAAGGAAATTAGGCTATCTTTGCATGATTGAACCACACAAGTGTCCCATAATCCAAATTTTGAACCCAGTCCGAGTCATCCAATTTTCATGAAACAATTAGGAAACCGGATGTCGGGAGGTGTTATGAGGTGTTATGAGAGTGTTTGGATGGGTGATGGAAAGAAGAGGGGTCAAAAAGATGAAGAATTTGGGCATGAGGAAAAATTTCAAACAGAACCAATCTCTATCGATAGAGGAAGGTTCCTATCGATAGAGAATCAGTGCAAATTTCAGACAGATTCAACCTCTATCGATAGAGGAAGGTTCCTATCGATAGAGCAAAGTTTTCAGCTAGGAGCAAGACCTAACTCCAGACAGACTACTTCTCTATCGATAGAGGGTGCTTCCTATCGAGACAAGGCCAAAAAAATGGACAGAATGTTTCTCAATCGATAGAGAAAGTCTCCTATCGATAGGAGAAAAGAAAAATTTTCACCAGACTGTTTCTCTATCGATAGAGACCACTTCTCTATCGATAGAGAACCCAGATTTCGGCCAAATCCCATAAAAACACCCGAACCCTTTCATTTCTTTCATCCAAAATTCGCACCCCCTCACCAAGAATCACGATTTTCTCCCCCTCTTGCTCCGAAACGCCCCCAAATCTCGCACCTTTCCCGAATCATCCCGAAACCCTCCACTATTTATACCCAAAACCCCTCACCCACCTTCCTCCATCCAAAATTTTGTGCCCTAACCCTCCCAAATCCGAAATTTCAAACCTAAACCCCGAAATCAAGCACCAATGGCTCGTTCAAAGGTCCCAAATGTGAGTGGAGATGAAGAGTTTCAAGGGGAAAGGAGTGAGGAAACCCAAAGGAGGGATGAAATCCAACGGGGAAAGCAAAAGGCCTCCGAAAGTTCGGGTAGGAAGAAGAAAGAGATCTTGAGGACGCAAAAAGGAGGAATCCGCCTGAGGAGGGGCTCGCGTCTGATTAGCTAGTTGGTGAGGCAATAGCTTACCAAGCCGATGATGCTTAGCTGGTCTTTTCCGATGATCAGCCACACTGGGACTGAGACACGGCCCGGACTCCCACGGGGGGCACCAGTGGGGAATCTTGGACAATGGGCGAAAGCCCCGATGGGAGATCCGGCACTCCAGAACGTCACTCACGAACTGAGCTAGCCAAAAGTTTACCATGGATCATGTGGCAGCACAGATAGGGTGCCCATACGTGTCTGAAGATGAACCGAAAGAAGAGGAGAGTGAGACTGAAGAGGAAGTTAGTGATGATAGTGAGGAGGAGTCGGGGGAGGATGACATTATGGAGGAGAGTGAGTAGAAGGAAAGGGGGACACAGTCAAAATAAGACCGAGTCATTGAGTCTAGGAAGTTGTGTTTGTTTTTCTTTTTATTTTAGTCATCATGGTATTGTGCACCGGGTGCACGTTGGCATTGTCAGGACACGGCTAAGGTTAGATAACCAAGCCACATATTAGTCGGTGTCATATTTTGTACTCCATCTTGTTAAAAAAACCATGAATGTTATAAGCTTTTAAGTCCTAATAGATTCTATTTACATTTTGAATTCTATCTTGATGCGTGTTTGAGTAGTTACATGTTTCTAGCAGTTGGCATTCCTATATCACATTGCTATGTTCCATCAACGCATATATAGTACTTTCATTGTGATTGCGCTTATTCTTTGAATGCATAACCACATCTTCGGTGTGTATATTCGCGCAAGTTAAGGATGCAAAGTTCAGGTCATGAAGTGTACAATTCGTTTTGAGGGCAAACTGAGAGATTTGGAATCAAGGCTCACTTTGGTTAACATTACTTAGTACATTTCCAAGCTCACTTGTTCGTTATAGTTCATGAATGGTTGTGTGTGTTTGCATTGCTCATTCTTGCGAAATGCGCCTAGTACACATGGAAAACAACGAATCAAGCATGGTTGATACTTAAGCTTTCATGGGAAATCAAATTGTCTTTTTGTTGTCAATATGATGCGTTGCTAGGTACTAGCAACCTTCAAGCTGGGGGTGTGATGAGCGCACTATATTGCATAATAACGTGGCTCAATGTACTCAAATTGGCATTTATGCGTAGGCAAATGTGTTGTTCTAGTTAATATTGCACGCGTAGTTGTCTTTGTACCATTTCAGGTTTTCGAGCGCTAAATGAATGCCCAAAGGTTTCACCATGACTTAAGGCCTTGGAACCATTGGCAACATTGATGGAGGACAAAACGAAGGCTCGGGAGGAGTAAAAGTGAGGCCGGATCAAAGAGACAAGGAAGAACTGAAAATAGAAGTCAAGAAGCCTTCTCTATCGATAGAGGTTCTTCCCTATCGATAGAGCCCTATCAAAAGGACCAGAAAGTAGAGCCCTCTATCGATAGAGGATGAGTTCTATCGATAGGAGGACATCTCTATCGATAGAGGTCTCTTCCTATCGATAGAAGGCAAGATCAAGAAGACCAGAAGACATCTCTATCGATAGAGGTCTCTTCCTATCGATAGAAGGCATGATCAAAGAAGACCAGAGGACTTCTCTATCGATAGAGACACACTCCTATCGATAGAGACCAAATTCTGTGTGACCAAAAACAACTTCTCTATCGATAGAGACCCACTCCTATCGATAGAGCCCTTCTGACGCGCATTAAATGCAGATTTTGGCTCCATGCTCTTCACCACTCTTTTGGGATGATTCTTCCACGTCTTTTGCTTTGCAAAAGGGTGTAGGGGGATGCTTTGAGCATGTTTTGGTCCCCCATAGGCATGTGGATGGGAGACACAAGTGTATCTCTCTCCCTTTAGTGTTGGTGTGTATTGTAAGCCACATTACACTTAGTTTTTATCAGATTGTATTAAACCTTGAGAGCTTCTCTCTCTAGTTCTTGGTGTTCTTCATTTTCCCTGAGATTTTCATCAAGTGTAAGACATTGTTTCCTTTTAAGAGTAAGTTAATCCAAGCTTAGTTTAGTTGTGTTCTTGCTTCTAACTTAGTTTTCCGACAAGTTATTTTCATATTTTGTTTTTCCTCAGATTTTTAGTATTAGTTGGTGAATCTCTCTTTGTTATTAGCTAGTGTGTTCATTCCTTTTCTTTCCATGTTTATTTTCTCATTCACTAGCATGAGTAGCTAATCTTTCATAAGCTAGGTCTTAGGAAACTTCAAACTCACTCTTATTCAATATCTCCTAACCATTTTATAAGTTTGTTCTCAAATATATTCAAGTTCTTATTTCTAGAAATCAAAAGGTAGAGTTAAGCTTTTGCTTAGTTATTGCCATATACTTGGTATATCTAATACTTAAGCCTATGTCCTCCCTATTTTGGATTACATTTTCTTGAACTTGAATAGATTTGGAAACACATCTCTTAAGCAAAAAGACTGATTTTCATTGAGTATTTTCCGATCTAGAAACCTTAACCGGAATCTAGGTTGAGTTATAAGAGGAGATTTTGTTTAGAGTAAGTTTGACATTAAATGGATTCCGAAGACTAAGCTTATTTCTTTAAAACTCGTTTTAATCCCTCACTTAGTTAATATAGTTGTTAACCACACCAAACAAACTTTGAGGTTGACGTCCGAAACGTCGAAAAACTAAATTTGCGAAGCCTTCGAATTCAACTATCTTTTCCCCGTGGATCGATACTCCGGACTTTTCATTATACTTGTTTTTAAATATTTGAGGGAAGTCCTGTTTTATAAAGAATTAAACCTTGACTTGGGCCGGCGCCCTAACGACGCACACTTCTGCCGGCCGGTCAATCATCATCATATATATATATATATATATATATATATATATAAACAAGATGTAGAGTTTTTGACATAATGAATGGTGGTTTTAGGTTTCTAATGAGCATGTGTGCGTGTATCTGTACACATACCATATCTAAATAATAATACATGTATGCGTAAATTCATTCATATATATTTACCATATTAATTTACACGTGGCAATGTAAAATAATTCTTGAATGAATTTTAATATTTAGAAAAATATTATTCCCAATTTATTTTTATTTTTAAAAAATACGGATCTTTACAACCTATCCCCCTTAGTAAATGTGGTAGGTTGAAATATGCACAACCATGGGCCATACGACGATGGGCCTTGGGCCCGTCATCTACCCGACAATATTACCTTTGGCCCATTGTCATGATTAATGCCCGATGGTAGCTGGGTTCGGCCCATTGTCAAGAATGTTTGTCCTCGGTATCTGGACCGAACGAACGGTGTTAGCACTTGTCCTTCGGCGCCCGTGTTCGGCTTGAACTACGTCTTTGGCATCTATATTCGGTAAACATATGCACGGCACCGCTACGTGGGTACATGCTCCTTGTAGTTCGGATCAACGTGGGGAAGGTGGTGCAGACGTGCTCCCTCCGATCCGCACGGATGTGGGGCACGTGGCGACACCCTCGTGATTTCCGAACCACGTCCTGCTTTTTCTGCCGAAGACACCGCTAAAGGGTTGGCTCCCTACTCTATAAATATCCGGAGGTCATTCCCATTTAAGGTACATGCACACTCGCGCTAAGATTATACTTTCAAGTTGCTTCTATTCTTCCTAAAGAGCTAACTTGATCGTCGGAGTGCCCACCGGAGATCCAACCCCCGGTCGGCACTAATCTGGTATTGAGTGTTTTGCAGGATATTCGAGAAAATTCAATACATCAACCCGAGAAGTCTAAATTGGATTCCAGACTCCACAATTTGGCGACCACAGTGGGAGATCCATTTGACTTCTCATCTTTAAACCCTTACCTCAATTCTCACCAGACCCAACAATGATTGCTATCGAAACTGACCCACCAACTTTACCAGTTTTGCCTCCACCACCACCTGTAGAAGTTCGTGCTGATCTGAGGGATAGGTCATATGTCAAGCGCCTGGAAGCTCGACTGGCAGAAAAGGATCAGTTGCTTCAACTAGTCAGAGAAGAGGTTGCGCAACTCAAGGTTGCCATCAAACCTAACCAGAACGGCGAAACGTCGCAAGCTCGGCGACGAAGACGACGTAGGACACGCTCTCCAGAGCAGAGAGAAAAGCAGAAGCGTTCGACCCTCAAACGACTGGGAGTCAAGGCCGAAGTAAACGTGATCAACGAGATACGGGGCCAGGGAAGAACCCAGACCTCACCATCTGAGAACTGTTCGGACGCTAAACGAGGGGCTCGGTGAGTCTCAATTCACAGAAGGTTGGGGGCTCAACCAGTCAGTAGCACTCAGTCGTACTCTCCTCCGACCACACCTTCGGACGTTACCCCGACGCATGAAACTCAACTAGACAGAAGATATGGCGGCCGAAGGGACTAGTCCCCTAGGCGCCATAACTATCGAGGGCGTTCCCCTCGGTATCATGGCGGACGGGATCTCAGACCACAACTCATGGCGAGAAGAGGGGGAAAGGCCAAACAGGAGGTACGGCCAGCACAATCACAGTGCGACATCATACACGATCAGCTCATCTCTTCTCCCTTTACCAGGGAGATCGATGGAGTACATCCACCGCGTGGTTTCAATCCCCCCAAATTCACTAAATACGACCCAAAGACGGATGCCTACCTGCACCTGGTGCACTTTCGGCAGATGATGTCTCTCTACAGCTCTGATGATGCCTTGATGTGTAAACTGTTCCCTTCTAGCCTGGGAGAGCTAGGGCTCCTCTGGTTCGATAAACTCTCGAAATGTTCAATTCCATCCTTTAAGGACCTATCCCTTGCTTTCCTGGCGCGGTTCGTCACCAACAGTAGGCAGAAGAAGGGTGTCAATTCCCTCCTCGCGCTGCGTAAGTCCGCTAATGAGTCTCTCAGACAATACGCAGCTCGGTATTGGGAGCTCTTCAATGAGATACAAGGTTGTGATCCCGCCATTGCAGTGACTTCGTTCAAACTTGGGTTGGATTACAGGAGCAGGTTATTCGAAGATCTTATGTTGTCCAATCCCACCGATATGGATGACCTCATGGGGCGGATAGACAACCATTGCAGACTGGAGGAGGCTCGCAGCGAACGGCGTCAGGCCGAACAAAACCATCCCCGTCAGGGGGATGGGACCAAAAACACACAGAACGGCTCGCGCCGAGGTGTGAACGTGGTGTCTTCAGGGAGGAACAAGGGCCCTCGGCCCCACGAGTTTGCCGCTGTGAAAACGATCTTCAAAATCCCAACGTACGAGATCCTTAAGAAGATCTAGCACGAGCCGTACTTTGAATGGCCGAGGAGGCTGTTGGGAGAACTTCGGAAAATGCCAGACTCCCCTTACTGCTGTTCATACCACAGGGAGAAGGGTCATCTGACTACACGATGCCAAGCGTGGAGGGATTTCCTTGAATGGTTGGTATCACAGGGTCATCTCAAGGAGTTCATAAACGAAGAAAAAATGCTAGCAGGATCCCAGTCAGAACCTGAGAAAGAGAACAGTGGCGAGGTTCGAGTGATCGACGTCATCCATGGGATGGTGGATGCGGCTGCAGAGGAGAACCTCTGGGCCGAAATCAGGCGTGCGGTGAACGGAAAACAAATCATGTCTGTAAGTATGGGCATTAAACGCCCACATCTTGACAGCCAGTCCGGGAGCAACCTCTCGTTCTCCGATCAAGATCTGCAACGCCTCCAAATGTCGCACAATGACGCGTTAGTCGTCTCCCTCACCCTCGGCAATTCATTGGTCCGACGAATACTAGTTGACCAAGGGAGCTCTACGGAGGTCATGTACTATTCCTTGTTCAAAGCACTGCACTTGCAAGATACGGATCTCGCACCCACCGAAATACCGTTGGTGGGATCCAACTCGGCTCCCGTTTGGCCCTTTGGCAAAATCACGCTCCGAATTCACACAGGCTCGATGATCGTAGAGGTAGAGTTCGTGGTGGTCGATGTGCCAAGTCCTTACAACGCTATCGTCGGGCACGTTTGGTTACATAAGCTTGGGGCCGTAGCCTCCACTTGTCATCAGGTCCTTCGCTTCATTGGGACATGGGGCCCCGAAGAGGTGTTAGGCGATCAGTTGGCCGTCAAAAAATGCTACGTGGCGGCAATAAAAGGCAAGGTTTGCCCAGAACAGGTCCAGTTGGTAGAAGTGCCGGACGCTCCCCTCCTTGACGACGTCGGCACACCAGTTGCAGAAAAAGCGGTTGAAGACCTGATCACTGTAGCGGCCGACGACCTAAACACTAATAGAACGTTTCTGTTGGGATCCACCATATCACCTGCCGAACGGGAAGCCATGACCTGCTTCCTTAAGAAAAACTCCAGCCTTCGGTGCTTCTTTTTGGAGTAGGTGATTGGTAGACTCATGAATAGGCATCATTTATACTTTTAGATTTCGGAGTCCTTTTGGATTGTTCTGATCTTCTTTGGTGATCCTGAGTATAGACTGCTTTGCCTTTGTCTAGATCTAGATGGTGATTGCTCTCATCGTTTACTGATTACTCCGGATAAGCGATTTCTCCCTGCGGGAAACCCCACTCGAGTTTGAGACTTCTGAACTTTTGCTTCTTTGAGTTTTGACTCTGGCTTGATTTTGTGATCTTAAGGAAAATATGTCCTTGTGATTTTTTGATTGTCAAGTGAGTTTCTCCTCTTGCCATTTGTCCAAGTTCAGTCATTCTTGTTTCTTTTAAATGGCCTATGTTTCTTTGGCAGTTGGAGATTTGTCGATTATCATGTTGTCCTTTCCATTAGCTTATTCAACTCCCTCTTCTTTCAGTGGACTACTTCCTCCCTTGTTTCTGGATTGCCTACCGGAGAATCACTCTATTGCTTAGAGAGAGCTAGCCTGCCTTACAACTCGAATGAAAGTGCTTCCTTAGCACAAGCTCTGAGTGATAATAAGACCTTGCCTGCACTAAGATTTGTGGATTGTCCCATACCTTGTCAGAAGTTTGCTCTAGCCTTTGCGTTCCTCTCTTACTTTCTATATAAATGGTGCTACCCGATCATGAAGATCTTGCTTGATAGAAGATGAGGAACAAAAGGTTGAACCACTGGTATGAATCCTACTCTAATTTATACAAATCCTACTCCGATGCAATTGTAAAGATGTCGCATGATCGATCTCTAGTGTTGCATAATTGACCTCAATGTCTAGAAAGATAGGTAGGTAGGCACGTTGTGAGACCCCGACCTGGAAAAAAATATAATAAAAATAAAAATAATAAATAAATAAATAAATAATAAATAGAAATATTATGGGTAATTTAAAAATTCAATTAAATTAAGAAACGGAGACTTTTTAGGTCAATTAGGTAATTTATTTGACGAATAAGAAGATACTCTTAAATTATTTTAGGAGTAAATGAAGTTGGTTCAAAACATAATCGGAGACCGAGGAGTGGTTCGATAAATTATTTTGAGCATTAATCGTAACTGGAGATTAACATCGATATTACTTTAGGGGACAATCGGACGAGTTTAGGAGTCCCCATAACAAATTTGTTTACTTTTACTGAATTAATATTAGTACGTAGGGATAATTATTATATTTATCCTTGGAAGATTTTTGTTGCCATCTCATACTTGCATGTTAGCCACCTCGTGCTTGCATGTTGCTAGCATGTCACCTCCAAATTATTAGATCAGACCAAAATAGGTGCAAGCAGCTTTCTTCCACCTCTTCCATGTTTCTGCCGTGAGAGAGAAAGAGAAAGAACTCTTATGCAACCATATTCAAGGTATGTTTCTTCTTCTTCTTTTTTAGTTGTATTCTATAAGTTGGCTTATTTATATGAATATGAAACCATTAGATGATTATTAACCATTATGAAAGTTTGGAGGTGATCTTCCACCTTAGTCCTGCCACGAGCCACCACCTCCCGCCACCGGTACCTCGCCGGAAAATTTTTTTTGCCGGAAACCTTTGTAATAATCTGACAACATGATAGATCTTCAAAGATCCTTCTTTTTGAGCATCTTATGCATTGTTTCTGAATTTAGACCCTTAAGAAAGTTGAAAGTACGTTTCAATACGCAAATTTTAATACCAAATTCGTCTAGACCAGATGAACATGCTATTTTATACGATTTTTCAAAGATAATGAAAAACAGTACTCCATTTTTCACGAATACCACCTTTCTCTTTGATTTTTAAGAAACTTACACTTCTAATTCAATTCTGTAATTTTTACTAAGACTATATCTATGATTTAGTAAACTTTGGCTGCTCGAATCATGCAAAAAGTTTACTCGCGAAGCTAAACTTTTTACTGAGGATAATACTCTAAGTTATCTAAGTTTGAGCACTTGTTTCAATATTTTTGCACTTGAAATGAATTTATTATGAATTTTCTACTAAACTGCAACAGATTCGAACAATAAATTAAAGTGATATTTTTAACTTTTAAAAACCTTGTTATATTTGGAATATTTTGAATTTTGGTAAAATTAAGTTTTATGCGGGAAATTCGTATTATTTTAAAGTGGGGTTGTGTTGACCATTTTAATTTATGGTTCATTTGTGCAGAGTTAATTATTTTAACCTTGATCGTTAGAAACCAAGGGTTACATTTAAAGGTAGTTAGTGAGACATAAAAAGACTGAGTTATTATGATTAACGTTACTACATTGGGAATATAGTTGATATTCTATTATCCGTTAATGACAGATTACAATTGTGAAGGATCAGTCGAAGTTTAACGTTAGTTACTTAACTTGACAAATGGTGAGTTTAGATATACCTTTTTACTTGTATATTTTTAAAAGCATATCCTATTATGATATTTGCCATAATGCAATTGATAGTTTATTAAGAGTTATAACATGCTTAAATATGGCACATGACTGATGAGCGTGTGACCTTGGGTTTTACATTGTTAAAATTCCGTGAATGATGATCATTTCAATGACATCATATAGACCCAGTGATTTCCTGCTCCGCTGGGGGTGTGACAAGTGGTGGTTGAGATAAAGTTGGGACCCACGGCCAGGTTGTATCGGATGACGTCATGCCTATTCCGTATAATAATTATCCTGGGGTCACTCCCTTGATTAGCTCTGGCATACACTGATTGCTCGACTAATTTATATACGATGCTTGTTTGATCGTAGAATTTGATAATGTTATAACCCACGGGTTATGAAAATTATAAACTGTTTACTACGTCTTCGGCCACGGCCCATGGATCCATTCACAAATGTGGCCAACTTACTAATGAATTGTTTATCTCAAATTATGTCATGTAAAACCTGTAAAAATGTATATCTAGATTCATACTAGCTGTGAGCTAATGAGTGTTGCTTTGCAACACACCAGGTCCCGAAGCTAGGACCAGTGGAAAATAGAAGGCAGGCCGACTGGATGCTACTTTTGAGTTTTTTTTAAAACACATGTATATATGCTGCAGTTACTGTTCAAATACTGTTTGTGGCCATGTTTGGGCATTTACTTTGGTTTGTAATAAATAACAGACAAGCATGTTTTATGAATAATGTATGATAGTTTTGCACGTCCTTAGAGTTATTTTAATTATAAAAATAAATGACGGTTCCGTTAATTCTGAATTACCTTGAAAGGTAAGTGAAACAATCAATTTAAATCCATGAACTTTTAATTAACGTAGAGGCCTTAGTGAGATAGTCTCGTTGGCTGGTCACCAATCTACCCAATTTGGGATGGGTCGTGACAGAAGTGGTATCAGAGCATAGTTTATGGACTTTAGAATTTAAAACTCAAGGACAAAGATATTAGAACATGATAGTTGCACACGACATGTGTAGTTTATTAGTTATTTTTATGAGTTATGTTTTATATCTATTTAACGATGGATCTATTTTGTGGTATAGACAAGAATATATCTTGCTTGCCGCAGGGATGGCCAACACAACAAGTAGCGAGGACAGTTTTGGATGATTTAGGATAGTGTCCGGGGTATAGAAGATAAAGGAGGAGATCCATTGGAGCGAAAGATTTGTAATTTGGCTGCCGACGCTGCTTATGAAGAAGTCAAGAAGGTCGCATACACCAAGTTATTGTACACTGATCCAATGGTACAATACCAAGCTGTGCACCAACTGGGGATAAAAGAGGAAGTGATGAAGCGAGCTGGGTGGTGGGCTAGGTCCGAGGAAGGATTTAAGGCTATATTTAATATGATGATTAAAAATGGGGATGCAGGTAGGTGGCCACAACCAGGGTTTGGTTGGTCGAATAATTTTGAGACAGGAGAGTGTTCTTGGCCCGCTGAGGCTCCAGCGGAGGAGGTAGCTTCAAATGAGATAGTGGGGACAACAATGAGTTGAGTATCAGGAGAACATATAATAGAGGGCGGTGACCAAGTTGAGCACCCCAAGGGTGCAGAAGCTCAGGTGGGAGTGGATTCTGGAGATGACGAGGATCCAGATGAGCCAGGAACTCCAAGGGCGCCAGCAGGATACCGGGGAATGACCAGGAGCGGTTCGGAGGAGTCAGTTAATGGGCCCACAGCTCAGTAAAGTGGAAAGCGAGGGTAGTTGTAAATAGGAACAATATGGTGGTAGGAGAGAGTGGCTGGGGGAAACTCTTTTTGGGGATTCTTTTTGGAGACTGACTTGTACATAGGCAGTAGTATAGGACAGGTGGGATGTGTAGGATAAGGGAGTGAACGATGGGAGCTGATATTCTTTTTTGTTTAAAACTGATGTAACCACAACACAGTTATAGTGTGTCAGCTCGTTTTGTTTTTAAATAAAGTTTAATAGTGGTAACCCGTATATCATGTATAGCTATTACTTTTATGATCTTTATTAATAATATTGCATGCATTTACGTTGGGATGCATGCGAATATTGTGAATGCAGCACTATGGACATCACAGGATCAACTGGTATCAATGATGAAAATCAAATGAACAATAATGGAAATACTATCGTGGGAGCTCAATTTGCCAAATTGAGAACTATAATGCAACAGTTGGTAGATACGTTACAGACCCAACAACAATTCTTGCAGACACATTTGACTCGGCCATAGCTACCCACACCGCAACCCGAAGTGATACCCTTGGTTAGGGAGAATGTTGGGATGCAGTCAGTAGCAACAGAAACTGAAGTGCGAACAAACCCACCAGGAGCTAATGCTGAAGCAATTAGGGAATTTCTAAAACTGAAACCTACAACTTTTCACGGAGGGATGGATCCAATGCAAGCCAAAGAGTGGATAGAAGAATTGGACAAAAGTTTTCGTTTGATTAGAAGCGACGAGTACCAGAAGGTGGAGATGGGATCATACCTTCTAACCGGAGAAGCTAACCAAGGGTGGAATCTGATGAGGGATAGAGAGCCACGAATGACTTGGGATCGTTTTGGAGTTGTCTTTAAAGAAAAGTACATGTCGAGGGCCATGCAAACAGCAAAGTGCCAGGAGTTTGAGCAACTCAAACAAATAGGGACGACGACTGTGTCTAAATATGAGGCTGCCTTTACCAATTTGGCTGAGTATGCACCACACCTAATAACAACAGAGGAGATGAAAGCCCGAAGGTTCGAGGAAGGGCTTAGATATGACATCAAGAGGTTAGTACGACCACTACAGATGCCAACTTATGCAACTATGTTAGATCGTGCGCTGCTAGTAAAGCAAGATGTGGATGAGAGCCGAAGGTACCAGGAGGGGAAGCGTCGCCAAACAACACAAGTAAGTGGGGCCAGTAATCAAAAGTGTCAAAATACAGGAAGTTGGAATAGAAACGAGGGTGGTACACAGGGGTCTGTGCCGGTGTGCCAAATTTGCGATAAGAGGCACCGAGGAGAATGTTGGAGAAGGACTAGATCTAATTAGTGTTATAACTATGGGCAGACCGGACACCTGAGGCGTGAGTGTTCAAGAGCAGGAATGGCTACGGGGGCAAACACGACACCAGTAGGGCCTCAAGGAGGACAGAATCGAGGACAGGAAAATCCAAGGAATTAGGGGAGGAGGTCAGAAGGAAATAATAATAATAACGGACAGCAGGGTCAGGGGAACTGAAATAATAATGGTGGACAATGTCAGGGGCGAGCTTATGCAGTCATGCCCGGTGATCCTAGAAACAACGAGAATGTGGTGGCAGGTAACATAACTTTGTGTTCTATACCTGCATATGCATTGTTTGATTCTGGTTCGTCACATACTTTCGTACCACAATCTTTTATCGATAAACTTGATAAGACAATAGAAACGTTGGGATATGAGTTATATGTGACTCAGCCCATGAGTGGAGACACGATTTGCTCTACAGTCATACGGGATTGTAGTGTGCACGTTGGTGACATTGACACGACAATTGACATGATACCGTTAAATATGAATTTATTTGAACTGATACTTGGTATGGATTGGTTGGCCAGTAATGGAGTTACCATTGACTATGCCCAAAAACGAGTGAACCTACAAAAATAGAATGAGGCTATTATGTTTGAGGGTAAGGGTATTGTGACACCGCCCTACTTTATATTGATTACACGAGCCCGACAACTCCTGCCGAAGGGTTGTCAGGGATACCTATGTAGCGTATTAACGCCTGAATAAAGTCACTATTACGCCAGTACTATTTGTTAAGAAGGATGGGACAATGTGACTTTGTATTGACTACCGGGAGTTGAATAAAGTCACTATTAAGAATAAGTATCCTCTGCCTAGGATCGACGATTTGTTCGACCAGTTACAGGGAGCGCGAGTGTTTTCAAAAATTGATTTACGTTCGGGGTATCACCAGCTATGGGTAAGATCAGTAGATGTAGAGAAGACGACTTTTCGAACCCGTTATGGACATTATGAGTTCTTGGTAATGCCATTTAGAGAAACGAATGCACCGGAAGCTTTCATGGATCTAATGAACCGAGTGTTCAAGCAATACCTAAACGAGTTTGTTATTGTCTTTATTGATGATATTTTGATCTACTCAAGGGACGAGGAGCAACACGCACAGCTTTTGTGAACTATACTACAGACGTTGAGAGACCAGAAATTATACGCCAAATTTAAGAAATGTGAATTTTGGCTGGCAAGTGTGACGTTTTTGGGTCATGTTATTACAGGAGAAGAGATTTCGGTAGATATTCAAAAGGTCAAGCAATCGTGGATTGGCCGAGACCGACAGCTACAACTGAAGTTCGCAGTTTTCTTGGACTGGCGGGCTATTATCGGAGATTTGTGCAGGATTTGTCTAAGATTGTTGTGCCAATGACGGAGTTGACCCGGAAGGGCGAACCTTTTATTTGGACAGAACAACGGGACCCGTGCTTCCAGGAATTGAAGAAATGACTTACAACAGCACCTGTTCTGACACTGCCAGAAGGAGTGGAAGGTTTTGCGATTTATAGTGATGCTTCACTTTAGGGACTTGGTTGTGTTTTAATGTAGCATGGAAGAGTTATTGCATATGCATCCCGACAGTTGAAACCACATGAAAGGAAATATTCGACACATGATCTAGAGCTAGCAGCATTAGTTTTTGCTTTAAAGATCTGGCGATATTATCTGTACGGTGTTACGTGTGACGTCTTCACCGATCATCAGAGTCTGAATTATATTTACACACAGAAGGATTTGAACTTGAGACAACGACGGTGGCTAGAGCTGATGAAGGACTACGATATTAATATCCAATATCACCCTGGAAAAGCAAAAGTGGTAGCAGATGCTCTTAGTTGCAAAGCGGTGGGAGTTTTGTATAACCTATGGGTGGAACGACAATGGCTCAACGAGCAAGAAGAAGAAGTCTGTATGTTATTAATCGCCGAACCAGCAATTCTAGAAGAAATCAAGGTGAAACAGATGGCGGATCCAAAGTTATAGAAGATTCATGAGCAAGCAGAGTCCAAACCAAACACAAAATTTACCATGATTAACGGCCAGCTACAATTTCAAAACCGAGTGTGTATACCAAATGATAAAGAACTCAAGCAATGAATTCTTGACGAGGGCCATAGAACAAGATTGGTAATCCATCCAGGTATGATGAAAATGTACCAAGATTTGAAGCGAACCTACTGGTGGATGGGAATCAAACGAGATGTTGTAGACTACGTCAACAGATGCCTACAATATCAACAAATCAAAGCTATACGTCAGAAATCGGTAGGAGTACTGCAACCTTAACCAATATCGAAGTGGAAGTGGGAAGATATTACAATGGACTACGTCATTGGTTTTTCCAGAACGGTGAAGGGAAACAACTCGATATGGGTAATAGTTGATCGTTTGACCAAAACGACTCATTTCTTACCAATCAAGAATACATACTCATTGAATCAGCTAGCTAACCTATACATACGAGAGATCATTCGCTTACATGGAGCACCTATAACCATTACGTCGAATCGAGATACGAGATTCGTCTCAAGATTTTGGCAATCTCTTCAGAGGGCTATGGGTACTAAACTTAACTTCAGCACAGCTTTCCATCCACAAACAGACAGATAGTCGGAGAGGACCATACAAACGTTAGAAGATTTATTGCGTGCATGCGCTCTAGAGTTCTAGGCCAAATGGGAAGAACATCTACCTGTCGCGCCCGGAAATTTCCTTGCCTTTTAATGCGACGTTTAATGAAAATTGTTTAACAGCTGGGACTTATTTAAAACTCAGAGTCGCCACTTGACATGAAATTCGGTGTGTCAAGTCACCCTCTAAGGCCATTTTCAAAGAAGATGCCCTTAGAAAAATAATTTTATTTTAACGCACAAATACGATTTTGTTTATAAAAATGACTCCTTTAAAAGAAATCTGGTCTTGGAAAACAGAGATGGGTTCGGGGATTTACTGTTACGAGTTGGGAAGGTGTTAGGCACCCAACATCGCCCTTTCGGTACTTTATTTTTCCAATTAATTTTATTTTATTATCCTTGGACAAATTTAAATAATATCTAGTGATTGCTATACAATTAGATTAAAAATGAAAAAAAACGGGTGTGAGAACAGGACCCCAGTTTACGCAATTTAGCTTTTGGTGGTAAAAAGTTGGAACGAATATATGTTAAACTTTGACCGAAACATAGTATGCAAACTGGTATCTGCACGTCATGTTTCTATTCCCGGAGTGTCAAGTACCTTAAATCCCTGGCAGGAATTTTCAAGTTTAACAATGACCCGATTCCGTTTTATCAATGGATTATCATGTTAACCTTTTTTGGTTTTATTTATCTGCAATTCTTCATCCCGACAGCTACACAATCACTGGCAGTCCAAATTGTAGAATTTAATAAATGTCACTTCAATCACGATATTCTGTCGTGAAAAGATAACGTGCATTGCCCGTTAAATTTTCATCCCAAAAACACTAACATGGGCTACCTATGTCACCCGCGTGTTTATGGAATTCTGAGATTATCGGGATCTTTAACCAAGTGATATGGATAGTGTGTCAGCGTGAAC
The DNA here is from genome assembly GCA_019985065.2 of Arctostaphylos glauca. NCBI lineage: Eukaryota > Viridiplantae > Streptophyta > Magnoliopsida > Ericales > Ericaceae > Arctostaphylos > Arctostaphylos glauca. Next base: position 4,853,457 of record JAHSPW020000016.1, on the reverse strand, counting down.
TAACAGCACTATTCATATAACTTAGCCAAGTAACGAATTTTTCCTTTTATTCATTTTAACGTAAAATAAAAATAAAAGAAGATAGCGGTATCTGTTACGGGGAAACGGGAAAGGGGTAAAAAAAGAAAAAGTTACGGGATCTGGGAAAGGAAAAAAGTTAGAAGTTAGTCCCGACAGGGGCCAACGCAATCGAGCGATATGCCGGGGGCGTTGATTTTTATTTAAATCACGAAAAGTACATTGGCATAGGCCAACACCGACTTTCGTGATTAAAACAGGCTAAATCACGAAAAGTATATCGGCATAGGCCAACACCGACTTTCGTGATTTAGCAGGCTAAATCCTGACATTCTAGAAGTGCAAACTAGAAATTTCTAGAACTGCGGACTAGAGATGTGGATGCCCAACTGATATTTACATAAAAAAAACAGAAAGGATAAATAAAAATGTTCTGACATTCTAGAAATGCGGACTAGAAATTTCAGGAAAAGGACTAGAAATTTCTAGAACCGCGGACTAGAGATGCGAACATGGCTTATAAGCCTAACCTTAATACTGATAACAAAAAAAAAAATGAATTTACAGAAGTTAAATAGACAGAACAGAGGCAAAAATATGTTGAAACGATTACCTTATATTCACTGAGCCGAGAATTACAGTGGAGTGGTGAAAAATACCTGAGGGCCTAAATAAAACCATAACATGGCATAACAAGAAATTCTTGTTATCCCGAGCTATGCGGATATAAACGGCCGCTCAAGTTTCACCGAAGCTTGAAAAGAAAACTGGGCAGAGTCTCCTCTCAATCTCTACTAAGAGCCTAATAATTCTAAGCTCTAATATTGTTCTTATATATTGATAGTTCAAAACTAAAAAGTTTAGAACTTATCAAACGAAGAACACTCTCTGGAAATTAGACTCTCAGATTTTATTTTGAGTATTTCTGCTCTCAAAAGTTCTTCCTATTCTTCCACCAAAACCCTTCCTCTTTCTTCAATTTTTCGATCCCCTTTTCCTCTTCCGGAACCCGGGTATTTATAGGCAAATACTTTGCCCCCTTCGACGAAGTAAATAGATCGGCGGCTGCCCGTGCGAACCAATTATGTTTAAGCCATCAAATGGATGAATCAGGCAAAAAAACCATTTGAACGGACCAATAACACTCAAGTGCAACCATCATGGCCGGAAAAACCGTTGCACGGACCAATCCCTGTCCAGCCGGAAACGGCTGATCCCACGGCCGCCCGCAATGCGCAAAAGCCAACCCGAGCCGACCAATCATAGCTGAGAATGGAAAGTAACAGCCTGCCAAAACCGGACGAACCAAACTGAAAATCGGTCAGAAAACGGGGAACCGGCCCAAAAACCGGGCACAAATCGGACGAACCGGCCAAAAACCGGGTGTGGAAGCCGGGCACGGCCCAGGCGCCGGGCACGGCCCAAACCACACACAAACGAAACCGGGCACGGCCCGCTTGCCGGCCACGGCATGGTGGGTCCCACCCCCATTTTATTTGTTTTCTTTTTTCATTTTTTGTAATTAAAATCCTATTTTAGAAATTATTTTTATTTTTTTTATTTTTTTGTTATTTTCTGTATTTAGTTTGATTATTATATATTTATTTTTTCTGAGTGATGAAAAGAAAACGAAATAAATAACAAAAATACACATTAAACAAATTTATATGATTCGGCCGGTACGAAATAAAACAAAAAATTTTCAGATTTAAATATTTAAAACACAATAAAACTATTTTCGGACAAACTCACTTTTAAATGCAAAACCTACAAAAACAAAGTGGTAGGACAAAAATGTGGTATCAACACTACCATTAGCAGAATTTACTTACAACAACAGTTTCCAAACTAGTATTGGTGCCATGCGGGCGAAAGTGCAGATCACCATCGTGTTGGACGATAGTCGGGGGAACTGAACTCACAGGACCGGAGATCATTCAAGAAACAAAGGAAAAAGTCAAATTGATCCAGGGACGACTGAAAGTTGCTCAAGATCGACAAAAGAGTTATGCAGATGCAAATCTTCGAGAGCTAGAATTTCAAGAGGGAGAATCTGTGTTTCTCAAAATTTCACCTATGAAGGGAGTTGTACAATTTGGGAAGATAGGGAAGCTCAATGCACGCTACGTGGGACCTTTCAAGGTGATTGAGAAAATAGGACCAGTTGCGTACCGACTGGCCTCAACATCGGAGCTTGCCAATGTGCATGATGTTTTTCACGTGTCAATGCTGAGAAGATACATATTGGACCCGACACACGTTCTACAACAACCGCCTGTTGAGCTGGAAGAGGGTTTACGTTACGAAGAACGACCTATTCGAATCTTGGACACACGTGTTAAACAACTACGAAGTAAGGAGATTCCATTGGTCAAGGTTTGGTGGAGAACCAAACAACAGGAGAGGCAACCTGGGAGAAAGAGTCAGACATGCGGCAGAAGTATCCAGAGTTGTTTGTTTAAGGTAAGACATTTGTGTTTTTAAACTTTTATTTATGTCGTTATGCCACTATGTAGACCGAGTGCAAGCAAGTTTGGCGGACCAAACTTTTTAAGGTGGGGAGGATGTGAGACCTCGACCTGGAAAAAAATAAAATAAATAAATCAATAAAAATAAATAAAAAATAAATAGAAATATTATGGGTAATTTAAAAATTCAATTAAATTAAGAAACGGAGACTTTTTAGGTCAATTAGGTAATTTATTTGACGAATAAGAAGATACTCTTAAATTATTTTAAGGGTAAATGAAGTTGGTTCAAAACATAATCGGAGACGGAGGAGTGGTTCGATAAATTATTTTAAGCATTAATCATAACTGGAGATTAACCTTGATATTACTCTAAGGGCAGTCGGACGAGTTTAGGAGTCCCTAAAATAAATTTGTTTACTTTTTACTGAAATAATATTAGTACGTAGGGATAATTATTATATTTGTTCTTGGAAGATTTTTGTTGCCATCTCATACTTGCATGTTAGCCACCTCATGCTTGCATGTTGCTAGCATGTCACCTCCAAATTATTAGATCAGACCAAAATAGGTGCAAGCAGCTTTCTTCCACCTCTTCCATGTTTCTGCTGAGAGAGAGAGAGAGAGAGAGAGAGAGAGAGAGAGAGAGAGAGAGAGAGAGAGAACTCTTATGTAACCATATTCAAGGTATGTTTTTTCTTCTTCTTTTTTAGTTGTGTTCTATAAGTTGGCTTATTTATATGAATAGGAAACCATTAGATGATTATCAACCATTATGAAAACTTGGAGGTGATCTTCCACCTTAGTCCTGCCACGAGCCACCACCTCCCGCCAACAGTACCTCGCCGGAAAATTTATCTTCTTGTCAGAAACCTCTGTAATAATCTGATAGCATGATAGACTTTCAAAGATCCTCATTTTTGAGCATCTTACACACTATTTCTGATTTTATACCCTTAAGAAAGTTTAAATTACGTTTTAATATGCAAATATTGATACCAAATTCGTCTAGAACCGATGAATATGGTATTTTATACAATTTTGCAAAGATAATGAAAAACAAGACTCCGTTTTGCACGAATACAGCCCTTCTCTTTGATTTTTAAGAAACTTACACTTCGAATTCAATTCTGTAATTTTTACTGAGACTATATCTATGAGTTAGTAAACTTTGGCTGCTCGAATCATGCAAAAATATTATAAACTCTATTTTTGGTGAATTTTTAAAGTATACTGGTTTCCAATAACAAAAAACTATCATCTGGCCTGTTTAATTTGATTATTACGAAATATATTTTTTACTCACGAAGCTGAACTTTTTACTGAGGATAATACTCTAACTTATCTAAGTTTAAGCACTGGTTTCAATATTTTTGGACTTGAAATGAATTTATTATAAATTTTCTACTAAACTGCGACAGATTGGAACAATAAATTAAAGTGATATTTTTAACTTTTAAAAACCTTGTTATATTTGGAATATTTTGAATTTTGATAAAATTAAGTTTTATCCGGGAAATTGTATTATTTTAAAGTGGGGTTGTGTTAACCATTTTAATTTATGGTTCATTTGTGCAGAATTAATTATTTTAACCTTGATCGTTAGAAACCAAGGGTTACATTTAAAGGTAGTTAGTGAGACATAAAAAGACTGAGATATTAAGATTAACATTAATATATTGGGAATATAGTTGATATTCTATTATCTGTTAATGACAGATTACAATTGTGAAGGACCAGTTGCTTTACTTGACAAACGGTGACTTTAAATATACCTTTTTACTTGTATATTTTTAAAAGCATATCCTATTATGATATTTGCCATAATGCAATTGATAGTTTATTAAGAGTTATAACATGCTTAAACATGACACATGACTAATGAGCGTGTGACCTTGGGTTTTACATTGTTAAAATTTCGTGAATGATGATCATTTTAATGACATCATATAGACCCAGTGATTCCCTACTCCGTTGGGGGTGTGACAAGCGGTGGTTGAGATAAGGTTGGGACCCACGGCCAGGTGGTTTCGGATGACGTCATGCCTATTCCGTATAATAATTATTCTGGGGTCGCTCCCTTGATTAACTTTGACATACACTGATTGGTCAACTGATTTATATACGATGCTTGTTTGATCGTAGAATCTGATACTGTTATAACCCACGGGTTATGAAACTTATAAACTGTTTACTACGTCTTCGGCCACGACGCATGGATCCATTCACGAATGTGGCCAACTTACTAATGAATTGTTTATCTCAAATTATGTCATGTAAAACCTATAAAAATGTATATCTAGATTCATACTAACTGCGAGCTAATGAGTGTTGCTTTGCAACACACTTGGTCCCAAAGTTAGGACCGGTGGAAAATATAAGGTAGACCGGTTGAACACTACTTTTGAGTTTTTTTTAAAACACATGTATATATGCTGCAGTTACTGTTTAAATACTGTTTGAGGCCATGTCTGGGCATTTACTTTGGTTTGTAATAAATAACGGACAAGCATGTTTTATGAATACTGTATGATAGTTTTGCACGTCCTTGGAGTTATTTTAATTATAAAAATAAATGACGTTTCTGTTAGTTCTGAATTACCTTAAAAGGTAAGTGAAATAATCAATTTAAATCCATAAACTTTTAATTAACATAGAGGCCTTAGCGAGATAGTCTCATTGGCCGGTCACCAATCTACCCTATTTGGGATGGGTCGTGACACACGCACGAGAGCTTCCTTCTGACAAGTAAGAGTTGGCTTTAATGCTTTTTCTTTAACTGGTATATGCCTCTTCAAGCCACGTTGTTGGGGTACCAATGATAAGATCTCGCTTGTTTGGAAATCTCACAGTTGGTACAAACCAATCTCAGTCCCCATGAGTTCGAAATTTAGTCTGAAGAAAATGTCATGCTCGTCTTGTGCTTAAGATTGTTTTGCTACTTGGATCGAAATCACAAATTTTAAGATCCCTGAAATAGCAAGTTTTGCACAAAATTAATTCTTCTGATTTGACAGAAAGGCATATATGAAAGCAACAACACAAATTTTATTCATCTGCTCAAAGTTGGATAACCATTGCATGATTTTTCATGGAATTGAAAGAAGCAAATTTTCATTTTGAAAGTTTGAAATAACAAAAGCAATGTAGAAAGCATGAATAAAGACTCCACTCAGGCAAGTCTACCAAAACTTGTGAGCGCTAAACAATCTCTTTCAGAAATACATGGATCTTTCAGGATGATTTGAGTTGGCATTGCTGACCCTTTGTACTGTCTTTCTTTTCAAAATGGACTTCCCTGTCTTTGATGCTTTCTGTGAAAATAAAGTGGTCTCTTCTTGATTCAGTAGGATCTGCCCCAGTCTCAGTGAGTTTTGTGGGGAGACACAATTAAGATACTCCTTGATGGGTTGGCTAAAGACTGATGATAGTATGGGGATGGCTAATATGGTGGAGGTGATTTGTTTCAGCTTTTCTTGGCTTTTTCTTTTTGCTTTGTTTTTTGCTTCTCTTTTTTTTGAAAAGGGAAAGGGTAGTGTAGTCTTCTGGCTAGATTATGACTAGGAAATGGTACAACCATTCTTGGTCGTTCACCCAGCTTCGGGGGAGCTTTGTTAGTCTCGAGAGTAAAAATCCATGATCTGCCCAGTTTGAATTTCGTCCTCAGTCATTTTTCCTTGTTGGATCATTTCACCAAAAGATATTCCTATTGAAGTGCAAAACTTCTCATAATAGACCCCTTACAAGTTTGGATGAATAGATGCACATATTCTGAGTCAGCTAGCGGTGGCACCACCTGCGTAGCCAGATTTTTTCAATGACGTGCATAGGCTTGAAAAGACTCTCTGGGTTCTTTGTCACGACCCATTCCAAATTGGAACGAATTAGTGACCGGCCAACGGTTCTACACGCTGAGGCCTCCTACGTTAATTAAAGAGTTTATGAACTTTATCGAATTATCTTATTTTAACCCTTGACATGCTGCAGAGTTTAGCGGAAGCGTTATTTGCTCAATAAAAAAAATAACATCAAGGACATGTAAACCTGACAATCATTATTGAATTAAAACCATGCTTATCTGATATTTATTACAAACCGTAGTACTGGCCTAACATGATCTCAACATAACAAAACAGAACTCTATATAAGTCTTCAACTACAAAACTCAAAGCGTGAAATTTAGCTGATTAATTCTTCATTGTCCGCCAGGTCCTGCCACGGGTCCTGTTGTGTTGCAAGGCAACACCCATTAGCTTACAGCTAGTATGAATCTAGATATACCATTTTACAGATTTTACACGACATAATTAAAAAGAATAATTTATTAATATATTGACAATACTTATGATTGGGTCCATAGGCCGTGGCCGAGGACGTATATATAAATAATATATAATTTTCATAACCCGTGGGTTATATCAATACTGGAATTAACGGGTTGTTGTGTTTTAAACAGAAATAATCAATGAAATAAATTCAACAATTGATTCTTCGGTGTATATGCCAGAACTAGATTAAGGAAGCTACCCTTTGAAATATAACACATATTTGGCATGACGTCATCCGATGCCACCTGGCCGTGGGACCCAACCTTGTATCAAACCACCGCTTGTCACACCCCCAGCGGTCAGGGAATCACCGGAATTCACATTTCACGAGATGATATTTATATGATCATCGTCAACAATTTTAATAATATCTCATGCATACGTAAATTATATAATAATTTTCCCTTTTCCTTTTTCTTTTCCTTATTGACAAAATATAGCAAATTTCTATTTTTGAGCATATCTTAAAAAAAATAACAAGTAAATGGGTATATCCGGACTCACCTTGAGTGACGTGGGTTTATTTAATACCGTGCTTCGCCGTAGATAAGATCCCAAAAATGTTCTCCCAAAATTTCCTGCCCCTTTCTTATCACTTCCTTGCCACTTCCTTTCTCTTATTTCTTTACTGATTCACACAAATTTCTCTGGTACGAAAAAGTGAAGGCCATTCCATGGCTATTTATACACTTTGGGAAGGAGGAGGTGGCATGCCATGTCTTCACGTGGCAAACTATCCCCATGCAAAAAATCTGTTTGTTCTTATCTAAGGAATTTGGATAAGAATTGAATTGTTAAGTGTTCTCCGCCCAATTGTCCCCTAGAGTAATATCGAGGTTAATCTCCAGTTACCATTAATGTTTAAAGTAATTTATCGAACTATTCTTCAGTCTCTGATTATGTTTTGAACCAACTTCATTTATCCCTAAAATAACTTTGGAGTATTTCCTCATAAACTACCTAATTGGCCTAAAAAAAATCTCTGTTTCTTAATTCAATCAAAATTATAATTTATTCATAATATTTTATATTATTTTATATTACTATTTATTATTATTATTATTTTGGATTGGGGTCTCACATTCTTGCTCCATTCTTATCAGAAAAAGACGATCTATAGCCAATCCTGAGTTGTGTCTGTATTGTTTCAGAAATGCACGAGACAACTTGCCCCAAGTTTTGAAATGACAGACATCATGCCTAACGAACCACTGTAATGCGGGCACTACAAGGCTGTGTTGAAATAGTTGCATCATTAACTTCTATGGGTTTAGATAACCGCATAATGCCCCGGCATAAGGGCGCAGGTGGGCCATTGGGTCACTGGTTCCATCAAATTTGGTAAAACATGGTATTTTGAACTTGCCTGTAAGTTGTAGGTCTGGAAAGGCGCACAATTCAGAGAGGTTAGTGGACACATATGGATTTTGCCCCTTGTATAGTTTCGATGGCTCTCTCAATATTTTAAAATTTTTTGGATAACTGTGGGGTCTACCCTCCTTCATGGGTTTGGGTTTCCCCTTGGACTTTTGACGTTGCCCTGGGCACTTGGCATGACCAATTGGACAAGATTTATGGGAGGCAGCATGTGTGGTCCCACTGAAATGTCATCTGCTGACTGGACAGGAACTGCCCCTGTCTGGACTGATGTGGGAGGAGGGTTTAATATTGCTGATGCCCCTGCCTCAGTGCTAAAGGAAAATGGTATTGATGTACTTTGTGGTGTCTGGTGCTGGGCTAGAAGTGCTTGGACCATGGTTTGGAGGCTCTCCATTTCCCTTAGGAGAGCATTGTATTCTTCTCGAGAGATTGTGTCGGGTTTAATATTGTGAGATTGATAGCTTGTTTCCTCTGTCATGACTTTTAAACTGACAGACACTTAGTATTCGGGTGAGACTCTTGCTTCCCGCTTGTACCTTGTATAGCAGGGAAACATATCAATTTTTACTTCTCAAATGGATTGGTCCATAACATACAATTAAAGGATGACAAGTGTGTGTACAAGGATCCTATTGCTCATACGGATTTTCATATCCTTCAAAGTTTAGCCAGAGGTTCGGCATGACTTCGGCATATGGTTTTTGAAACTGTGAGAATATCCAGTTCGTATGAGAATGGTCCTACACTTTGACTGTATGTTTTGGACGCTAGCTTGAAGCATGTTAGGACAAGAAATATCGGTTGGCAGTTTTTGAAAAATTTTATCCTTTACATAATCAACGAGGATTCTCTCCATCTTTCATTAATGTTCCTATCAAGATTTTGGCTTGACCATTTTTTTAGGGATACTACATGCAGCATGACGGCTTGGTTTTGCTAATGCATTTCTAGCATGGTTTTCACGGTTCCCAAATCTTCAAATCTCTGGCCCCGTGAAGGGTTCCATCTTTGGTTGGTGATTTGGTTGAAGTGTTCTTTACAATGAAAATCGTATTTGGTTACAAAAGAGCACCATTAACGACCATCACGTACTTCGAACCTCCTCCTAATCCTATGGGTAAAAATAAAAGGTAGAATGGAGATTGAGAAGAGAGTTGGGTAAATTGTGCTGAATGTAATGTATGCATATGATAAAAATGTATATATTTTTTCTATTCACAAATATTTGGAGAGAATCCTTTTAGAGTAATGCAACGATCTGTAAAATAAATATTAGTAGCAAGATAGTATGTCTATTCCCTATTTTTTTTCCAAAAAGCGCACCTGAAAGACAACCACAAGAATAATGTTAGTAACATGCCAAGGATAATTCGGTGAAATTTAATTTGGGAAAATTTGAAAAACCGAAATTTACAGATAAGGAAAAATAAAAGGTTTGCAAATTGCAGCACTCCTTAGCTTGTAACCGTAAGTTTACCCAATGGGGTAGGTTAATGGTTTTCGCTCAACAGAGTTACGATTTGTAAATTTTTTTATTAATCCTTAAATCCCCAGCAGAGTCGACAGCTGTCGCGCCCAGAAATTTCCTGGCCCCCCTCGCGAATAATGAATTGTCGAACGGGATTGAATAATTTCTTGACTTGATATGCGATGAAACATAAAAATTATTTAACAACTGGGACGTATTTAAAACTCAGAGTCGCCACTTGACATGAAGTTCGGGTGCGTCAAGTCACCCTCTAAGGCCATTTTCAAAGAAGATACCCTTAGAAAAATAATTTAACTTTGACTCAGAAATACGATTCTGTTTATAAAATGACTCCTTTAAAAGAAATCTGGTCTTAAAAACAAAAATGGGTTTGGAGATTTACTGTTACGAGTTGGGAAGGTGTTAGGCACCCAACATCGTCTTTTCGGTACTTAATTTTCTCAATTGATTTTATTTTATTATCCTTGACCAGATTGATAAACATCTAATGATTGACTGTACAATAGGGTATAAAGTAAAACAGGGTGCGAGGGCATGACCTCGGCTTGCGCAATTTAGCTCTTGGTGGCAAAAATATTGAAACGGGCATGTGTTTAAACTTTGACTGAAACATGATATGCAAACTGGTATCTACACGTCATGTTTCCATTCCCTAAGTGCCAGGTACCTTAAATTCCTGACAGGAATTTTCAAGTTTAACAATAACCCGATCTTGTTTAATTAGAGAATTATCATATTAACCTTTCTTGAAATTGTAATATGTCGTCTTGGCCTAAACCAAGTCAGCTGTTATCGCAATTTCATTCATTTCCCGCTGACTTCCTATGTCATCAGCATTCTGAGAGTTTTAAGGTTAATTTGGTGTAAAGTGTCAAAGTCGTTCCGATGATCTTACGAGAAAGCATGACACGCAAAGCTAACATAAACTGTCAATTTGCATGACATACTTTATTTTAAGACTATCGGAACTAGAGATCGGGAGACATGGGCTGCACAATGGCTATTCATATTTCTCAGTTTCTAGGCATGACAAGTATTTGCTTAAATTTAATTTTTGTTAAATTATATATATATATATATATATATATATATATATATATATTTTAACTGCAATCCTTCATCCCGGCAGCTATACAAACACTGACGATCCAAATTGTAGAATATAACAAATATCACTTCGATCGTGATAATCTATTATGAAAAGATAACGTGCATCGCCCGTTAAATTTTCTCTCCAAAAACATTAGCGTGGGCTACCTATGTCACCTGTGTGTTTATAGAATTCCAAGATTATCGAGATTTTTAACCAAGTGATACGGACAGCGCGTCAACGTGAACTAACAACACTATTCGTATTACTTAGTTATGAAGTAACGAATTTTTTCCTTTATTAATTTTACGTGAAACAAAAAGAAAATAGCAGTAACTGTTACGGGGAGACGAAAAAGGGATAAAAATAGAAAAGTATTATGGGATTTAGGAAAGGGATAAAAGTAGATAAATGTTACGGAATTTGACAAAGGGATAAAAACAGAAAAATGTTTTGGGATTTGGGAAAAGGGATAAAAGTTAGGAGTTAACTCTGGCAGGTGCCGATGCAATTGAGCGATATGCCGAGAGTGTAAAAAAAAAATATTAAAAAAATATTTTAATATTCTAAAAATGCGGACTAGAAATTTTTAGAAATAGACTAGAAATTTCTAAAGTTGCGGACTAGATATGCGAATATTAATACTTATAAGTGTAATATTTACATATTGATTTAAAAAAGAAAACATAGATTAAATGAAAAGTGCAAAAATTAAATACAGAGAATGAAAATTAAGTAAAAGGAGTGGAAATTTAATGGAGATTGAATAAACGGAGCAGAAATTGAAAATAGAACAACTTTTGCAATTTTACCTTGTACTGATATCCCGATCCGTTGATTACAAGTGAAAGAAATACGAAACGCTAAGTTAAAACATAAACTAGCGTAACAACGAATATTGAATTTTGGTGATACCCTAGGTTATGGTAAAGCAAAAATACATTCGGATCTTTCTAAAAAAACGGGCAGAGTTTCTGTTTGTATATAGACCGAATTTTTTTTTGAATCTCTCTAATAATAAAAAAATGGGTAGAGTTTCTACTTATTTTTAGACCAAAAATCCTAATTTCAAAGGATCCTAATCTTAATATCATTCTAATATTGAGAGTTCAAAGCTAAAATGCTATGAACAACTCGGATAGAGAATATTCGATGAACTTTCAGAATAAAATCAGAAGGCCGGGGGGGGGGAGAGGAGATCTCGGCTTTAAAATATTTTTTGAAGAGAAGAGGTGTCTGTCTAAAAATCTAAGGTAAAAAAATTCATCCCTTCGTTGTAGGTTTGCATTGTATTTATAGAAAACACTAGGATTAAACGTTGGAATTAAGTAATTGCCCATTTGAAATTATTTCTTTTTCACCCGACTAAAGCCTAACTATTCCCGGACCACTATTCATACATGCGCTAGAAATGCGCTGTTCCTGCGCTGGAGATGCGCCAAGTGGCTGGAAATTACACTTGCACCCTTGGCTTTTTGGACGCGTACTGAAATGCTGATTTCTGACGAGGGAACCTCAAACAAACTCAGATCGGATCATGAATACAGCCATTGAACTCATATCGACGTGCTGATCAATAATATATGTCCCTTGAAATAAACAAAAATATTGTCTCGTAAATTGTGCGTTCAGATCGAGGCAGTTGTAAGCTAATTATTCAAAATATCATTTTCAATATGCTGCGCCCAACTTGCGCCCAAGTGGCACCCTACCTGCGCCTAAGATGCATCCCACATGCGCCTGATGATGTCAGCAAATGGCTAAAAATTTATTAAAATACCCTTGCTCGCTTGTATGTGTACCGAAACACTGATTTTTGACAAGAAAATTTCAAACGAACTCAGATTTGACCACGGATATAATCGTTGAACTCGTATCGACGCGCTGGTCGATAATATATACTTTTTGAAACTTAAAATCATTGAGTCGAAAATCGTGCTCCCGAGGCCCCGTTCCGAATAACCAAAAATTGTCAGTGTTGCCTGTTTTTGCCCTAGTCACTGTCAATGGACTTGTATCATCATACTGATCAATAATATGAGGTCTTCATGATTTGGTGAGGTAGTCTTGGCTTGATTTGATATTTTTTCATTCATACTGAATTTGGAAGGCAAAAATATTCGTCCATGCTCGAATTCCCCTCATACCTCCTTCGATCGCCTTGACTGGTTACTAAGACGTGCTAAACCCTGACATATAACATGAAGATATTTTGGGTTGATATTATGATGACGTAGAGGCTTGTGTTTGCTGAATCAGCCTTTGAGGGACAAAATGGTCAACCTACGCATTTGGCTCTTTTTTTTAGACTTTATCTGGCATCTTGTTTTGCCGAATATTGAGCGGTGGGGCAAAATGCGGTATCAATAGCCTGTAGAAACTAATGTTACCCAACTACCCAAGGTCTCGAGATAAAGTAAATCTAAGTTCTAATACCAAGTTGTAAGGGTCTAGTTTGAGAAGACGTTAAGAAAAGAATTTTCCAAATCTACATGTATATTATTTTATTTAAAACGTAAAAAGTGTCAAGCCTGAGTTACAACAAGAAGTAGAGTCTTTATAACTAAATTGCATTTCAAATTAACTTTCAAAAGGGATTTACAAAGCTTCCACATCTAAATAAACCAAGTTCTATTGAGTCTTCGTCGGCGCTGTTGACGTCAGCCGAATAATTTGGGTCATTTATCCCTTCTTCGATACTTGTCGTGAAATCCTAGTGGTAGAAAGTAGCACTATGAGCTATAAAGCTCAATAAACAATCCTTTTCATTACCCAACTCAAGTATATAAGAATAAAGATGCATAGTTTAAGAAAAATGGTAACACGTAAGTGCGGAAATAAAATAGAACAATGTTGAGTCAAGTATCATCTCAAGTCGTCAAATCACAATTCCACCCTTCCAATCCTTCTCTCAATATTTCTCCTAGGGATGGCAATTGTGTCCACTCCGCTCTGTTTTCCAATCCATTCGGATTGGAGTTTCGGAGATTTTTTTGGGGAACGGGTTGGATTTGGAGGCAAAAGTTTAAAAAAATGGGGGACAGGTCGGAGGCGAGGCTTGGTACCTCCACTCCATTCCCCGCTCTGTTTTGAATAGTTATTATTTTAATTTATAACCCTGTTATTTATAACTATTTATAATATTTTTTTGAACTCCTTTAATATTTTTTCCTAATTCGTGTAAACTTGTCCATGTGTAGATGTATGTTTGTGTATAGATATTTATATTATTTCATTACCCATGTATAGATGTATATCATTTTATATATAGATGTACATATGCACATAAAATTGAGATTTTGTATATGTATAGATGTATATACGATTCCATATAGTTAAAATTTAATTTGTCTTGAAATGGTTAGTCTAGGATATAGTTTTGAAAATTTCAATTTATTTTGATGAATTAAGTTTTTTAATTAAAAAAATAGAGCGGGGCAGGACGAAGATGAAGGGTGGGGTTCGTTCCCCAAAAGGGGAAGAGGCGGGGATGGGGGTAGAGTTCGAATTCGGGGATCAGAGGCGGAGATGGACAAATCCGGACCTGATCTGCCATGTTGCCATCCCTAATTTTTCCCAAATGCTTTCACACATTATGATCCCAAATGCTTATGTTTCCATACACTAAGTTTCTATATGCCATAATCTCATACATTATGATCTCATACGACAAGTCTCCATTGGCTATGCTCCCGTACACTATGTTCCCATTCATTGTGCTTCTGTTCCCTATGCCTTTGCCATCCCATTCTGATCCTCTATTCTAGGATCTAATTATCACATTTTAGAAAAGGCATGATACAACTCAAGACATAACATGGTTCAAGACATAATACGACCGAAGATATAGCATGACTCAAGGCATAACACGACTCAAGCTGATGCCATAGCTCAAGACTTAGTATGGCTCAAGATATAATATAGATCAATGCATAGCACAGCTCAAGACATGCTATCCTATCTTTCTAAAGCCCTAGTTTCTCATTCCATTTTTTATTTACTTTCCACGTACTCATCTGACATCTAATTCAAGAATGCAATTCAATAAATAATTCTTGTCTAATGCTAGGTATCGTGCATCGTCGTAGTGAGTAAGTTACAAGTAGGTCCCACATAGTTCAAAAACTTCCAGGACAGTATAAATATTTCCTTAATTGTAATTTAACAAGTAAATGACGTTCTCGAGTCCAAAATAGCTAAGACAATGAACGATATTTATTGTTCCAAAATCTTAGTTTACAACAGCATACAAATAAGGTATCAAATTAACTCCAAAATGTGCTTAAGTTTTAAAAAGAATAAAGTTAAACATGTCGAGAACACTTCTCATGAAGAGCTCAAGACTTGAAAATGTTTCTATGTTGGACAAAACTGGATTGAAATAGAATTGGTAGAAAACTCATATAGTTTAATAAAAGTTAAATTTTGGAGAGTTTTATATATTCAAATGAGTTGATTCTAATTGGAGGTGAAAGATAACACATCAATCTACATTATTACCAAATTTGGGGTCATTCAAAAGTACGAACCAAATCTGTCTCAATTAGAAATACATTATATTGGATAATTCGATTCTGGGGCCAGACGTCTGGAGCCATGATTGGAGGCTCCAATTTGTCTTCTTCAATGGTTTTTAGCCATGGCTTGACGCTTCAATAGAGTTTCAAAACATGAAATTAAAGGCTAAGGGTCGGACCTTATACCTCAAGCATAGAATTTGGTGCGTGTTTGAAGCTCTAGGTTGTAGGCAGTGGCTTCTTTTTCCTTCTTCTTCCTTATGTTTTTTCTACATCCATCCATCTCTCTCTCTCTCTCTCTCTCTCTCTCTCTCTCTCTCTCTCTCTCTCTGATTATGCAACAATGGAATGAAGGAGTTTGGAGGGTTTAAATAGGGAGAGATGGGAGGAGGTGAGAGGAGGAGGTGAGGCCACAATTGAGGGACTTGAGTTGTGGTTGGGAAGATGGCCATATACGGGAACATAAGCAAAGGCGGGGAGAAAAATCAAGAGAAAGTAGGGAAAGGGTGCGTGTCAGGACTTGAAATTTCCTAATAGATTGAACCATTGACCTTCACATTAGAGCATTGCATATATGTGTGTGTGTGTGTGTGTGCGCGCGCGCATTGAAACTCCATCCGAATGCTCTGCATTCCAATCGGATGTTCCAGACCCCTCATCCGGTACTTAGCATTTTTCTTTACTCTCAAGACGCTATCCATCCGGATGACTCTCAAGTATTTTGACCATCCCCCTACATTGCTTTGCTCTTCCCCAAGTCACCCACGCGTAAAACACAGTAGCCCACAATACCTTTCACCTCAGCCTACCATGGTAGTCAGTTCTATGGCAGGAGAAATCTATTAGGGATCGATTTCTAAGACCCAATGATGAACGTGTACAAATTATACAACAAAAAAAATTATGAAACCCTACTAGGCGGAACTAAAGTTCATACCTTCGAGATCTGTCTGATTTGATCTCGCTATCTTCACAGTTTGATCCTGATCGGAATTTGAACACTACTAGTATAGTCTTACTCGACTGACCTCAAGATCTTCTATCGTGATCCTATTGCACATTGATCACGTACTGAGGGTAAACTCAAAAACGTGATCTTTTTGCCTTTACAAAATCTCTCTCAATGTTTCGAATGTCAAGTTATATCTAATCTAGAAGGCATAGCGGTGTATATATAGGCAACGATAGGGACAACTAAGAGAAGTATGGGCTGACCTTCCTATATAATTCAGAAGTCCTAATCTAGCTCGAATTAATTTCAAATTATATAAATTATAATTCATACCACTACAGAATTATAATTGCATTCCCCTCCCATATCTCAAAATTATATGTTGAGATCCATGTTATTAAATGCTTATTTATCTTCTCACGTTAAGATTATAAATACCCGTTGATTAAAATAAATTACTGACAATTTATTTAATCAACATCAATAAAATTCCTTGAGACATTTCATGTAACTTATTCGTTATATCAGATACTAATATCCACCTGCAAGATTTGACATAAACGAAACTTATAAGTTTTCTTAAGAGGATATCATCAATCCTTATAAATGGACGTGGATTCCATTAACAATTAATAGTTGTCACACTCTTAATATTGTGACTCAACTCATCGAGACTATTAGCCCACAAGGCCTCACTCTATAATGAATCAAAGTTAACAACATTAAATGGATACATCGATTAATTATTTTTGGATTAAGAGTGCAAGCAAACATAATAACTATGAGGTGTAAATTGTATTATATTGTTAGTATAAATAAAATTACCTCAAAATGGTCATGGTCAATACACACAGAGTGTACTAACACAGTGAGTTAAAACTATACCCTTTTTCGTAGTCAACACAGACCTACTAAAACACTATCTTACAGTTCTATTGGCGGTGTGTCTAATTGATCACCTAAGACTGTGAACCAAAAATTTATATTCTACAAGAATCGATAATTTGATTCCATGCGTGTAAGTCAAACTCTACATACCATATTATCTACTATGTAGAATAAGAGATTCTCATGTACAATATGATAAGATATAATGAAAACATTGCCCATAAAGATTCTCATCAAGAAAAGGAATAATTGTTTAACTAATTCAAACAAATATTAATCCATTACATAAAGTCATGACTTTTAGTATAAAAATCCTAACAATCTTCCACTTAGACTCAAAGCCACAATACCATACATATCACTCTCATTCCCTCCATATGACTATTAAAAGTTTTTGCTGGTAGACTTTTTGTGAAAGGGTCTGCTAGGTTGTTTGCTGATACAATCTTGGTCACCGTTACATCACTTTTTTGAACGAGTTCTCGTATAAGATGATACTTACGCTCAATGTGCTTTCCCTTCTTATGAGTCCTTGATTCCTTTGAGTTAGCAACTACACCACTATTGTCACAATAAAGTGTAATAGCTGATTGCACTAAAGGGACCACATCTAGATCCATCAAGAAGTTTTTGAGCCAAACGGCCTCCTTGGCTGCCTTAGATGTAAAGACCCGCAATTTTTAAAAAATATATATATATATTAAAATTTAAACAAACGATTTAAATCTCATATAGATTAAAATTTTCGCACTTTAAAATTTATTTTCACTTAAGCAATTAGTTTTCAAGCATAACTTATTCGTCCTCATATAAATTTTTAAGCAAAATAATTTTATCATATTTTCTCACAGACTTGTTTAATTTGCCACGCGTATTATTATTATTATTATTATTATTATTATTATTATTATTATTATTATTATTATTATTATTATTATTATTATTATTATTATTATTATTATTATTATTATTTTTGTAATCTCGCGTAAAATGTTTTACTCCACATGATACAATCATATTAATGCGTGTAATGACATATACATGTTATGAATATATTTTCCTTTTATTATTATCATTTGACTTGTATATGTATGTATATAATATAGAGTATAATTTAGATATTATATATATATATATATATAATTATTTATTTGTTTTACTATACCTTGCATACATTTTTCCATATATAGCTATTTATATACAATCCCCACCCCACGTTTTCTTTTTTCCAGCTAAGCCTATATATATGTATTTTTTTTTCTTTTATAGCTTTTGACCATCTCTTTCCCCATATTTTCAAAATAAAAAACCAAATCCCACCCCTTTATCCCATATTAACTCAGTACCCTTCTCCCGTCCCGTCCGCCTGACACCCCACCTTTACTTTTGTTTTTTTCTCATCTTTGGCTGACACACACACACATGGTTATATATAATTCTATACATATATAAACCATTTATATAACACCCATCACCCATGGAAATTCTTTTATCCCCCACAGTTTTGATTTCTCAAAACCAGTACTTCCCTAAACTTATACTGATCGGCCTCCTCCTTTCCACCTTCCCACGTGGTCTCTGCAAAATATCATCATACCTCACCTCTTCCCTCACTTTATCCTTATCTCCACTCTTTTCTTCATCAATCGTTAGTTTTTCTGAAATTACTTCTGGCCGTGGATGGCCATCCTCTCCACTGCCTATTTAAAGAGACACAACCTTTCTCATCCAATACACTAGGGAATATTCAGAGAGAGAGAGAGAGAGAGAGAGATTAGAAGGCCACTGTATTTTTTTTCTCAAAACCCAAACCTTACCTCCTTCATCCCAGTGAGAGAGAGCTATTCGGGTAGAAGAGGAGGAGGAGGAGGAGCTCCGACTGAGCTTCGGTTGCCGACGAACCATGACCGAATCCACCCGAAATGCTGCCAGAAAGCTTCGAATACATGTAAGTTTTCCACGCCGTTATCCTAATATATGTTTTGACGGATCCCCGAGACTCCACGGAGTCTCCTTGTTTGAAATGGTACGAAAACGGGTTAGAAATAATTTTCAACCGCCGGAGCGGCGACATTTGCCGACTATTTTTTTCCTGACAACAGTAGAATCTGGGTTTGGTTATTATGGATTATAAAGTTATTACACTTGGGTCCTTTAAGTTAGTTATAATATGATATTATAGTTATATGTTTATAAAATCATGGTTTTAGCCTTATATAATTACAAGTCTGCCATTTTCGGATAAATACAAAACTGCCATCTTTGTATAATTACAAAAACTGCCCTTGTGCAATGAAAATTACAAATTTACCCCTTGGACTTAAAACTTATCGTTTCGCCCCCTGTAATTATAAAAATTCATTTTAATTCTGGCGATTTAATAAACTTTGTTATTAACATATGAACTTACAAATTCGTATTCAAGATTCAAAGGTTTGGTTTAATGCATCAAAACTTTTACATACTATACTAGGTTATAAATTATCCTCTAGATTATTAAGTTACATATTCGTTCTCAACTTAAATTAATTATTTAATTGTACAATAATATATTTGTTTATAAAATAAAATTTTATAATTTTTGCATTTACAAATTACTCCAAGTTAATAATAAGTTTCATTGACCCAACTAAGTTAATTAAAATGCCATCCTTAATTATTTTAAACCGTATGAGTAATCTTTATGCGATATTAATTTTTATTAAATCATAGACTTATAACTAATGACATAAGTACTTAATTAAACTGAGAGTATTTTAAATACACATATTAGTCTAGTATGTTAACTTCATAATTATTTTGAAATCGCGAAAATGATAATTGAATCCTAGTTCACACTATACTTAATTTTTAAATTAAATTCTAGATTATTAAATTTCATCGTGGCCCTTGTATTATATTTTGGGTAAATCGTGTTAGAAATTATAAACTCACAAATTAATAATATTTGTATCCTTGGATTGCATATAGGAAATAGATTTGAAGTTAATTGAACAAACTTTTGATTTATGCAAACATAAATACACACTTTTATCTCTAGTTACATTATAAACTTAATTTAGTTAAATACCATGCATCGCACAATTTATTTGACTATTTATGATGCACCGTTATGTTCAATTAATTGATTTACTATCTTTCCAATGATATATGTGAGTTAGTTAGTCAAACACACATTAATTATTTTATCATCATGCTTTCAATTATATAATTATCAGTCTTTCAAATATATGATTTATTACATATCATGATCGATAACATGACAGTGAACTTTGAACTTTGGACTTTGGATAAACATTGATACTCAGGGTATCATGAGGATACCTGAATTGAAAACCAAATGGGTACTGTGAAACATATTGTTGTGGATTATATTTTCCGTGGAAATATTGTGCATGTCTTGTAGTCGTGATGCGACATGAGCCGAGCTTTGACTTTAACCAGAGGGTGTGGTAGACCCAAGTTTTGTATTGTCCAAGCGCTGTAATTTAGCCGTATCATGTGTTTAGCAAAGTTACGCTTGAGCCGAAGTTATATCTAATGCTATCGTGCCATTTTAACCTAATGACCTTCTAGAGTAAATTTTAAACTTATATTATTTCGACACGGTAACGATAGGATATAATGCTAGGGATAGCGCATTGCTTGGGGACTTGATGATCGGGAAACGATGTGGTTGGGGAGCAGGGTGGTTGGGAAGCATCGGTTAGTTGGGTGGTCGGGATCGTTATCGTTCGGGAGCACCATACTTAACTTCATTGATTTAGAAATGTTGATTCGAAATATATGACGAGGTCATTGATGTTAGAAAAGCTTATTCGAAAATATGATGAGGTCATTGATTTAGAAATGTTGATTTGAACTAATGACGTGGTCATTCTTGGAAAACTTGATGAGATGTATACTTGGATAATTTGATGGAATTTATGATGTGATCAAATTTGAAGATTAATGATTTTAAAGTCTATGTAAGCTATGGACTTTGGAAAATATCTTTTGCTCGAGGTTTGTGATGACGCCTGGGTACGAATGATGAAACACAGAAATTCATGCTCGGGGTTATGTCCACGATGCCTGAGTATGAATACGAGGATACTGAGGTTATATTCATAAAATAAGAGAAATTGATGTTATGATAAGGTATTAATTTATATTTCTGTACTTATGTGTTATTGCTTTCATACTTACTGTGTGTATTTTCTCATATCATGTATGTCATATCTTGTCAATGCGTATATTGGGATTTAAGGATAGGATAACTTATTGGGCTTTCATAACCCGGTATCGACGACGATGGAGCCAGACCAGACTATACACCATACGAAGATGTTTACCACACAGAAGACACGATCGAGCCGTGGATCACTTAGACGAGTTTACATTGCTCTGACTTTATTTTTAAAGTCTTTTTGGATGTAAACAGTCTCTTTGAAATGTATTTTGATCATCTCATGTACCAAACTCGTATTTCAATAATGATAGTATTTTAGTTACTTCACTCTTTTTATTAACGTGTCCGAAATTCGGGGCGTTACATTAGAGGCTGCCACATATTCAACCTCCATGGTGGAATCAGCAATGCATGATTGCTTGATACTCCTCCAACTTATAGCTCCACCTTCCAGGGTAAACACATATCCCATGGTAGACTTTCTAGAATTCTTATCCGACATAAAGTCTGAGTCTGTATAACCGTAAGGTATTAGACTGTCTGACTGGTAAACTAACATATAATTTCTAGTCCTTTTCAGGTACTTCAAAATATGTTTTACCATAGTCCAATATTCTTGTCCAGGATTAGACTGAAATCTGGTAACCATGCCTACATCAAAGCAAATATTAGGTCTAGTACACAGTATAGCATACATGAGGCTTCCTATCGCAGAAGCATAAGGAACAACTCTTATCTTATCTTCCTCTTCAAGTGTTTTAGGGCACTGATCCTTGGATAGATAGATTCCATGTCTGAAAGGGAGGAACCCTTTCTTGGAATCTTGCATGCTAAAATGAGCAAGAATCATATCGATATAAGTAGCTTGTGATAATCTCAACATCCTTTACTTGTGATCTCGAATAATCTTGATATCAAGGATGTGACCAACTTCTCCCAAGTCCTTCATATCGAATTGGTTAGACAACCACACCTTCACTGAAGATAACACTCCCACATCGTTTTCGATGAGCAAGATGTCATCTACATATAGTACCAAGGACACCACTACTTTTTTTGTTGCATCTCTTGTACATACACGACTCATCCAGACTTTGATCAAAACCAAAAGACTTGATTGTCTGATCAAAACGAATGTTCCAAGACCTTGATGCTTGATTAAGCCCATAAATGGACTTCTTAAGCTTGCAAAACATGTGCTCTTGGCCCTTTGCGATGAATCCAAATGGTTGCACCATGTTGATGCATTCATCCAGATTGCCATTAAGGAATGCAGTTTTGACATCCATTTGCCAAATCTTGTAATCGAGATGAGCCGAAATGGATAAGAGAATCTGAATGGACTTTAGCATGGCTAATGGCGAAAAAGTTTCCTCATAGTTGATCCCTTCTTTCTAAGTAAAACATTTCGCTACTAGCCTATCTTTAAAGGTTTTCACCTTCCTGTCCACTCCTCTATTTTTCTTGTTGATCCACTTACATCCAACGGTTTTATCCCTTCCGGTGGTTCTACAAGATCCCAGACTTGATTAGAGTACATAGACTCCATTTTTGAATTCATAGCCTTTCGCCAAAGTTTCACATTTGTGTCTTGTATTGTTTCATTATAGTTACAAGGTTCGGCATCCAGTTCCTCAGGGACTCTATCAAATGATTCTCCCAAGAACATGTACTGATCGGGTAGAATAATAGCCCTCCCACTACGACGAGGCACCCTTGTATCAACTGTTGTTTCTTGTGGTGTTTCCTCTTGTACTAATGGTGCTGAAGAAGTTTGCGTTGGTCTCTCTCCTCTCAATTGCTCTAGAATAATCTTACTTCTGAGCTTGTGATCTATAACATAGTCCTCCTCTAACTATCGGGCATTGGTGCTAACAATGACTTTCTGATCTTTAAGACTATAAAATAAATCACCCTTTGTTCCTCTAGGGTACCCTACAAAGAAACAAACTTCTGTCATTGATTTCAACTTGTCCGCGTTCCCTTTCAGCACATGTGCTGGACTACCCCAAATCCAAACATGCCGTAGGCTAGGTTTGTGTCCAATCCACAGTTCTGTGGGAGTAGAAGGTACTGACTTAGATGGTACCAAGTTAAGAATATATGCCGCTGTTTCTAATGCATGTCCCCAAAATGAAATTGGTAAATCTGAATAACTCATCATAGATCTTACCATGTCCATAAGAGTCCTATTCCTTATTTTCACTACACCATTTTACTGTGGCATACTAGATGCAGACAGCTGGGATGTAATCCCCTCATGAGATAAGTAGTCCCTAAACTCTCCCAAGAGGTATTCGCTCCCACGATCAGATTGTAGTGTCTTGATACATTTTCCAAGACGCTTCTCCATTTTCGCCCTATACTCTTTAAATTTCTTAAAGGCTTCGGACTTACAGCGCATCAAATAAATGTACCCATACCTTGAATAATTATCAATAAAGCTGATGAAATATTCAAAGTCACCTTTTGCTTGGACATTCATAGGTCCACACAAATCAGAGTGAACCATTTCCAATGGCTCTTTGGCTCTTCATAGGTCCACACAAATCAGAGTGAACCAATTCCAACGGCTCTTTGGCTCTATCTCCTTTGGCTAAGAAGGCCCTTTTTGTTATCATACCTTCTAAACAGGATTCATAGACTAGAAGTCCCTTTACTTCTAATGAATTCAATGTTCTATTTTAAACCAGTCTAGAAATCTTTTTTAAATTAATATGACTTAGGCGTAAGTGCCAAAGATACGTTTGGTTTAATTTAGAAGGTGTCTTTCTCTTACATGATATACTATTTGTATTATTCAATTTATTCAGTTGCAGTATGGGAGAGATAGGATTAATAACATAAAGATCATCCACCAATGAACCAGAACATATAAAATATTTATTAAATTTAATAACCACAGAATTATTGAAATTAACCAAATAACCATTTTTAACTAACTTATAAACTGAAATTAAATTTCTTCTAATACTAGGAACTAGCGTATTACCCGTGCCTACGGCACTACAGACAAAATTAAATCAATATTATAATTCAAATTCATCTAGCCAATTGTGAATGAGCTATTGATACAGTGTAGTTGGGCTAGATTAAAAAAGGACACTAAAATAAATTGCTAATAGAAGAAAATTGTATATACAAATAGGGATGACAACGAAACGAATCGGAGCCAAATTTACCCATCCTTACCTCCGATCCCCGACTCTAACCCCTACCTCCACCCCCCCCCCCCCCCCCTCTCCCGGTTCTGGAAATGAACCCTACCCTTCATCCCCATCCCGAACGGGGATCGAAAATTCCCGCCCCGCCCCGTTTTATTTTTTTTAATTAAAAAAAATTTAATTTATCAAGACAAATTGAGATTTTTTTAGACTATATCCTAGATTAATCATTTCAAGACAAAATAAATTTAACTACATGAAATCATATATACATATATAACTTCAATTTTATATGCGTATATACATGAATTAATATAAATATATATGCACATATATACATCTATATATAGATAATTTTACATAGATTAAAAAATTATTAAAAGAGTTTAACAATAGTTATAAATAAAATAATTAAAAAATAAAATAATAATTATTTAAAACGGAGCAGAGGTACCAAAACCCCCTCCGACCCGTTCTCCATTTTTTTTTTTTAACTTTTATCTCCAAATTCAAGCCGTTTTTCAAAAAAAATCTTCGAAACTCTAATCCAAACGAATCGAGAAATGAATCGGATGATAGCAAAGATGACGAAATTGCCATCCCCGTATACAAACCTAGAGGCACCTCGCCAAACACCAGTGATTTGGAGTTTGGGCTCGCAACCCGTGTTTTGTTTTTTCTTTCAAACACAGGTCTATACTCTTGCTGAGCAGTACCTAGCTTGCTCAACATTACATCACGAAAAAATCAAATCAAGCCATATAGAATTTAAACCCATTCAATCCAATTAGGCATTTTTTAATTATAAATTTAACGGAGGTAGAGAATCTTTTTTCCAGCATAAAAGGATGAAGTCATTCCCAAAAAAATAAAATTAACCAAAAATAAAATAAAATCATTGGAAACTATTAGACTTGAAAGATGGACAAATATAGGACCATTAAGTTTGCAAGTTGATCACACAGAATTCTTCACATACTGTCATGTAGTATTCAAGTAACCTCACCATAATGTGCTCAAAGTAATAACCAAAAAAATAATCAAATTGCGCATTCGCAATAAGTCAGTTAATTTTGGAAATCTCAGTGAATAAATAAATTTTAAGTATGGTCGATAAAATACTAAGAACTTCAAATTTGAAGCAAAAGATTTAATTATGCCTCCCGCTGCATTGGATGCCCCATGAAATGCTGAAACTTTGAGCAATCCAACAAAGGCTTTAGCTTTGCAACCAAAGTGGATGCTTTTACTTCTCTCTTGCTTCTCTCGTATGCATCATATGTAAAACTGAAATTTAAGTGGAGAACTTAACCATAAAAGGAGAAAAAACATTCAAAGACTAACTTACAATAGCCATAGCTCCATTAGATAAGGAAAATCTAATAGAAAAACATGATTAGAAAAACAAAACAGAAAATTACAAACGTAGATTCTTCATAGAAAAGGAACAACCGTAGTACAGAAGATGAAAAAAACACCTGGTGTATACCACGGCCTTGCTTCCTAAGAGAGGGAGAGCAAGAATGTGGAGCAAAATATGAAGCATTTGGATCCAGTACTGTAAATCCACAACGGACGTTATTACTAATGACTACTGAGCCTATTGAAAACACTAAGAAACCTTTGAACATAGATCATGTATACGCGGTAACTCTTTCATCTTAGCAGCAAGCTGATGAGACCTTTTAAGTGGTAATTTTGACATTTGAAAAACTTTAAACTCTAATTCGTGGTTTTAATTTTTTGGTAGTGCAATATACACAGGTAATATGCTAGCAATTTTGAGTGTATGAATTATTCTGAGTAGTGACTATGATTCTGTTTTTCCAAAATCCTGTAGTGATTCTTGACTTTAAAGTTATTTAATTTTTTTCCTAAGTAATCATAACCAATCGCATACAACTGGACCATTCTTGCAAAGTTGACATCATCTATAACCAATATCAGGATCCAACGCAATTTGCCTATGAATTGTTACCAAATTCGTAAAGAGTGCCGTAGGCACGGGTAGTACGCTAGTGTTTCTCAAATGTCAGAACCACATATCTCATTTCTAGCCAAAAGATTTCAGCACAACCATGGACAATAAAAATAGGGTAAAATATTTTTCTGATAATTACAAATATTTCTCCTATGGTTTTTGAAATTATAATTACCTCCCTTATCAGGGATGACAACAGATAGAAATGGTTGAAATTGAAATTTGACGTTTTTACCCTTCGAAAGCTAGCAATCCAAATGTGTATTTTTTTTTTTTTCATAAGATTATAAGTTTTAATTAAATCACTCAAGTGCAATTGCAGTTCAAAATTAGAATTACACTTCTAATTTCGTTTTAAGTGATTTTTTTTGAAATTTCTTATTTGTTTTACTTTTTATCTGTATTTAGAATAGATGTATACAGAAAGTAAAGCACATTAAAATTTTAAAAATTAACTAAAGATGAAAAAGTACAAAATCACGTATATTTAAATAAAAATAAAAATGTTTTTTCAAAACACAACCAAACTTAGTTTTTAAATTATTCACCGATTTAGGATAAAAACATTATTGAAATAAAAATAATTTTTTTAAAGATGTAGTAGATAAAAATTAAAAAAGTTTTTCTAAATAAAGATTAAAAGGTGTTTGCAAAAATAAGTTAACAAAGTGTTTCTAAAAATTAAACTTAGCTATTGATTAAAGATATTTGTATGAAATTAAGTATCTTAACCTCTCTTTTTTTGCATGTCATAATTTTTATTTAATTGAGTAACTATTAAATTCATAAAATTTTAAACTGAATTATTTTATTTTTTATTCTAAAGTTACGTGATTTATGTAGTTGACGTCTATAACTATGGAAATGAAGGGTGTACCCTTTTTAAAATTTTAATAAAATTTATGTCAATTTTTTTAACTAATTATTTTTTCTTGACGAATGAATGTAGAAAATAAAAATAAAATTTAACACATTAGTTTCTAAGTTTTTTATTATTTTTCAAGACTAATCAAGTTTTTTAAAAGCAATGATCGTGGTAAAAAAAATTTACTTTTAGGATAGATTTTTTCATTTCTAATCAAGCTAAAAATAATCGGGTAGATTTTTTGTTCTTTGTTTTTGACAAAAAATCTTCATTGTAATTAAGTCAGTGTAGATTTTTGACGTTCGTGATTAATGTAGATTTTTTCATTTCTAGACCATACATTTTTTTTTATAGATCATAAATTTTTTTATTTTCAGAAAATCTAGATCCTGATATTTTTTTTCATTTCTAATCTAGCCTAAAAATAAAGACCAAAATTTTAAAAAAATATATTTTTAGATCATAGATTTTCGAGATCAATTTGGTATGTTGCAATTCAACCCTTCATTAATAGCTCTTATGGTTCCAAGGATGAGAAAGGCTCAAAAGTTTGTTTGTTTTCCAAAAATAAGCTCAAAAGTTTTCCTTTTAAGTGTCCTTCCAACTTCCACCCATTATAGCAACATAGTTAAAATCTAAACTAATCTTCTCCGTCGGATCAAATTGATCTCAACCCTTCTTGTGAAAATATGTTTAGTGGGACCCACACCGTCCTGATTTGTAATATAGATGTAAAGACAATTTTTTAATATTAAAATTCTATCACTAGCAAAACTAAAATGTAAATCTCCCGCTGCAACTGCTGCTACTTTCGTAGCATTGCCAATGTGTAGATAAACCTCCCAATCACTAAGCTTCTTGGTTTTTTGAAACCCCTGCAATGAATTACAAATATGATTAGTGGCTCCCGTATCTACACACCAAGAATTTGTAGATTGCACATATTTCAACCACTAGTGAATAGGTTTTACCATGATTGTTCAATTTTTTGAGATAGACCGGATATTGCTTCTTCTAGTGCCCTGACGACTTGCAGTGAAAACACTTGCCCTTAGGCTTTTTCACTCCACCTTGAGGTCCATTATTCACTTGAGAAATTGCAGTCTGCTTTTGAGTCTTTTTCTAGTTCTTGCCTTTCGGTTTAGAAGTAGAACCTTTCTCAAACATAAACACATTTCTTGGTCTTTTTATTACGTCCTTTGCAGCTGAAATTCTTTAAGAAGTTCCGCCAAAGTGTAACAACATTTGTTCATATGTAATTCATGCAAAAATTCTTAAAGCTCTCTGGCAGCGAATGGTGTATGACATCTGTCACGACCAGTCCTGTAAGGGTTAAGGCACGTGACCGGCCACGAGTGAAACTCGTAAGGCCTAAAGATATACTAGTTTAGGGATTTTCTATTACATATTTAATATCAGAGTGCGGAAAACAAAATGTACTTCCAGAGTTTAGTGCATAGAGTAAGTGCAGTAATCTAGCCCTTATGGGCTTACAAACCATGACTATGGCCCAAAAACTCGACCAGTCAACAAAATAAATATTACAACTGAGACCATGCTACATCAAAACATGACAAGTCTACGGTTCACAAAATGTAACTTCAGTTCTAACACAACCTTGCAGGATTTCAAGTACGATCAGCATCGTTATTAAAACCTGTTGCATCAACAACTTCATTAGCACTAGGCTAGTGTGAGTCTAAATATGACAAGTTCACTAACTTCTATATTAACATAACCCGTAGGTTTGAAATCAATTATAATCGAATGATAACATTATGTGAATCCAGCTTTTAGGCTTACGCTGTAACCATATATGATGACATTGTATGATCTACGGCAACACCAGTGAATTAGGGAGCGACCCCAAATACATAGTCGGCGTGATATCACCCGTTGGATTATCTGGTTAATAATCCCCACCCTTATTACTTCATCTCATCGCTAGAATCTTAATCTGCCCCCTAGCGGACGGGGCGCCGTGTTGATCTCATAATCATGCCAAAATTATTTTTATGTTTCCATGATATCACGATTCTTTTTAATGTCTTAACATATCATGCTCAGTCTACTATCAATTCAATGACATAGATGTACATGCACCAAAGTAAAGAGAATCATACATTTCTACTATAGAATGAAAGTAAGTAAGTCATATATAAGACTCACCTGAAATTAGTCCGCACTTTCTTTATATCAATTCGACCCGATAACCTCAACTCCCGGATCTATCATAATAAATGAAATGCACTTATTGCCAATAAAATACATACTAACTTAGTGACTCAAGTCGCGTAACCGCTCGAACTCCTCGTTCGTAAGGGTACAAAAATGTAATTCGGGTTCTAGGACAAAGTGGTCAATTTACAAATTAACAAGTGGCCGAGAGCTTTCTTGGCATTCGTGTCAATTTTATTATTTAGTCCTTAGTCTCGTTTGTATATTCTAAGGCTCGGATGACTCACGTTGGATCGGTTGATCGCCGGTTACTTCGACCGTAAAAGGGTATTTTCGTAATTTTGCTATCGGCCGTCCAAAAATATAACCGAGGCCGGACCCACATTATTTTCAGTCCTTATTCATATTCAAAGTCTAATTTCATGGTCGGTCCATTTGTGCGGTGATTTTAGTGTCGGTAGGCCAAAAAGTAAGTAAGAGTGGCGTTTTGGTAATTATACTCTCCGGTCTCCGAAACCCGGGACCGAGACTTGTCCCGTACTTTATTTAACCCTAATTTTATCATGGTGAGGTCAATTTCGTGATTCAGCTAACGGGTGTGGCGATTTAAGTGGGTGCGCGAGTGGGGTTTCTAGAGAGAGAAAATCCCAGAAATAGGCTGATTTTCGTGGTGTGTTTGAGGTCAGTTTCTACGAGTTACGTAGGTCTCGAGGACGATCCAATCTATCCGGGTTAAAGACTTGATGTTTTTCTACAACTTTCGTGTTTTAAGAAACTCATTTTGACAACCCGAACATCAAGATCCAAGGGCTCGAAGTTAACAAAAAATCTGGGAAAAATCTGGAAAACAGTGTTCAACAGCGCGCGAGTCATTTTCGTGGCATGATTTTAACGTGTTCAAAATGCCATAGAGAAAATCCGTTCTGTCTATGTTTAAGATAAAGTGTTCGTCTCAAACTTTCGTCTTTTACAAAACATGATTCGAGTAATAAAACATCAAGATCTAATTCTCCGAAGTTGGTCAAAAATCAGCGAAGAACTGGGAAATCCGGAACAAAAAAAAAACAGTTTTCCGAGTGACTTTCGTAGCTCGATTTCTACGGGTTCTAATGGTCCGACGGTCGATCCAATTCATCTATTTCGAAGACTAAGTGTCCTATTACGAGTTCTAACAATGAAATCTAGATTAAACCATATAAATCATGAAGATTTAAGGCCTTGAATATAAGAAAAAGTATGCATTTAATAAAAGTGTTTTACCTCCTTTTTGCCGGAAAGCTTGGTGGACGAAAATGGTGGCTCGGGCTACGAATACGGTGATCTAGGAGGGACTCCGGCGTGTCTTAGTATAGTTGGTGACGTGGATGTGGTGGTTGTATAGTGGTAGAAGAAAATAAAGAAGAAAAGAGGGAGGAGAAGAAGAAGAAAGGAAGAAGAAGAGGGAAGAAGAAGTGGAGTAAGATGAGAGTTAGAGAGTGAGAGAGAGGTACTGCCGTATGGAAAGAAAGAGGGAGAGAAATCCTTATGCAAAACATACATATGCATATATATGCATTAATTGGAGTAAAAAAAAATAAATAAATATAGATTAGACTAGGTTAATTATTTGAATTAGGGAACATACCCCTTAATTTAAGGAAAAGAAGGGATTTGATTTGACCATGATGGATTTATATCGGTCAAGGATTTGGTCGAGCGCGCGAGCGCAAAACACTGCACGATCCCGAGAAACTGTTCCGGTACTGATTTTTCGAAAAATATGAAAATGGGCCGGGTGACTCAGAAAAATACAAGGATCATCATGGCGTGCTCGGATTTCTCACACGAGTAGTCGTTATCAGGCCGACATCTTAATACGTCCTTAAATTAACGTTTTTAATGAGCGTAGGTCCTGAAATTGAATTTCTAATAAATAAATAATAATAATAATTAAATAAATAATTAATGTGATAATTTTAATTATCCCCGCTATTTTTAAATTCGAATAATTAAATCGGGTCGGGATATTACAACATCGATCGGAGTTTCCCCATCCATTTCAGCTCCAAGAATCTCTAGTTCATTAGATGGCTCATCATCTTTAGAAGATGATTCTTATTGAGCTCTCTTCATCCATCTTTGTGTTAAGCAAGTCCCTCATAGCAACCTGTCTTGCTGCATGATTCTATTCTCCAAATATTTCTTTGAGGTTCATCATCATGCCATAGGCAGTGGGTATAAACTAATGCTGATGTTGCAGAACATTTGACATAGATGCCAAAATGTAACACCGCGCCATCTCATCAGCCTTAACCTACTTCTTGTAAGGTCGAGCTTCCTCATCGGTTGCCCCTCATTAGGTTTTTATGGACATTCTTCACTCAGCACATACTTGTACTCTTCAGCAATCAACACTATATCCAAGTTTCTT
Source organism: Arctostaphylos glauca (assembly GCA_019985065.2). NCBI lineage: Eukaryota > Viridiplantae > Streptophyta > Magnoliopsida > Ericales > Ericaceae > Arctostaphylos > Arctostaphylos glauca. The sequence goes on along the minus strand of JAHSPW020000016.1, from coordinate 4,821,558 downwards.
TTCCAGTCAATATAATGAGGTCCAGTGAGTTTGTTTTCTTTGAAAATGCAGAAAGTGGATTGAAATAGCTCATTATTGAATCGGAGAATCACATAATAATAATTACGAAGGGCAAATAAAAACTTTTGAATTTCATTTAAAAAATTGGTACCCTCCACCAAACTATTTAAAGAAAAACGTTGGCAATTTGTCACATCGTGAAAAGTATGCCTTCGATGGGAAGGTCCACTACTTTTCATCATTTCTGCAGACAAGCCAATTTCTTTTCATTTTGACTATCTAGACAAAAAACTATTGTTAAGCAAAATTAAATGGCCAACTCAGTTTTGGTCCTACAAATAATAACAGAGACTTAGATGCAGAGGATACTATTATTTATAGCTAAGTGTACACCATCACCTCATACTAATTAATTAATTATTCCGTAATGAATCATTTCAGATGGAGACCTGATTCACACAATAATTAAGTTAGAGCTACCCCATTGAAGCTTGTATCGATGATTCCACAATTAATTTTGTCCGATGTGTAGGAAGGTTCAAAACCAACACACAAAATTAATCATATCATTTACAAACTAGTGATGGAGACCATGAGGTTGTACGTGACAAACTCTCTCTCCCACTCAATTATTTAAAGATATTTTTCTATGAGAGTTATAAAAATATTTGCATTTGAGTGATCTAGGTATAGGTCAATATTCCATGTTGTCCAAAATTATAAGGAAACTATAACTAAACAAGGAAATAATACCAATCACATATGAATAAGGAAACACAAACATAATTGGAATCCTAACTTTATGGTCAAATCCTCAGTTTCCAGAATAGCCTTGATTTTTGTCGTCGATTTGTCCACCAAGGTGAAGATAAGACCGACGCCGGGGTTGAACGGGGTCGAGCTGGTAAAAAAAAAAACTATACCATTTAATATTATGTCCTTAATATTACAAACCCCAAAATTGGTAATAAAAAAATACGTAACCACGCATAAAAATCCATGTGGGATCAAATCACACCAAAATTGTCTGTCACACAATCATACATGTGTGACCATAACAGTGGAATAGGAGAAACTGCATAATGGACATCAGCACAATAATACTACGTTATGTTTTTTTATGTGGATAATGTGGTCTGTATAAATCACACGCGTTATCACAGTCAGCTCTGATACCACTGTTAAGAGATCAATTTTCGAGACCCAGTGATGAAGGCATACAAATTATACAACAAAAAAAATTATGAAACCCGGCTAGGCAAAACTAGAGTTCATACCTTCGATATCTGTCTGGTTTGATCTCGGTTATTTTCACAGTTTGATCCTGATTGGACTTTGAACACGGCTAGTATGATCTTGCTCAACTGACCTCGAGATCTTCTACCGTGAACCTATTGCACCTTCATCACGTACTGAGGGTGGCCTAAAAAATGTGATCTCTTTGCCTTCACAGAACTTCTCTCAATGTTTCAAATGTCAAGTTGTATCTGACCTAGAAGGCATAGCAGTGTATATATAGACAACAATAGGGACCCCTATGAGAAGTATGGGCTAGGCTTCCTATATAATTCAGGATTCCTGATCCAGCTCGGATTAATTTTGAATTATATAAATTATAATTCATACCACTATAGAATTATAATTTGCATTCCCCTCTCATGTCTCAAAATTATATTTTGAGTTCCATGTTATTAAATGCTTATTTAGTTAAATGCTTATTTAGCTCCTCACATTAAGATTACAGATACCTGTTGATTAAAATAAATTACTAATAATTTATGTAATCAATATCTATAAAATTCCTTGACACCTTCCACTTAACTTATTCGTTATGTCGAATACTAATATCCACCTGCAGGATTTGACATAAACGAAACTTATAAACTTGCTCAAGAGGATATCATCAATCTATATAAAGGGACGTGGATTCTATTAATAATTAATAGTTGTCATACTCTTAATATTGTGACCCAACTCATTGAGACTATTGGCCCACAAGGCCTCACTCTATAATGAATCAAAGTCAACAACATTAAATATACACATTGATTAATTATCTTTGGATTAAGAGTACAAGTATACATAATAACCATGAGGTGTAAATTGTATTATATTTTTAGTATAAATACAATTATCGCAAAATGGTCTTGTTCAATACACACAAAGTGTAATAACATAGTGAGTTAAAACTATAGCATTTTCTGTAGTCAACACAGACCTACTGAAACACTGTATTACAGTCCTACTGGTGGTGTGTCTAATTCCATCTAAGAATGTGAACCAAAAACTTATATTCTACAAGAATCGATAATCTGATCCTCTATGTGTAAGTCAAACTCTACGCACTAGATTGTCTACTATGTGGAATAAGAGACACTCATGCACAATATGATAAGATATAATGCAAACATTGCCCATAAAGATTCTCATCAAGAAAAAGAATAATTGTTTAAATAATTCAAACAACTATTAATCAATTATATAAAGTTATGGCTTTTACTATAAAAACCCTAACAAAATCTTCACCCCCACTCAATCTCTTCCCCTCCTTCCATAATCCGTGATTTCCTCCAAGCCATTGGATGCTTTTTTCCTTTCATGGCCTATAAATACCTTCATCCTGGATATATCACCACCCAATCCATTTACATAGTGAGATTGAGAGCAAAGAGAAGAAGGAAGAAAAAAGAGCAAGAAGAATAAGGAAGGTGGAACCAAGAAGGAGAAAGGGGAACCTACTTGACGCGCCAAAATTTGGAGTGTGTTCTAATCTCCCAATCAATCATTTTCATCCTCCTTTGTCACTTAGAGGTAAGTCTTCCTATTCTTGGTTCTCCATTTAAAAGGTTAGAACATATTTGGAAAGCTTGATATGCATCAACGGAGGAAGCTCCTCAAGCTTGAAGACAACTGACCATCTGGATGACCACCCTTTACATCTGGATGAAATCCCTTTCTGCCTTAGGCAGAGGTTGAAATCATCACTGCCCATCTGGATGAACTTCCTTTACATCCGAATGAACTTTGCCTCTATTTTGGTTTTACATCCGAATGAACTTGCCATCCGGATGACTTAACTCTCTGGAATTTCCTTTCACTAGAGCACTCTTATTCCATCTGGATCCTCTTTGACCGCATCCGGATAAATCTTCCATACATCCAGATGACTGACACCATTAGAAGTCATTCTTGTTTGACTCCAATTGCATGTTTACACTAACATAAGAAGCATGCACAAACCTAATATCAACTTTGATGTATTCCATGGCTTACGATAATGGAATCCCTTAAACATTTGACATGTTAGATTGTTTACGCCATGAATAGATTACTAGCCTTATTTCATACTTTGAATTAAATACTTGACATGTTACCATGCCATCTCATTATGTTAGTAAGCCATCTAGTAATATAATTTCTATCTTGTTTTGATACAACTATTATGCCTATGCTATAAAAACAAATCGCATGGCCAATATGGAAGCATGAATTATTTACATAGATTCAAGAGCGTAGGATATGGATTGAAAGGATATCTTGGGTGTCTATTGGATGCCTAAATTGGGAATTTGTGGAGAACTTGAAATATGGATATCCTTGGAATTATCCCATTCATTGGATTTATGATGCGACTTGAGCTGAATCTTTAACTAAATCAGAGTTGTGATAACCCAAGTTGTGAATTTAGCCGTGTCATGTATTTGGCCAAGTTATGCTCATGCCTTAATATATCTAAACTTAGCGTGTCTTTTATTCAGTCTAGTGGTTGTCAAGTGTTTTACGCATACTTTTGTGTGAGCGTGATAAGGGAGCATATAAGGTTTAAACTTAACAAGCCAATTAGGAACATGTTGAACGACAACAGGATGGTTGAGGAGCATGGTGGTTGGGAAGCACAGTTAGCGAAGAGGTCATGATCATTACCAATGAAAATATTAAATTGATATTGGAGTATGAAAGATATGACATGGTCAATATTAGAACTCTTGATGAGATATACATGACGTGGTACTCTAATATTATGATAGGATTTATAGAGTTGAACTCGACAGTTGCTACTTTATTTCCACAGTTATATGTTATCTCTCACATGTTTACTGTCCATGCATAATTATACATCACTACGTTTCAAACATTAAAATGGGAATTTAAAGGGTAGGATTTCCTTATTGAGTGCTTTTGCCCCTAGCATTTCATGCCAGGTATGAACAAAGACGACAAAACCAAAGTATTAGCTCTAGGAGGACACTTTTTCAGAAGATGACGTCGTTGAGCCTTGGTTTACCTAGTAGCCATAGAGTTGCTCTAAATTTCTTTTAAAAGGTCTTTCAAATGTATTTTTGTTAGCAAACTTTGTCTCCAAACTTATGTAATTGTTAGAGAACGACAGTTTGTATTAAACACTATGTTTTGAAATTAAAGATTGGGATTTTATTTACTTTAAATATTTTATTAACATATCCAAGATTTGGGGTGTTACAACATGGTAACAGACCAACTAGGGATCCCTATGTGTGTCACATCACCCTTGAGAGCTTTAGCTTCAGTGGACTTATTTTGTAAGGACTGTGAGCTAGAGGTTGCAAGATTGCGCCTAACTTGTGACCTTCGAGTCATAGACATGGCCGATTTCGATGTCATCCTAGGTATGGATTGTTTATCCATCCGTAGAGCTACGATAGACTGCCACCGGAAGACAGTGACGGTCTACTTTTGAGATAGAACTTGTTTCAAATTTAAGGAGAATAGGCAGGAACTTTCATCACTATTGGAGACCCGATCTCAATGGCATGACAACCTAACCTACTGGAGAAGAGGATCAAATAGATTTGGGGCTTCCTCACATAGTTTGTGAGTACGCTGACATATTTTCTGAAGAGCTACCTAGACTACCACCAATGTGAGAGCTGGATTTACCATCAAACTCCTAGTAGGAACCACACCGATATACATGACACCATTCAAAATGATACCAACAGAACTGAAGGAACTAAAGATACAACTCGAAGAACTTCTGGAGAAAAGATTCATTTGACCGAGCACTTTACCGTATGGAGCTCTAGCACTATTTATAGAGAGGAAATAAGGAATGATCCGACTCTGTATCGACTATAAACAACTCAACTGAGTCACCAGTAGGAATCGATATCCTCTCTCTAGAATTGATGACATGTTTGATAAACTTAGAGGAGCTAGCTATTTCTCTAAGATTGACTGTGATCCAAGTATCACCAACTGAGAGTTAGAGATTTGTGACATTTAGGAGGCAACTTTTAGAACCTACTACGATCACTACAAGTTTGTGGTAATTCCTTTCGGATTAACGCCCCAGCAATATTCATGTGTCTCATGAACAAAATTTTCACTCCATACTTGGATCAATTCGTGGTAGTGTTCATTGACGACATACTGATTTACTCTGCAACTGAAGAACTACATGAGTAACACCCGAGAATCGCACTCCAGATTTTGCGAGACAATCGACTGTACACCAAGGCCAGCAAGTGTGAATTTTGGATGAAAAAATTCAAATTCCTAAACGCGTGGCATCGGAGAAGAGAATAGCAGTCGACAACAGCAAAATCGAGGCCATAAAAGATTGGAAGCAACCAACATCCGTATTCAAGATTCGTAGCTTTTTGGGACTAGCTGGTTATTGCAGAAGATTCATCTTCAACTTCTCAGCTTTGGCCAAATCGATGACTCAACTAACCTAGAAAGAAATCAAATTCATTGGAATAATGCATGTGAGAAGTCTTTTTAGGAGCTAAAGAATAAATTGACCAATGCCCTAATTCTTATCATTCCATAGCAGAGTATTAGGTATGTTGTCTACTGCGACGCATTAAAAGAAGGATTGTGTCGTATACTTATGCAAGATGGGAAAGCCATAGTCTATGGGTCATGCCAATTGAAGCTACACAAACAGAATTATCCAACCCATGACTTATAACTCGTCACAGTAGTACATGCACTTAAAATTTGGCGTCACTACCTCTATGGTGACAAGTTTAAAGTCTCCACAGATTACAAGAGTCTTAAGTACATATTCCTCAGAATGATCTGAATATGAGACAACGGTGGATGTAGTATCTTGAAGATTACGACTTCACCCTATCCCACCATCCAGGAAAAGCTAACATAGTAGCTGACGTGTTTAGTCCAAGTCTTGAAGACATGTAGCCAGAATGGCTGTCAGAGAATGGAAGATGCATGAATGGATATAGGCATACGGACTACAGCAGAACGAGAATCAGGAAGGAGCCTGCCTTTTTACTATGACAACTATACCAACACTTCATGAAGAAATTCTAGGAGTATAGATGCTCGACTCTAGGCCAGACCTCATTAGAAAGCAACTAACCATGGAAGAAACATCCGCAGGTTGGACTATTGGAGGAGACTAAGGGCTGATGTATCTTGGATATGTCTTTGTGTTGGATTTTGGGACACTCAGAGAGTTAATACTAAAGGAATTCCACAAGTCAAATTTGGCCGTCCACCCGGGAGGTAAGAAGATGCACAAGGATTTGGAAAGAACATATTGGTGGAGTGGAATGAAGAAGGACGTAGCCAAGTACATAGCTACATGCCTCACTTGTCAGCAAGTCAAGGTAGAACACCAAAAGGCAAGAGGAACCTTATAGCCTTTATCGATTCTAGGATGGAAATGGGAGCATATTGCTATGGATTGTGTGATAGTACTACCTAAGCCAATTCAGGGGCATGATGCCATTTGGGCTGTCGTGGACCGTTTGACAACGTCATCGCATTTCCTACCTATCAAGCTATCATACACGATGGATTCGTACAACTGACTATATATCAAGGAGATCATCGGACTTCACGGAGTACCAATATCTATTATAACAGACAGAGAGACCCGAGCTGAGGTTCTCATCGATGTTCTAGCAGAGACTATAGAGAGCATTGGGAACTGATCTTTGAATGAGCACCGCCTTTTACTCTCAAATCGATGGACAATTAGAAAGGACTATACAGACGTTGGAGGACATGCTCAGAGCTTGTGTTCTAGATTTTTATGAAAGTTGGGAGAGACATTTACCTTTGGTAGAATTCACATATAACAACAGTTGCCAAGCGAGTATCGAGATAGCCCCGTACGAAGCACTTTATAGACTCCTATGCCGAACACCTATATATTGGACCAAAATAGAAGAGATCAATCTTTTGGCACCAGACATCATACAAGAGACCACCGAGAAGGTCAAAGTCATCCAACAGAGACTACTAACAATGCAGATCAGACAGAAGGCCCTTATTTTTTAACTTTAGACATCGCGTCTTCTTGAAGACTCTGCCTTGCTGTGGGATTATCAGATTTGGAAAGAAATGGAAGCTTTCTCCACACTACATTGGACGGTTCGAGATTTTACAACATATTGGAGAAATTGCTTATCGCTTAGCACTTCCACCTCAGATTGACAGAGTAGACAATGTGTTCCATGTATCTATGCTTCAGAAATACCTGGCACACCCGACCCATATTCTCAACTGGAAAGAAGTCACCATCGGCAAAGATCCCACATATGAAGAACGACCTATATGTATCATTGACTACGTAGAGAAGACCCTGCAAGGAAAGACTATCCGTCTTATCAGAGTACTATGACGACAATGCCACATCGAAGAATCTACATGGAAGAGAGAATATGTCATACGAGCCAACCATCCACACCTTTTCAATAATGACAATTTGTAATTTCGAGGATGAAATTACTTAAGGAGGGTAGGTTGTAAGGGCCCGAAATTTTCGTAATAGATTGAACCATTAATCCTCATGTTAGAATTGTTATCCTATTAAACATTGCCTATATATATCTTGAGTATATCAAAACTCCATCTGGAAACCTGTATCCATGATGCTCTGCATTCCAATCGGATGTTTCAGACCCCTCATCCAGATAACTTCCTTTGCATTTTTCTTAACTCTCAAGACACTATCCATCCGAATGAACCTATAGCCCATCTGGATGACTCTTAAGTATTTCGACCTCACCCTACGTTGCTCTGCTATTCCCCAAGTCACCTATGCCTAAAACTTAGTAGCCCACAATAGCTTTCACCTCAGCTTACCATGGGAGTCACTTCCATGGCAGGAGAAATCTTCACCCCCACTCCATCTCTTCCCCTCCTTCCATCTTCCTTGATTTTCTCCAAGCCATTCGATGACTTTTCCCTTCCATGGCCTATAAATACCTTCATCCTTTGGGACACATCACCACCCCATCCATTTATATCCTAAGATTGAGAGCAAGAAGAAGGAATAAGAAGAAAGAGCAAGAAAAAGAAGGAAGGTGGAACCAAGGAGGAGAAAGAGGAACCCACTTGACATGCTAAAGTTTGGAGTGCGTCTCCTATTCTTGGTCACTTAGAGGTAAGTCTTCCTACTCTTGGTTCTCTATTTAAAAGTTAGAACATATTTGAAAAGCTTGTTATGTATCAGTGGAGGAAGCTCCTTAAGCTCGAAGATGAGTGACCATTTGGATGGACTTCCTTTACATCCGGATGAAATCCCTTTTTCCCTTAAGCAGAGGTTGAAACCATCACTACCCATCCGGATGAACTTCCTTTACATCTGAATGAACTTTGCCTCTATTTTGATTTTACCTTAGAGGAGACTGCACCCTATTCGGACGATCTTTCATCCCATCCAAATCACTTAACCATTTGGAATTTCCTTTTGACTGGAGCATCCTTATTCCACCCGGATCCCCTTCGACCCCATCCGAATAAATCTTTCATATATTCAGATGGCTGACACCATCAGAAATCACTCTTGTTTAACTCTAATTGCATGTTTACACTAGTGATGAGCGCACTATGTTGTATATTAACGTGACTTATTGTACCAATTTTAGTATCTATGCGTAGGCAAATTCATTGTTCTAGTTAATATTGCATGCATGGTGGTCTTCGTATCATTACAGGTTCTCAGGCGCCAATTACATACCCAAGGGCATCAATATCACTCAGGAGTCCCGGGGCCATGATGACGGTGATAAAGGACCAAATGAAGGCCCGGGAAGGGTAAAAGAGAAGCCGGACCAAAAGAACAAGGAAGACCTGAAAATGGAAGTCAGAAGCATTCTCTATCGATAGAGAACCATTCCTATCGATAGAGCCCCTCTAAACATTCAGAAATCAAGAGCTCTCTATCGATAGAGAAGAGTCCTATTGATAGGAGCACTGTCTATCGATAGGAACAAAGTTCACTTGCCTATCGATAGAGGGTCGCTTTCTATCGGTAGAGGCAAAAATTCAAAAAACAACACAGTTCACTTCTCTATCGATAGAGACCCCATCTCTATTGATAGAGGGCATATTTTGTCTGACCAAATGGACAGCTCTATCGATAGAGACCAAACCTCTATCGATAGAGCCTGTCTGACGCGCAATAAATGTATATTTCGGCATTTTGCTCCTCACCACCCTTTGGGATGCTTTTGCCCCGACTTTTGCTTTAGAAAAGGATGTAGGGGGGTATTTTCAGCATGGTTTTGTCCCCCTTAAGCATGTGTATGGGAGAGATAAGTGGATCTCACCTCCTCTTGTATTTGTATCGTATTGAAAACAAGAACATAATTACTTTCAACTTAGTTTTTGTTCTTGAGAGCTTCTCTCTCTACCTCTTAGAGTGTTCTTCATTTTCCCCTGATATTTTCATCAAGTGTAAGACATTATCTCATTGAGAGTAAGTTAATCCAATATTTAGTTTATTTGTGTTCATTCCATTACTCATGTTTTTGGCACCGTTGCCGGGGAACCTTAGTTAGTTTTGAGAAATCGCAGATCTTTGTAAATTGCAACTCTCTTTGGTGGTAACCTTTAACCTACCCACATTGGTAAACCTAAGGTGTAATGCAAGCTAAAAGGAAGTGCAATTCGTAGATTTTATTTTCTTTTTGATCTCATACTTGATTGTTATGAGAGTGTCTTTAGTGTATGATGTTTACACTCGAGACGCCACACACTGGCTTATTCGCACACACAACCCTCCTTTCAACACAATGGCCGAACAACATGTGGCCAATGACGCACCCATGGCTCGCACCATGCGGGAATATTGGCATCCTACCCACACCACCACTACCTCGTGCATCCTTCTTCCCACCGATGTGCTCAAAGGACATCAATTCCATGTTAAGCCTAACATACTTGGCATGCTTCCTGCATTTTATGGGATGGAATTGAAAAATTTCTATGTACACATAAAGGATTTCGAGGATGTGGTGAATACTTTTACGAATGTGGCCACTCAACTTGAGATGGCCCGTTTGAAACTCTTTCCCTTTTCTCTCAAGGAGAAGGTTAAGCGCTGGTTTATCTCACTAAGATCACATTCGGTGACCAATTGGGTTGAAATACAAGTAGAATTTCACAAGAAATGGTTCCCATTACACCGCGCTACCACATTGAAGAAAAAGATCCAAAACTTTTAAGAGATACCCAACGAATCTTTTTGTTCTTGTTGGGAGAGGTACAAGAGCGCCTTCTCGCCATTCCCCATCATGGGTATGAGGATTGGCAGATTGTAGCATTCTTCTATGAGACCATATCGGTCCGCAATCGCCAATTTATTAATCTCATGACTAGTGGCAAGTTCTTAAATCGAGGAGCCTCCGAGGCTCTTGCTTACTTAGATGAATTGGCGGAGAACAACCAATCTTGGGATTATTCGGATCCCAATGACCATTCATATAGACCATCTCATCAACAAAGAAATCTAAGTAAGTACATGCCAAGAGAGGAGGAGGACATTAGTAAACGCCTTGACCACATCTCTAGGAAACTAGAGAAGCTTGAAATCAATCGAGTAAACGAGGTCTCCTCTTCTAAGCCCACGGAGGCTTGTGCAATTTGTTATACGTTGGACCACACTACAAATATTTGTCCAACCATACCTGCTTTCAGAGAGGTACTCCATGGTTCGAACCAAGTCGAGGTCCATGCCCTTCACGAAGGGCAAAAGCCCACCAATTTGCCTTACAACAATATGTACCATCCGGGATTGAGTAATCATCTCAATTTTAGTTGGAGGAACAATGAGTCGGGTGGACTTTCTCAAGGTCCCTCGGGATTTCAAGGGCATTACCCGTCGCATCCAAATTCACAAGGGCCGGCACCACCTCGGTATCCACCGAATGCTGACAATCCTCCGGGGCCCTCCACAGGTCCTAACTCTTACCAACCACCTAACAAGCGAAGTTTGGAGAATACCTTGCAAATGTTCATGCAAGAACAAGCCAATGTCAATGAGCAAACAACACAAGCCATTGGGAACATCCATTCCCAACTTATCAAGTTGACCACAACCTTGGGGGCCATGCAACATGAGAAAGAAAACTTTTTAGCCCAACCACAAGCAAACCCCCAAGGCCAACATTATGTGCAAGGAACTTCCCCTTCCGGTTCTAATATTCAGCAAGTTAAGGCTATTCCCACATTGAGGAGTGGAAAAGAGATCGACAAGACCATTCTTTTGAAAACTACCCCTCCTTCGGCTTCTACTCCACAATCCCAAATTGATGAGCCGGTGAGTGGTTTGCCTCCATCTACTTCCACTTCCACATCTCTTCCTATTGGAGACCCCATCATCTCCACGTGCCCAATTCCGGCCCCATACCCACAAAGATTGAGGCCACCACCTAAGTTGACGACGTGATCGAGCAAATACTTTCGTATGCGAAGTTTTGAGAGACTTTGTGATGAGCGCATGTTATTGTGTATTTTACGGCTCAACACGTCTATTTTAACTTGCGTGCACGAATTATTCCATGTTTACACTCGATAATGCACGAAAAGGTATTTTATGTCCCGTGCAGGTCAAACAGAGAAAAGAGGACCCTGAAGTGCCTAAGTCAACTCTTCAAAGGTCAAACGAGGTCCGAAAGGTCAAAGCCCGAACTTGGTTGGGAGAAGCAATTTCCAGAGACTAAGTGACACCGGTGCCCCATTCCTTTGACACCGGTGTCTCCCCCTTATTCCAACTGAAGAGCCAAGATGCAGAGACCAAGTGACACCGGTGCCTCTGATTTCTATGCACCAGTGTCTCTTCTGATGGCAATGAAAGAGGGAGAATACAGAGTGTCCATGACACCGGTGCCTCATTTCCTTTACACCGGTGTCTCTGCCAATTGCAAAGAAGATCCAGATACAGAGCCATAGTGACACCGGTGCCTCAATTCCTTTACACTGGTGCCACCCATTTCACAACAATACCATATACAGAGCACTAGAGGCACCGGTGCCTCATTACCTTGACACCGGTGTATCAAGTTCGACAAAAGCAAACTTTTGCTTTGGGATGGCTGACTTTTGGGGGACCACCTTGCCTTGATTTGTGTGTCAAATCAGGGGACAAGAAGGCTTTTGGCCTGATGAAAGAATAAGAAGGTTCTTATTATGCCATTTTGGAGGGTAGATTTGTAATAGCACCTAGATTATTAGGATATTTTATTAGGTTATTTTCTTTGGCAAGAGGGGACCTCTCATTACACACATTACACATAGAATATACAGAATTCTATCAGATTTTTGAGAGCTCTTGCCTCCTTTTGCCTTAGGATATTTTGTTCTTCATGTTTTCTCTTCAAGTTTTTGAGTAAGTTTGTTAATCTTTTAGTGTTATTCTCTTGTGAATCCTTGTATTCTCTTGGAATCACTCAAGTATTGGTAAGAGTTACTTTTATATTTCCATTAGTATTGCATTTCTCACCTTAAAATCTGATTCTCTTAGAGATTTCTAGTTTAGTTTTGGCTAGATCATTCCTTTTCTCTTTAGATAAGTTTGTTAATCATGTTTTCTCTTACTTCTATCATGTTTATGGTAAATATGAGTAGCTAAACTAGTGTGGGTTAAGTCTAAATGTGAGGTTTATTCAAAACCATGTTGATCTATATCTTCTCAATATGTATCTAATGTCCATTGATGGATCTTTCTAAGTTCTTCCTATTGAAACAAAAATGAAGAGTTAAGTCCTTGCTCAGTTATAGCCATCCTTAGAGTTGGTATATCTAATACTTGGATCGATGTCCTTCATCTTTTGATCTCATTTCCTTGAACTTGAAAGATCTGTCAAAACCATTTTATGAATTAAAATCCTGATTTTCATCGAAGTATTTTCCGATCTAAAACCCGAGACCGGGGGCTAGATTGAGTTATAAGGAGAAGAGATAGATCAACGGAAGAATTGAATAGACCAAACTTTAGGACTTAACCCCACTCCTTAATCTAGTTTTAATCTCTCACTTAGTTAATATCATTGTTAACCACACCAAACAAACTTTGAGGTTGACGTCCGAAACGTCGAAAAAATCAATTTGCGAAATCTTTGAATCCAACGTTCTTTTCCCTGTGGATCGATACTCCGGACTATCCATTATACTCGTTTTTAAATATCTTGAGGAAAGTCCTGTTTTAAGAAATTAAACCATTGACCCGAGGCCGGCGCCCTAACAACGCACACTTTTGCCGGTCCGGTCATGTTTTTGGCGCCGCTGCCGGGGACCTTGAATAGTTGTTTTTAAAAGAATCGCAGATTTTGCAAAGTGCAAGTTTCTTTGGCGAAAACCTTTAACCTACCCTTATTGGTGAACCTAAGGTGTAATGCAAGCCAAAGGAACGTGCAATTCGCAAGTTTTATTTTCTTTTTGCACTCACACTTGATTGTTAGGAGAGTGTCTTCGGTGTATGAGTGTCTACACTCGTGACGCTACACATAGGCTCATCCGCCAAGACAACCCTCCTCTCAACCCAATGGCCGAACAACAAGAGGCCAATGACGAACCCATGGGTCGCACCATGCGGGATTACTTGCACCCTACTCACACCACCACCACCTCGTGCATTCGCTTTCCTACCGATACTCCCGAAGGGCAACAATTCCATGTAAAGCCTAACATGCTTGGCATGTTACCTACCTTCTATGGGATGGAATCGGAGAATTGCTATGTGCACATTAAAGAGTTCGAGGAGGTGGTGAACACTTTCACCAACGTGACCGCTCACCTTGAGATGGCACGTTTGAAACTCTTTCCATTTTCCCTCAAGGAGAAGGCCAAGCGATGGTTTCTCTCCTTGAGAGCACATTCGGTGACTAGTTGGGTGGAAATGCAAGTTGAATTCCACAATAAATGGTTCCCACTTCACCGCACTACCACTTTGAAAAAGAAAATCCAAAATTTTGAAGAAATACCCAACGAATCATTCTGTTCATGTTGGGAAAGATATAAAGAGCGTCTCCTCGTTGTCCCTCATCACGGGTATCAGGATTGGCAAATTGTGGCATTTTTCTATGAAGCCATATCAGTCCGCAATCGCCAATTCATCAACCTCATGACTAGTGGCGAGTTTTTGAACCAAGGAGCCTCCGAGGCTCTAGCTTACCTAGATGAGTTGGTCGAGAACAATCAATCATGGGATTATTCGGATCCTAATGACCGCTCATATAAGCCCCCCACTCAACACGAAAGTTTGGGCAAATACGTGCCAAGGGAAGAGGACGACATTAGTAAACGCCTCGACCACCTCTCTAGGAAACTAGAGAAATTGGAAATTAATCGAGTGAATGAGGTCTCTTCCATTCCTAAGCCCGGGGAGACTTGTGCCATTTGTGATACAATGGACCATACTACCAATATATGTCCAACCATACCTGCTTTCAAAGAGGTACTCCAAGGTTCGGACCAAGCTGAGGTCCATGCCCTCCACCAAGGGCAAAAGCCCACCAACGTGCCTTACAACAACACTTACCATCCGGGATTGAGAAATCATCCCAATTTCAGTTGGAGGAACAACGAGTCGGGTGGCCAACCCCAAGGACCCCCGGGATTTCAAGGACAATATCCGGCCCATCAAAATGCACAAGGGCCGGCACCACCGCGGTATCCACCAAATGCCTACAATCCTCCGGGTCCCTCCACGGGTCCCAACTCTTACCAACCGCCTAACCGGCGAAGTTTGGAGGACACCTTGCAAATGTTCATGCAAGGGCAAGCAAATGTGAATGAGCAAAACACGCAAGCCATTGGGGACATCCGTTCCCAACTTACCAAATTGACCACCACGTTGGGGACCATGCAACATGAAAAAGGGAAATTTCCAGCCCAACCACAAGCAAATCCCCAAGGTCAACATTTTGTTCAAGGAAATTCTCCTTCCGGGTCCAATGTGGAACAAGCAAAGGCCATCACCACATTGAGGAGTGGGAAAGAGGTCGACAAGACCATTCTCCCAAAAGCAATCCCCACTCCTCCTCCGGTGCCTACTCCACAACCCCAAGATGATGACCCGGTGAGTGTTTTGCCTCCATCTCCCCCCATTTCCACTTCCACATCTGTCCCTATGGGAGAACCCATGGTCTCCACTTGCCCAATGCCGGCCCCATTCCCACAAAGATTGAGGCCTCTACCCAAGTTGACGAACTCCAACGAGATATTTGAGCTTTTCAAGCAAGTTAAAATCAATATCCCGTTGCTTGATGCAATCAAGCAAATACCTTCTTATGCTAAATTTTTGAAAGACTTGTGCACAATCAAGCGCAAGCACAACGTTCAGAAGAAGGTATTCTTGACACACCAAGTTAGTTCGATCATTCAAACCCCCATTGCACCCAAGTACAAGGACCCCGGTTGTCCCACCATTTCAGTCAGAGTTGGGGGAAAGATAGTGGAGAAAGCCCTGCTTGACTTGGGGGCTAGTGTAAATTTGTTGCCATACTCGGTGTATGAGCAACTTGGGTTGGGGGACATGAAACCAACCTCGGTGACCCTTCAATTAGCCGACCGTAGTGTCCGGGTACCGAGGGGATTGGTGGAGGATGTGCTTGTCCAAGTGGACAACTTTGTATACCCGGTGGACTTCATAGTCCTTGATACTTGTCCCTCGTCGAATCTTCAAGCCCAAACGCCCATCATACTTGGAAGGCCTTTCTTGGCCACGTCCAACGCGGTGATCCATTGTCGAAATGGGCTACTAAAAATGACGTTTGGGAACATGACCCTTGAGCTCAACATATTTAACATTGGGAGCCAAATGGGGGATGATGATGACATCCGTGACGTGAGCATTATTGACACACTTGTCCAAGAACACGTCGATTGTCATCTCTTTTTCGACCCCCTAGAGGCTATGCTTACTGCAGAAGAGACCGAGTTCTTAGATTCACCCGAGGTTGAGTACATTTACTCCCTCCTAAATGAAGAAGAGGTGATGGGTACCGAGAGGTGGGTACCCACTTTTGAAGCATTGCCACTTGCAAAACCCAAGACTCTACCTTCTACCATCCAACCACCCAAGCTTGAGCTCAAAACTCTTCCCTCTACTCTCAAGTATGCTTTTCTTGGTGATTCCCAAACCTTTCCGGTAGTGATTTCATCTAGCCTTGATGATCACCAAGAACAAGCCCTCTTGACAATTTTGAGGGACCACAAGAGAGCTATAGGGTGGACCATAGCTGACATCCAAGGTATAAGCCCCTTACTTTGCAAACACCATATATACCTTGAGGATGATATCAAACTATCTCGCCAACCCCAACACCGTTTGAATCCCATCATGAGGGATGTTGTGCGAGATGAGGTGTTGAAATTGTCGATAGCAAGTGGGTAAGCCTCATCCAAGTGGTTCCCAAGAAGTCCGGGGTGACTGTAGTGGCCAATGAGGAAGGGGATTTAATCCCTACACGTGTTGTCACCGGTTGGAGAGTATGCATTGACTATAGGAAGCTTAACTCCTCCACAAGGAAAAACCACTTTCCTCTCCCCTTCATTGACCAAATGTTGGAGAGGGTAGCCGGTCACCCATTTTATTGCTTCCTAGATGGTTATTCTGGATATAACCAAATATAGGTGGCCCTAGAGGACCAAGAGAAGACCACTTTAACTTGCCCATTTGGCACTTTCGCCTACCGTCGCATGCCCTTGGGGCTTTGCAATGCTCCCGGCACCTTTTCTAGGTGTATGACGGGTATCTTCAGCGACATGATTGAAAAGGTGGTGGAGGTGTTTATGGATGACTTTTCTGTCTTTGGTGACTCCTTTGAGTCATGTCTTAATAATCTGAAATCTGTACTTGTGAGGTGTGAAGAGACTAACCTTGTGCTTAATTGGGAAAAATGTCATTTCATGGTTACCCAAGGTATCGTTCTTGGGCATATAGTCTCTTCTAGGGGGATTGAGGTACACCAGTCCAAAGTGGAACTTATCTCTAAACTACCTACCCCTAAGTGTGTCAAGGATATCCGTTCTTTCCTTGGGCATACCGGGTTCTATAGGAGCTTCATTCAAAATTTCAGCGCCATTTCTCGTCCCTTGTGTCACTTGCTATCAAAAGACACGATTTTTGTGTGGACACATGATTGTGAGGAGGCTTTTTCAAAACTCAAAGTCGCTCTCACGACTCCTCCCATCATGCAATCCCCTAACTGGAACTTACCATTTGAGCTCATGTGCGATGCTAGTGACTATGCCATTGGGGCGGTCTTAGGCCAAAGGGATGGGAAGGTGCCTCATGTCATTGCTTAAGCAAGCAAGACCCTGAATGATGCCCAATTGAACTATACGACCACCGAGAAGGAGTTGTTGGCGGTGGTATTTGCTCTTGACAAATTCTGGTCCTATCTCATAGGATCACCCATTGTGATTTACACCGACCATGCCGCCCTCAAATACCTCATGACCAAGCCTGATGCTAAAGCTCGGCTAATTAGGTGGGTATTACTTCTCCAAGAGTTTGACCTCACTATTAAAGACAAGAAAGGAGTGGAGAATGTGGTGGCAGACCATTTGTCCCGCCTCGAGTTTGAGGATCATACCACTAACATACCCATTCCCGACTCCTTTCCAGATGAACAACTCTTGGCCATTTCAAGTTGCCCGTGGTATGCTGACATTGTCAATTACTTGGCCACGGGGCAACTCCCATCACATTGGACTCCTCAAGATAGGAGAAAATTTCTAGCTGAGGTGAGGAGATTCGTCTTCGATGATCCCTATCTCTTTAAATTTTGCCCGGACCAGATTGTCCGGTGGTGTGTGCCCGATGATGAACAGAAGTCAATCTTGACCTTCTGCCACACCGAGGCATGTGGCGGGCATTTTTCCTTGAAGAAGACAGCTGCTAAAATTCTACAGTGTGGCTTCTATTGGCCTCACATCTTCAAGGATGCCTTTGAATTCTACAAGGCTTGCCCGCGCTGTCAAGAGTTGGGTGCTTTATCACGGCGTAACATGATGCCCCTCCAACCTATCTTAATCATTGAAGTTTTCGATTGTTGGGGCATCGATTTTATGGGTCCTTTTCCAAATTCTTTTGGGAATCTCTACATTCTGTTAGCTGTGGATTACGTGTCC
The DNA here is from genome assembly GCA_019985065.2 of Arctostaphylos glauca. Taxonomy (NCBI): domain Eukaryota; kingdom Viridiplantae; phylum Streptophyta; class Magnoliopsida; order Ericales; family Ericaceae; genus Arctostaphylos; species Arctostaphylos glauca. The sequence goes on along the minus strand of JAHSPW020000016.1, from coordinate 4,803,183 downwards.
AAGTGGGTGGAAGCCATTCCAACCCGAACCAATGACCACTCTGTTGTGGTCCGATTCCTTAAAGAGAATATCTTCTCCAGGTTTGGTATGCCTAAAGCCCTTATCAGTGATCAAGGCACACACTTCTGCAATCGCCCTATGGAAGCTTTAGTCAAGAAATATGGGGTCAACCACAAAGTGTCCACTGCCTACCACCCACAGACCAATGGCTAAGCTGAATTGGCCAACTGTGAAATCAAGCACATCTTGGAGAAAACGGTAAACCCGAATCGCAAAGATTGGTCTCTTAGACTCATTGATGCTTTGTGGGCTTACCGTACTGCCTACAAAATCGTGTTGGGCATGTCTCCCTTCCGCTTGGTATATGGCAAGGCTTGCCACTTACCGGTGGAAATGGAGCACAAGGCTTTTTGGGCTATCAAACAATTAAACTATCGGATGCCCGAAGCCGGTGCCCACCGCAAGCTCCAATTGGATGAGCTTGAAGAAATCCGCCGGGATGCCTATGACAATGCCCACATCTACAAGTGTAAGGTTAAGGCCTTTCACGACAAGAACATTGTCCGAAAAACATTCACCCCCGGTCAGAAAGTGCTTTTGTACAACTCAAGGTTGCATATATTTCTGGGTAAATTGCGATCCCGGTGGGGAGGTCCCTACATTGTGAAAACCGTCTCCACTCATGGAGCAGTTGAACTTGAGAATCCTAAGAATGGAACCTCATTTAAGGTGAATGGCCACCGGTTAAAGCCTTTTATTGAACATTTTGATCCTGAAGAATCCGTTGAGGAATTGAGAGATCCGGTCTATGAGGGGTCCGATGTCGACAATGTAAACCCCAATCATTTGGGTCCGTGAGCTTTATTTGAAGTCTAGGAGACTATAAATCCATGGAGTATGTGATACCTCCAGTGTTTGCCGTGCTCGAACGGCATCCGACGGTCTGGTATAGCCACCTTGTCAAGCTACGTATGTAGTACCTTGAGGTTGGGTCTGACGGCAGGCGCGTGGACAATGAGAAATCTGTCTGAACCCTTTCGGCTTTAGTGTCAAGTTCTGTGGAGATTGCTTCAAAGCGGAATGAAGGAGTAAGGAATTTGGGGGGGCCCCCTCCAAAGGGAGTGGTAGCCTATTAGATGATGGCGCTACTTCTCAAGATATTGTTGAACCCCATGCATACTGTCCTTCCAACAATAGGGAAACACAGCCTTTGACAAGGAAGAAAAGTAGTACTCGTGTCCTTCGCGTGAAGAAGTTGGTGGATTTATTGCTTATTTTCATTATTGTCATTTTTGGACTAACCCGCTAATGAAATTTTGTGTTCCATGAAGTTATGTTTGCTCTTAGTAGGTAGTTGGTGGTTCAGTCTTCGCAAGGTGTACACGCTACCACATCAGCCTTGGTAGTTTGGGTCTAAGTACGGGGTGATTGCGGCATTCAAGAGCCCAAAGTCATGGGTGTAGCTATGTGCTACGGTTGTTAGTCCAACAAAGCTCCGGCGATGATCCTATGTGACTAGCTATGGTCCACAAGTTGGAGCCGAAAGAGTACACCTTGGAAGCCCTTCCAATGACAAACAGTGCACGTGACGAGAAATCCTCAAACTTGGTCGAGGTATATGGTGGTTGACATTCCACCTCGCGGGTATGATCGTCCCTCTTTTTATGCTTTAAGATACGTTATCTCTTTGCATTGAGGACAATGCAAACTTTAAGTTAGGGGGGGGGGGGGGAGAATGATTCATTAGTGTGTTAGCCCATTGTTGTTTTAGTTATTTTTGTCCCTTTTAGCATGAAAAATTTTGAAAAAAATAAATAAATACAAATTGGCATATCGTTGTATTAGGCAATCTTCTCCTGAAATGCTTGCGAGTAACTTGACATATGTTCCCATAAGCATCACGTTGAACAATGAATTGCTACTTCACTACACGTGCATCAACCATGAACTTTGTTGAACAATTTGGAATCAGAAGTTGTGAGCGGAGATCCAATGTTAACCCATTCTATGCCACAGAGTTGAATTCATCTATCTCTTGTTTCTACAACTGCGTGTTTACTCATGTTTTACACTTGTGTGCATCATTGTGGAATCCATGAAACATTTGAGAAATGATAAAAGGCCGTCTTCCATGATCCGTACCACATATGAGTCTCATTGACCTTGATTTGATCCTTGTCCAATTTATATCCATTGAAACAAGCTTAGGAAACCGGATGAGATAAGGTCGGATGGGGTTTTGTTGTTGGTGTGTGTGTGGTATTGCAATCGGGAGGAAATATCTCAGAAGAAGGAATTTTACAGAGCCCAATGACACCGGTGCCTCATTTCCATGACACCGGTGTAATCCACTGCAGATGCAGAATTCAGAGATACAGAATGGTCACGACACCGGTGCCTCTGAAATTGTTACACCGGTGCTCCACCCTGCAGCACTCTAGGGATGAGATACAGAATTGCAAAGACACCGGTGCCTCCAAAAGATGACACCGGTGCCTCCCTTTGTCCCACATGAAAAATTGAAATGCAGAGAGGTCTTGACACCGGTGCTTCCAAATGGCTACACCGGTGCTTCTTCTTCAAAACAGGAAAAATTGAGATACAGAGAGCACATAACACCGGTGCCTCAAAAACCATGACACCGGTGTCTCCTCTACCCAAGCACAAACCACTGAGATACAGAGGCTTCTTGACACTGGTGCCTCTAAAACTTTACACCGGTGCCTCGTGAGGAAAGTTAAAAAAAATATCAGGGTTATAAAACCCCAAATGTTATAACTTCTGAAGGGTTACACCGGTCTCACTTCCGCGCCGTATCACCTCCTTCTCTCTCCTCACACCAGTTCATCTCTCTCTCTATAAAGCCGACCACCGCGCCTGGTTCTCTCTCTCCTCCTCTGGTTCGGCTGTAACAGAAGGTTTGGGTGTTGGGGATTCGAGTTCATCAGTGCTCTGTTTTCTCCATCCTCTGTGTGAATCACTCCGGGTAAGTTTGATCCTCTCTTTCTCCGTGTTCATAATGGTTAAGCGTAAGAGCCAGGGCATCTCCATTAGAGAGCCCAACCCGAATGATACCCCACCACAATCCGATTCGGATAATGACGATCCCATATGGAGGGAACTTGAGAACCCGTCCATGGCCATACCAAAGGGTAAGGGGAAAGCCCCTATGTCCTCTACTTCCCGCTCCAAGTCAAAAACTAAGCCAACTCCAAGGAAATCCCCTGCTTCTAAGACCCCGAGTGGTTCAAAATGAAAAAATCAAGGGGAAGAGAGTGGGTCTAGGAGCAAGAAACAGAGAATTACAGATGAGGGGGATAAGGGACAGAAAGAGTGGGAAGAAAAGGTTGAGAGAAAGAATGTTACTTGCGAAAGGCAAGTCTTGAGGGAGAGTTTGACGGACTCGAATGCGGTTGTCCAAAGATTGGACCAAAGGGGTTTGACCCGGTTCTTTGAAGTGGTCTCGGGATATATTCGAGGAATGGTTGAAGGATTCTATCGGTCGGTGAGATTGGAAAATTTGAACACCTCCGAACCAAGAATGGTAGCGGAGGTGAGAGGAGTCAACGTGTGGATCACCGCCGAGAGGATATCAGAATACTTGCAATGCCCTATACCTGATCCAGAGACCGTTATCATTCCCAAATATGCTTTTGATCCGCATCCTTTGATGGGAAGATGTTTGCAAAGAGGCTAATGACAAATCCAAAGGGATATAAGGGAAAGTTCTCACCCGGGGGATTAAAGGAGGATTACCGTCTCCTCAACAAAATCATGAAGCACAATGTGTACCCTTTGGCAAGTGACAAAAGGGTACCCCCGCGAACGATAGCCTTCATGCATGCTTTCATGTTGGGCAAGGTGATAGACTTTGGCCGAACGATCTTCCAAGAGATGGTGTACTTCAGAGAAAGGGCGAGTGCGACAGCAAACTTAATCTTCCCGGCCATGGTTACTCATTTCTGATTGCAACATAAGGTGCCTAAAAGGGCGGGTGAAAAGATGACTGAGGGAGTACCCGGACCAATCACCGCAACCTCCAAAGCCAAAAGCCATGCACTATCCAACAAACACTCCAAGCCCGACTTCCACTCCGGTGTGAAAGCACCTAAATCCAAAAACCCCCGAGAGAGATAAGAACAGTGGAATGAGATCATTGTCCAACGCCAAGCCTTAATCTTGAACGAGCTTAAAAAGGTGCATAAAAGGCAGGACAAAGTGGATAGGAAGATCCAAAAGTGTTTGAGCATTGCCCGATTTACAGCAAAATATATGGGCGAGTTGGCAGGCAAGAAATTTGTGGAGAGCTCTGATGAGGAGAGCGATGAAACAGGGGATGATGAGGTTGAGGAGGAGAACGACGAAGTAAATGAAAATGAGACAGATAGTGAAAAGGATGACAGTGAAGATGAAGATGAGAGTGACAAGGGAGGAGAAAAGGAAAGTTTGGCTGGAAATCTCTCGGAGCGTCGCACCAAGGCTTCCCATGACGTACTAGAGCTGAAAAACAGAGAAAGGGGACAGGGGAAGAAGAAAGTGATGACACCGGTGCTATCCGAAACTGAAGAAGTTGGGGATGATACACCCACCGGGCCTTCTGTGAGACATGCCACTGATCCACCCTCCACCCGTGCTTCTGAATCTCCTGCCGGTACAGATGTGATCTACTTGAGTGATTCAGCAGAGGTTGGGTCTTTCGAAGCTGATGCAGGGTTAGATAGGGCACTAGTTGTGTATGTGCCCCCACCACCGGAGCAGTGATTGCATGCTACACACACCCGACTTGGCATTGTGGAGAGATAGTTTAGATTAGGTGTCATATGCGGAGTCGGTGGTCGTTTGATTAGTGTTGTAGTTGTTTTGCGTTGTTATCACACATCTAGCATTGAGTAGTGAGTAGTGCCGGCAAAAATTTGGGGTAGTTATGACCTGAGCCATTCATTGTATGCCGGCACTGTTTTGTACACATCTCTTTGAAAACCGAATTGTTATAAGCTATAAAGTCCTTTTGGATCTTAAGCGTGTTTTGGATTCCCAAATATATGCATTGTAGTGTAGAATGTATGGTAACCGTTTCTTCTCTTATTCCTTGTGAGTCATGTGCATACATACTTATCGTGTTTGTCTATTGAATTCTGTGGAATGCTCAGCCTCTTGTTCGCTTTTGCATCATTGTGCGCACTAAGTGGAGGTGACTATTGCCATATTCTGGAGAGAATCCCTTTTTGAGAGTGAGAGAGATCGGAAACCATACACCTTGCACACATCTAATGATCGGAATTGTTCAACTTGGGTTCATAACACTATGCACGAGTTGGATGTGGTACCCGATGATCCTAATCGCTTGGGAAACTACAAAAAGCATATAATCGTTCACTCACATCATTAAGGAGACATGATTGCCTGATTAGTTACTAGGGACTAGTAACCTTCAAGTTGGGGGGTGTGATGAGCGCATGTTATTGTGTATTTTACGGCTCAACACGTCTATTTTAACTTGCAGGTCAAACAGAGAAAAGAGGACCCTGAAGTGCCTAAGTCAACTCTTCAAAAGTCAAACGAGGTCCGAAAGGTCGAAGCCCGAACTTGGTTGGGAGAAGCAATTTCCAGAGACTAAGTGACACCGGTGCTCCATTCCTTTGACACCGGTGTCTCCCTCTTATTCCAATTGAAGAGCCAAGATGCAGAGACCAAGTGACACCGGTGCCTTTGATTTCTATGCACCAGTGTCTCTTCTGATGGTAATGAAAGAGGGAGAATACAGAGTGTCCATGACACCGGTGCCTCAATTCCTTTACACCGGTATCTCTGCCAATTGCAAAGAAGATCCAGATACAGAGCCATAGTGACACCGGTGCCACCCCTTTCACAACAATACCAGATACAGAGCACTAGAGGCACCGGTGCCTCATTACCTTGACACCAGTGTATCAAGTTCGACAAAAGCAAACTTTTGCTTTGGGATGGCTGACTTTTGGGGGACCACCTTGCCTTGATTTGTGTGTCAAATCAGGGGACAAGAAGGCTTTTGGCCTGATGAAAGAATAAGAAGGTTCTTATTATGCCATTTTGGAGGGTAGATTTGTAATAGCACCTAGATTATTAGGATATTTTATTAGGTTATTTTCTTTGGCAAGAGGGGACCTCTCATTACACACATTACACATAGAATATACAGAATTCTATCAGATTTTTGAGAGCTCTTGCCTCCTTTTGCCTTAGGATATTTTGTTCTTCATGTTTTCTCTTCAAGTTTTTGAGTAAGTTTGTTAATCTTTTAGTGTTATTCTCTTGTGAATCCTTGTATTCTCTTGGAATCACTCAAGTATTGGTAAGAGTTACTTTTATATTTCCATTAGTATTGCATTTCTCACCTTAAAATTTGATTCTCTTAGAGATTTCTAGTTTAGTTTTGGCTAGATCATTCCTTTTCTCTTTAGATAAGTTTGTTAATCATGTTTTCTCTTACTTCTATCATGTTTATGGTAAATATGAGTAGCTAAACTAGTGTGGGTTAAGTCTAAATGTGAGGTTTATTCAAAACCATGTTGATCTATATCTTCTCAATATGTATCTAATGTCCATTGATGGATCTTTCTAAGTTCTTCCTATTGAAACAAAAATGAAGAGTTAAGTCCTTGCTTAGTTATAGCCATCCTTAGAGTTGGTATATCTAATACTTGGATCGATATCCTTCATCTTTTGATCCCATTTCCTTGAACTTGAAAGATCCGTCAAAACCATTTTATGAATTAAAATCCTGATTTTCATCGAAGTATTTTCCGATCTAAAACCCGAGACCGGGGGCTAGATTGAGTTATAAGGAGAAGAGATAGATCAACGGAAGAATTGAATAGACCAAACTTTAGGACTTAACCCCACTCCTTAATCTAGTTTTAATCTCTCACTTAGTTAATATCATTGTTAACCACACCAAACAAACTTTGAGGTTGACGTCCGAAACGTCGAAAAAATCAATTTCTGAAATCTTTGAATCCAACGTTCTTTTCCCTATGGATTGATACTCCGGACTATCCATTATACTCGTTTTTAAATATCTTGAGGAAAGTCCTGTTTTAAGAAATTAAACCATTGACCCGAGGTTGGCGCCCTAACGACGCACACTTTTGCCGGTCCGGTCACTTTGTGCACCATCAAGCGCAAGCACAATGTTCAAAAGAAGGTATTCTTGACACGACAAGTGAGTTCAATTATCCAAACTCCCATTGCACCCAAGTATAAGGACCCCAGTTGTCCTACCATTTCTATGAGAGTTGGGGGAAAGATGGTTGAGAAAGCCCTACTCGATTTGGGGGCTAGTGTGAATTTGTTGCCATACTCGGTGTATTAGCAACTCGGGTTGGGTGACATGAAACCAACCTCGGTAACCCTTCTATTGGCCAATCGTAGTGTCCAGGTACCGAGGGGTTTAGTGGAGAATGTGCTTGTCTAAGTAGACAATTTTGTATATCTGGTAAACTTTATAGTGCTTGACACTTGTCCCGGTCTAATCTTCAAATCCAAACATTCATCATTCTTGGACGGCCTTTCTTGGCCACGTCCAATGCGGTGATCCATTGTCAAAATGAGCTACTTAAGATGACATTCGGGAACATGACCCTTGAGCTTAATATATTTAATATTGGGAGCCAAATGAGGGATGATGATGACATCCGTGACGTGAGCCTCATAGACATACTTGTCCAAGAACACGTTGATTGTCATCTCTTTTCTGACCCCCTAGAGGCTATTCTCATGGTTGAAGAGGCCACTTTCCTAGATTCACCCGAGGTAGTGTACACTCAATGTTGAAGAAGTGATGGGTATCGAAAGGTGGGGTGCCCACTTTTGAAGCTTTACCACCCGCAAAATCTAAGACTCTACCATCGACCATCGACCATCCAACCACTCAAGCTTGAGCTCAAGGCTGTCCCCTCTAATCTCAAGTATGCATTTATTGGTGATACCGAGACTTTTCCGATAGTGATTTCATCTAGCCTTGAGGATCACCAAGAACAAACCCTTTTGACAATTTTGAGGGATCACAAGAAGGCTATTGGGTGGACCATAGCCGACATCTAAGGTATTAGTCTTTTACTTTGCAAACATCACATATATCTTGAGGATGACATCAAACCATCTCGCCAACCCCAACGCCGTTTAAATCTCATCATGAGAGATGTTGTGCGAGATGAGGTGTTGAAATTGTTAGATGTGGAAATCATCTACCCTATTGCCGATAGCAAACGAGTAAGCCCCATTCAAGTGGTTCCTAAGAAATCCAGAGTTACCGTGATGGCCAATGAAAAAGGGGACTTAATCCCCACACGTGTTGTCACCGGGTGGAGAGTGTGCATAGACTATCGGAAGCTCAACTCTTCCACGAGGAAAGACCACTTCCCTTTCCCCTAATCCACCAAATGTTGGAGAGGGTAGCTAGTCATCCTTTCTATTGCTTCCTAGATGGTTACTCCGAATATAACCAAATAGAGGTAGCCCTTGAGGACCAAGAGAAGACCACCTTCACTTGCCCATTTGGCACTTTCGCCTACCGTCACATGCCCTTCGGGCTTTGCAATGCCCCCGGCACCTTCTCTAGGCGTATGACGGGTATTTTTAGCGACCTGATTGAGAAGGTGGTGGAAGGGTTTATGGACGATTTTTCCATCTTCGGTGACTCGTTTGAGTCATGCCTTGAGAATCTTGAATCCGTACTCGTGAGATGTGAAGAGACGAACCTTGTGCTCAATTGGAAAAAATGCCATTTCATGGTCACCCAAGGTATCGTTCTCTGTCACATAGTCTCTTCCAAGGGGATTGAGGTAGACAAGTCCAAAGTGGAACGTATCTCTAAATTATCCACCCTAAATTGTGTCAAGGATATCCGCTCATTCCTTGGGCATGCCGATTTCTATAGGCATTTCATTCAAAATTTTACCGCCATTTCACGTCTCTTGTGCCAATTGCTCTCGAAAGACACAACCTTTGTGTGGACACATGAATGTGAGGAAGCCTTCTCAAAGCTCAAAGTCACTCTCACGACTCCTCCCATCATGCAATCCCCTAATTGGAGCTTACCATTTGAGCTCCTGTGTGACGCTAGCGACTATGCCATTGGGGCGGTGCTAGGCCAAAGGGATGGAAAAGTACCTCATGTTATTGCTTATGCAAGCAAGACCTTGAATGACGCCCAATTGAATCATACTACCACCGAAAAGGATTTATTGGCAGTTGTGTTCACACTTGACAAGTTCCGGCCCTACCTCATAGGATCGCCCATTGTGGTCTACTCCGACCATGCCGCCTTTAAGTACCTCATGACCCAGCCCGATGCCAAGGCTCGGCTAATTAGGTGGGTACTCCTTCTCCAAGAGTTCGATCTCACAATCAAAGATAAGAAGGGAGTAGAGAATGTGGTAGCGGATCACTTGTCACGCCTCGAATTCGAGGATCATACCACCAATATGCCCATTCCTGACTCTTTTCTCGATGAGCAACTCTTGGCCATCTCTAGTTGCCCATGGTATGCCGATATTGTCAATTACTTGACCACGGGGCAACTCCCTCAACATTGGACTCCGCAAGATCGGAGGAAATTCTTAGTGGAGGTGAGAAGATTTGTCTTCGATGATCCTTACCTATTCAAATTTTGTCCGGATCAAATTAACCAGCGATGTGCGCCTAAGGATGAGCAAAGGGCCATCCTTTCATTTTGCCACACCGAAGCATGTGGCGGCCATTTCTCATCCAAGAAAACCGTCGCCAAGGTTTTACAATGCGATTTCTATTGGCCGAATCTTTTCAAGGACACCTTTGAATATTGCAAATCTTGTGATAGGTGTCAACAATTAGGAGCCCCTTCCCGCTGGAATATAATGCCCCTCACCCCCATCCTTATAGTCAAAATCTTTGATTGTTGGGGGGATTGACTTCATGAAACCATTCCCTAACTCTTGTAGGCATGTATTCATCCTTCTCGCCGTGGACTATGTGTCCAAGTGGGTGGAGACAATCCCAACTCACACCAATGACCACTCGGTTGTTGTGAAATTTCTCAAGGAGCATATCTTTGCGAGATTCGGGATGCCTAAGGTCCTCACTAGTGACCAAGGTACACACTTTTGTAATCGGCCCATGGCCGCTCTCATGCTTAAATATGGTGTCAACCATAAAGTGTCCACAGCCTACTACCCTCAAACCAATGGCCAAACCGAGTTGGCCAATCGGAAAATCAAACACATACTAGAGAAAACGGTGAACCCGAATCGTAAAGATTGGTCTCTTCGACTCATTGATGCTTTGTGGGCTTACCGTATCGCCTACAAAATGGTGTTGGGCATGTCTATCTACCGCTTGGTATATGGCAAGGCTTGCCACTTACTGGTGGAAATGGAGCACAAGGCTTTTTGGGCTATTAAACAGTTGAACTATCGTATGCCTGAAGCTGGTGCCCACCGCAAGCTCCAAGCTCCAATTGGATGAGCTTGAAGAAATTTGTCGGGATGCTTATGACAATGCCCACATCTACAAGTGTAAGGTAAAGGCCTTTCACAACAAGAATATTGTACATAAGACATTCACCCCCGGCCAAAAGGTGTTATTGTACAACTCGAGGTTACATATTTTTCGGGATAAATTGCGATCCCGATTGGGTGGCCCATACATTGTAAAAATCGTTTCCACTCACGGAGTGGTTGAACTTGAGAATTCTAAGAATGGGACCACATTCAAGGTGAATGGCCACCATTTAAAGCCTTTCCTTGAGCACTTTGATCCCGATGAATCTGTTGAGGAGTTGAGTGACCCTATCTATGGGGAGTCCGATGAGGACAATGTGGACCCCAATTCTTCGGGTCCGTGAGCTTGATTTGAAGTCTAGGAGACTATAAATCCATGGAGTTTGTGATACCTCTACTGTTTTTCGTGCTCAAACGGCATCTGATGGTCTGGTATAGCCACCTTGTCAAGCTACGTATGTAGTACCTTGAGGTTGGGTCTGACGGCAGGCGCGTGGACAATGAGAAATCTGTCCGAACCTTTTGGCTTTAATGTCAAGTTCCGTAGAGATTGCTTCAAAGCGAAATGGGGGTTAAGGAATTTGGGGGGTTAACTCCAAAGGCAGTGGTAGCCTATTAGATGACGGTGCTCCTTCTCAAGATATTGTTGAACCCCATGCATACTGTCCTTCCAATGATAGGGAAACACAGTCTTCGACAAGGAAGAAAAGTAGTACTCGTGTCCTTTGCGTGAAGAAGTGGTGGATTTATTGCTTATTTTCATTATTTTCATTTTTGGACTAACTCGCTAATGAAATTTGTGTTCTATGGAGTCATGTTTGCTCTTAGTAGGTAGTTGGTGGTTCAATGTTCATAAGGTGTACACGCTACCACATCAGCCTTGGTAGTTTGGATCTAAGCACTAGGTGATTGCAGCATTCAAGAGCTCAAAGTCATGGTGTAGCTATGTGCTACGGTTGTTACTCCAACAAAGCTCTGGCGATGATCCTAAATGACTAGCAATGGTCCACAAGTTGGAGCCAAAGAGTACACCTTGGAAGCCCTTCCAATGACAAACAGTGCAAGTGACAAGAAATCCTCAAACTTGGTCGAGATATATGGTGGTTGACGTTCCACCTCGAAGGTATGTTCGTCCCTCTTTTATGCTTTCTGGTGCGTTGTCTTTGCATTGAGGACAATGCAAACTTCAAGTTGGGAGGAGGGTTTAGTCCAATTTTAGTGTTAATTGAGTCATTTTAGTCCCATTTTTTTGAAATTTTGTTCCATTTTCCACTACAACAAAATGGGTTTATTGCGACGAAAACTGGTGACGTAATAATAATTCGTCTCAGATTCTGAATAATTAGCGAGGAAATTAAATTTTTGTCACCAAATATCTAATAATAGGCGAGGAATTATGAGTCGTCTCCAATTGTACCACTTCCGCGACAAAAAAATAATTTTCGTCGCAAAATAATGACTAATAATAGGCGAGGAATTATGAGTCGTCTCCAATTGTACCACTTCCGCGACAAAAAAATAATTTTCGTCGCAAAATAATGAAAAAACCCGGCAAATTTTCTCTCCCCAATTTTTTTTCGCGCAACTAAATATTGGAGACGAAAGAAAATCCTCGCAAATAATAAAATAATTGCCGATGAATTCATTCCGTCGCCTCTGGGCTACCAAAAATTACGCGGGCATTAGTTGGCGGGGTGAAAAAAATTAGATGAAACTTCTGTACTTCAATTTGCAATGTTTTAGAGATTGGTAAAGTTTTTCCCTCTCATTTACACCGACTGCCCTCTCTTCTCCTCTCTCTCTTTCACGCCACACCGCAGCACCTCCCCTCTCTGTTTCACACCGCAGCACCTCCCCTCCGCAGCACCTCCCCTCTCTGTTTCACGCCGCAGCACCTCCCCTCTCTGTTTCACGCGCATGCAGCACCTCCCCTCTCTGTTTCAAGCCGTATTTAGACATCCCAAAGCGCTGAATCCTCTCTGTATCTCTCTCGCACTCTGATATCGCAAATGGTTTGTAAATCGCAGTGACTACTCTCCCTCTCACGTAGCAGATCTGGACATTGAAGGTATGGCATATCAGATGTAGACAGCGAGATAAGAGGTACAGCGGTAGAAATCAAGAACGGTAACTCTTCCTTCCATCTCCATGTATGGATCCCTATGCTCAAAGTTCATTCGCATTGTCTGTTAGTGTGAAATTGTGTGCTGTGGTTTTGATTTTATGAAACAAATGCATGCAATGACAGTTGGGGATAATAAAACCTAGTGTCGAGCAGTTTAGCATTGTGACCTTAGATAAAAAAAAGGATCCGACATGAAAAGGAAAAAAAAAATTGCCTTTGCTCTCCTGATGTAACTAGAAAAAATGGTCATCGACCAATATAGAAAAACTGTTGAGCAGTATTGAGAAACTAGTTTTGCTAACAATGCAAAGCAGCTGTAAGGACTTGAAATGAGGGGTCCTACGCGTGGAAAGATTTGTATAGTGCAGTAACAAATAGCCCGTTGATTTTGGTCATCAGCTATACTAAATGTCACTCATTAAGAGAACAATAGTTTCACCTTTAACAACCTGATATTAGATCCTTTTGTTTCTCCCCAGATGTATCTAAATAAATATATACAACAGATGTATAGATGTCCATGAAAATGTTGTATAGTCACCCAACACTGGTGCTAACATGAGATAGCACTTAAAGTTCAAAAAGGATTATGATTGTTGGACATCAAACACAGAGATTTGGTGAATAGATACAGAAAAATGTTTAAGCAATTAGACAATTTCAACATGTAAAACATAAATATAACTAATACAGAGGTAGTTTCGAACATAGTCATGGGTAGTAATTCTGCACAAAGTGCTGAGTGAAATGTACACTTGTGAAATCTAATTCCCATTGTTTGACCAAAACGGAGAAAAGAAAAATAATACAATGGCAACTGAGAAGCCTATTTTTTCTATTTTCCTTGTCAGCAATGATCACCAAAATGAAGTGGGAACCTCGTAAACCTCTTACTGTATGTCAAACTAATCATAATTCTTGTTTACAAAACAAATTAGAGGAATAAAAACCATGAGCACCTTTGAAACAACCCCCACACAAACACACACACACACACACTCACACACTCTTCAAAACAGGAGGAGGAGGAGGAGGAATGGCTACCCAGTGCACGCACTGGCTCCTGCTACTGCAGGGAACAAATAAAAAAAATGAATAACAGGACAAAGACATGGTCTAAACTCTAAACTATTAAGGGAAATATAAAACCAGTGACTGAGAGACTGAGGTAAACATAGTGCTGGAATTTGATGCAGAGATGTAATGGTTTAAATCTTTGGCTCCTACTTATTCCTCTAGTGCTCAAATAAAGAGGGAAAATAATGGAACTATATTCATGCAAAGCCATATGAGCATTGATACATGTATTGTTTACTTTCCGGCATGTTATTTCCGTTATGTTTAACTTAATTAGTCCCACTATTGAGTGTATGTATGGGCCAACTTGCTTAGTGATCACCATTTTATTATTGAGTGTTTTTGGTGCATCTAATTCTAAGTAGTTTTCTTTTTGTTAAATATGAAATTAATGCATTTGTTTTTCGGACACATGAGAGGACCCATCTCTAAAACTTCTAGTTTCAACTGTTGCATAACCATCATCTTCATCACTCTCCTAATACAAGAGATAGAAAATGCAAGAGGAAACAAAACACTGTTATATTGAAACACTTAATTTCAAAAATCGATCTTTATAACTGAAACACTATTATATTGAAACACTGTTATTTATATAAGACAAAATACAAGTGAAATCTTCTAAGTAAGCACTGCAACTTGAAGCATTGGCTGAGCTAGAAACAGATGAAAATGTGCTGGATATGGTCTGAAAATCTAGGTCATGAACAATTAACCAATTGCAGCCCTTAAACTTGGTGAAATGGATAGTCACTTCACTAATTTAGCCTGCACTAGATGACCATCCACCAGATAAATCTTGTTGATGACATTTGAACTTAAACTATATTAACCTTCACTAAATAAAGCTAATCCAAATGTCTCATTATCATTTCATTCTCACACTGACATGCCTCTGCAAGCTGATGCTGAAATGAACCAAAAGCTTGGCTTTCAAAAGCAAAAATCTTCCAACTAGTAAAAACTTGCTAAAAAGATCAGAGAGAGAGAAAGAGAGAGACCTTAGGGATTTCAGAATTTAGAAGTAGCCAACTTTATGTCCTGATTTCTGATACAATCAGCCAGGGAAATTGATTTATGTGTACTCATTGAACATTGATCTTCTGAGTATGGCTGCTGGTGTGTTTCATCATCTGCTGAAATGCAGAGACCATTCTCTTATGTTTGGTTGATTCTCTTGGCTTTCTTGTTCATGGTTGATTCTCTTCATGGTTTGCACCTTCTTATCCAATGCTCCAATGCGACATCTCTCCCCTACGAACTTAGACAATTCCTAAAACAAAACTTCTATGGGCATGTCTTGTTAAACTAAATATAGGAAATACAAAAAGGGAAGACCATATCTAATTGAAGACTAAAAAGAAAATTTAGACTCATATATCTTTCTTTATGTTATTGATTTTTGACTAATAGAAGTCGTGGCCCCCAATGACATTACTCCGCTATAACAAAGGTTAGTATAAAAATCTTGGAGGTCAATAAGAGATGAAGAGAGGAGTGATCCTATAGTTCTTTCAATACCCAGATTCACCTGCAGAATGTTCAAACATTCAGCAGATTTATTTTTCAATTCAAGAAGCCTTGTTGCCCCATTAGTATTACGGCATGTGACCTTTGTCATCTTTCTCCAATAGTTGCTTATTGTGCTTCATATTGTAGGACAAATCTGTTATTAACATTGCAAATCGAAGCAAAATGAAGACAAAACATCGATGTGGTTCAAAGTCTATCCCCGTGAGGGTCCATGCAATGGTATGTGTTTTTTTCTTCTTACATACTAACATATTAGGATTTTTTAGAGCACACACAAGCTTAATGACCATATGATCAAAAAATTCACAATCAGATGGGAAATGACGAGGATCATGTGCCCGCGTTGAAAGACGTATACAAATCCACCCACTATAATAAAGATACAGGAGCATGGATCTCACCAGAATCGGAGAGCAATTATGTACGCATATCTACTTTTCGTTGTGTTTGCTAAACCGCCTACATGTTATCTTCTTTTCTTCTTCTTTTTTATGTATTTGTGGTTTGACGTTTAAAAATTACAGAACAAAATGGTAGAGATAGAGACTGAACATATGTCTCAGCCTGGTGTGGAGCCGTTGTCACAAGAGGAGTTGTCTATCAAGGTATTAAAGGCAAGGTCAGGATACGTGAAAGGATTGGGTATGAGGCCTTCCTCCTCTATTAGGGCTACTATTGCATCTGCGAATAACAACGAATATGTGTCACACCTCGAGTCAGTGATACAAGAGCAAAAAGAGGAGATTCAAGCACAAAATAATAAGATAACACATCTTGAGGACTCGAACAAGCAATTGGAAATGGCAACAATGAGGATCATGGAGTATTTGAGACACCAAGGGAATGGATTCAATGAACATTTTGAAAATACAGGGAGTACATGAACAACTTCAGGTTAGTAAGCACTATCATTTTTTCTATAGCTATCGATCGCTGCTCTCTCTCTCTCTCTCTCGATTTTTTATGTTTGGTTGCAGCCTGATGTTCCTTTTTTCATTGTTTTATATTGTATCATATAGTGTATGGTGACTTAGTGAGTTAGTGACTATAGTATCAAACATGATACAAACTTATGGCAGTGGTTAGTAATTCTTTTGTCGGGCTTAGCTATTTCAACCCAACCTTGAACTAGCCCATTTTGTGTTAGGTAGGTAACTATTCTCTACGAGTCTGATACTGGATATGTTCTAAGTTTGTAACTTCTAATTTTTAAGGTAAATTGAGCTATGAATGCTTAAATTAGTGATTCTACAAGTATTTATGTAATCTGCAGAGACTTGGAAAATGTGGTAGATATGCTAGCTATCCAATGAAGATGTACCTTTTGCGTTGATTGTAGTTGGTTGCTTAATATATAAACTTATGGCAATGGTGTTTTTCTTGTGCAGCTGATGTGCTCAAAATATATATAGTACTAATAATTATAAAAGAAAATTAATTTTCATAGACGTATCCTTATCTTACTTTTTTAGGTTTTTCCGTATTGCGTATCTGTATCGTAACATATCCACACTTCATATACTAGATGACATTCGAGACACCTAGTTTGGTATTTAAAGCTTTTTCGAAGCTTGAGTTAGCTTTAGTTGAAAGAGAAGTCCGTAATTATTGTTTTGGTGAAGAAGAAGATGGAATTATATTACGCCGTAACCATCTTTAAGTTTTTATATCCCTAGTAACATGTTATGTGGTCCTTATTGGCCCGTGTTCTTTTTCAAGCGAGAATCTAGGATATAGTTACATTAAAATCCGTTCATCGTATGATTGTCGTCCATCAATGCTTTGCTTACTTGGTTTACATTAATAATATGGTATTTTGCTTATTTTGTTCGCAGATTAGATATGCACAAGGTTGGTGGCAGGGAGAATAGCAAGTTCTTTTTTGTGTTGACATATATTTCTTTTTGTATTTATGTCACGAATCAACTTGCTTCTTAGTGTACTCCCTTTTGTATTATAACTTAGTTCTTTTTTTTGTTCGTAGTATTAGTTTATAGGCTTTTGGACATGTAATGAATGTTATGGTTAACAATTAATGGACAGGTTATGTAGTACAGGATTGACTTTTTGTTCAACATGTTTTCATGTACTAATTTAATTGGGTTTATTTACAATGGAATTGTAAAATAAGGAGGATAGACAATTTGAAAAGGAAAATATTAAATAAATTCAAAATATTTCAAAATTGTTATAGATGACGAAAAAAATTCTCTCTTATATTTTGATTTGTAAATGATTTATCGAGAAATTATTTCATCGCCTATTCTTTCTTTTACTAATTATTTCATTGTGAATTAGTGGTAAGAACCAAATTGGCGACGAAATCATTTGTCACTAAACTGAGATGAAAATTTATTTTATTTTAATCCAGGGTTTTTATCGACAAAAGAATCCACCTTTAAGCGACGAAATTATGGCGAGGAATTTCCAGTGGAATTTGCGAGGAAACTATTCGTCGCCATATTTAAGAAAATGGCGACGAAATTATTTAACGACGAATTTCCAGCGGAACTACGAGGAAATTATTCGTCTCCATATTAAGAAAATGGCGACGAAACTATTTATCGACGAATTTCCAGTGGAATTTACGAGGAAATTTTTCGTCGCCATATTTAAAAAATGGCGACGAAATTATTATTTCGTCGTCCGGGTCTTTTGCGTGAAACATTGCACGACGAAAAATGACGACAAAAAAAGCCGTCGCGTATTGTTTTTGCGAGGAAATTGGTATATTCTGCGACGAATTTGTTTCGTCGTCACAAGCAGCTTTTGTTGTAGTGTTCCATGAAAGTAGAGTTGGAGTTTATTCTTGATAATTTGGATATGTACAAGAGGCATGCACGCAATTTTTTGTTCATTGAGCATCAAGTCACTTCACGCACATAAACATGAACTATTTGGAACACTTCGAGCTAAGTTTGTAATTGAGTAAATGGATCATATAGAGTGGAGATTTAATTTGCAAAGCATCTCGTACACTCTTTCGCACTCTATCACTCATATATAATCCATGCCATGCTCATTTCATGCTTAATATCTCGTATGCATCAACTTGGAATCCCTTACATACAAAGAAAAGGAAATTGGGCCATCTTTGCATGAATAAACCACATACGAGTCTCATGATCCCAATTTTGAACCTAGTCCGAGTCATCCAATTTTCGTGAAACAATTAGGAAACCGGAGGTTGGGAGGTGGTGGGAGAGTGTTTTGATGGGTGATGGGAAGAAGAGGGATCAAAAATGAAGAAGTTGGGCAGAAAGAAAAATTTTAGACAGTTTCAATCTTTATCGATAGAGGAGGCTTCCTATCGATAGAGACCTTAGTGCAATTTCAGACAGATTCAACCTCTATCGATAGAGGAAGCTTCCTATCGATAGGGAAACTTTTTAGCATTCTCTATCGATAGAGACCAGAGTAAAAATGGATAGTCCGCTTCTCTATCGATAGAGACCACTCCGCTATCGATAGAGAACACAAATTATGGAAAAAAACCCCAAATCGCATAAATCAAACCCCACACTTTCATTTCCATCATCCACTTTTCACATCTCCTCCCCCAAAAATTGCAATTTTCTCCCCCACTCACTTCAAAACGCCCTGAAATCTTGCAACATTTCCTGAATCATCCCGAAATCCCCCACCATTTATACCCAAAACCTCTCACCCACCAAACCTCAAGGACGAAATTTGTACTCTCAACCCCAAATCCGAGATTTTAAGCCTTAAACCCAGAAATCAAGTGTCATGGCTCGTCAAAAGATTCCAAATGTGAGTGGAGAATAAGATGTTCAAGGAGAGCGGGATGAGGCGGCCCAAAGAAGGGAGGAAATCCAAAGGGGTAAACGAAAGGCCACCGAGAGTTCGGGAAGGAAGAAGAATCGAAGGAGGATCCAAAGGATTCGGCGAGAAAGGAATGGGAGAATTCCATGGTTACCCGAAAAGCCACGTGCGAGGAAATGGTTGATCGGAAACATATTGGGGAAATGGAGGTGATCCTCATAATCGATCGCCGGGGGTTAAAGACATGGTTTAATCCAGTGGAAGGGTACATCCAACCCATTGTGAAGATGTTCTTCACAAACATGCAACTCCCGGAGGGAGAAATCAACCAATTCACGTCTATCGTACGGGGTAAGTGCATTCTGATTACGCCAATGGTTATCACATTTTATTTGGGTTGTCCTGCGTTCGATGAAAGTGTTTGCACCTTCCCAAGAGAGGAAGAGGTGTATGACCCCCGCTTTTATGTAGATGAAATGTTTTCAAACCCGAACAAATTTCATGGTCAATTCCCCGTGGGAAGCTTGAAGGAAGATTACAAACTGGTAAACAAGATCATACACTACAATCTCTACCCCCGAGGGGTAGAGAACATATTAGGGGCAAAAGAGGTTCAATTGGTCTATTCCTTTTTGCACGATGATGTGATGGACATTGGGAGGTACATTTTCAAACAGTTGGTGGAGTTTCGAACTAATACGATGCACAAGGCAAACTTTCCATACCCTGCAATGATCACCCAACTATGTCTCGCCATGGGCTCAAAGAAAGAACCAATGACATCTGGACTGAGGGTTTGGGTCCCATTTCTGGTGTCACAAAAAGCAAGAGCAATGCCCACTCTAGAAATTCCACCACAGTGAGAGCTCTACCTTCTGTTAGGACCTCCATTCCTGCAGCCTCTCAAGTTAGTGCAAGAACCACTGCCCCCCCCTGTGGGAAAACCTGACAAGGACTCCTTCAAGGGTAAAATGTCAAATATGATGAAGAAGATTTTCTGTCGTCAGTCTGAGATTAAAAGGACACAGAAGGAGATCCTGAAGACATAGAAGCAGATATTGAGGAGGCAAAAGTTCACCATGGACCATGCGGCAGCACAGATAGGGCACCCGTATATTTCTAAAAGTGAGCAGGAGGAGGAAGAAAGTGAAATTGAGGAGGAGGTCAGTTCAGACAGTGATGAGGAGACGGAGGGGGATGACATTGTGGAAGAAAGTGAGTAGAGGGCAGGGTGGACACAGAGTAGAAATAAGATCGAGTTGATATTAGTTTATATGTGTCATTGAGTCCAGTAAGTTTAAGTCTTTTCATTTTAGTTATCTTTGTATTGTGCACCGGGTGCATGATTGGGTTGTCAGGACGGTGAGGGGTAGAGAACCAAGTCATATTCGAGCCGGTGTTGAATTTTGTATTTCTTCTTGTTGACAAACCTGCGGATATTTTAAGTTATGAAAAGTCCTAATGGATTCTGTTTACATTTCGGATTCTATCTTGATGTATGTTTGAGTAGTTATATGTTTCTAGCACTTGACATATCCATCTCACAATTGTATATTCTATCATCGCATATATAATACTTTCATTGTGATTGCACTTATTCTTTGAATGCATAACCACATCTTCGGTGTGCATACCCGCGCAAGTTAGGTATGTGAGTTCATATCATGAAGCGAACAATTCATTTTGAGAGCAAACCGAGAGGATCGGAATCAAGGCTCACTTTGGTTAACATTGCTTGATACACTTCCATGTTCACTTGTTTGTTATAGTTCATGAATGGTTGTGTGTGTTTGAACATTGCTCATTCTTGTCAAATGCACCTCATACGCCTAAAAATCTACGAATCAAGCATAGCTAATAGTTAAGTCTTCAATGGAAACTATTTTTGTTTATTGTTGTCAATATGATGTGTTGCTAGTCCCTAGCAACCTTCAAGTTGGGGGGTATGATGAGCGCACTATGTTGTATATTAACGTGACTCATTGTACCAATTTTAGTATCTATGAGTAGGCAAATTCATTGTTCTAGTTAATATTGCACACATGGTGGTCTTCGTATCATTGCAGGTTCTCGGGCGTCAATTACATATCCAAGGGCATCAATATCACTCAGGAGTCTTGGGACCACGATGATGGTCATAAAGGACCAAATGAAGGCCTGGAAGGGTAAAAGAGAAGCCGGACCAAAAGAACAAGGAAGACCTGAAAATAGAAGTCAGAAGCATTCTCTATTGATAGAGAACCATTCTTATCGATAGAGCCCGTTTAAACGTTCAGAAATCAGAGCTCTCTATCGATAGAGAAGATCCTATCAGTATGAGCACTCTCTATCGATAGAGAAAATTCCTATCGATATGAACAAAGTTCACCTGCCTATCGATAGAGGATCCCTTTCTAAGTTTCTATCGATAAAGGCAAAAATTCAAAAACAACACAGTTCACTTCTCTATCCATAGAGACCCCATCTCTATCGATAGAGGGCATATTTTGTCTGACCAAATGGATAGCTCTATTGATAGAGACCAAACCTCTATCGATAGAGCCTATTTGACGTGCAATAAATGCATATTTCGGCATTCTACTCCTCACCATCCTTTGGGATGCTTTTGTCCCGATTTTTACTTTAGAAAAGGATGTATGGGGTATTTTCAGTATGATTTTGTCCCCCTTAGGCATGTGTATGAGAGAGATAAGTGGATCTTATCTCCTTTTGTATTAGTATTGTAATGAAAACAAGAAATTACTTTCAACTTAGTTTTTGTTCTTGAGAGTTTTTCTCTCTACCTCTTAGAGTTTTGGCGTTCTTCATTTTCCCCAGAGATTTTCATCAAGTGTAAGACATTATCTCATTGAGAGTAAATTAATCCAATGTTTAGTTCATTTGTGTTCATTCCATTACTCTAGTTTTCCGGCAAGTTGCAAGAACCTTAGCAATTACCATTGTGTGTTATATTTTCGCAGATTTGTAGTGATAGTTGGTTCGTTTATCCTTCTTATTAACTTAGCATTATCCTTCTTGTTCTCTTCATATTCATTATCTCTTTCACAAGCATCCGTAGTTAAACTTTCATAAGCTAGGTTTTAGGATGAAGTTTAACTAAAACTCACTCTTATTCAATATCTCCTAACCATTTTACAAGTTTGTTCTTAAATATATTCAAGTTCTTATTACTAGAAACAAAAAGGTAGAGTTAAGCTTTTACTTAGTTATTACCATATTTTTGGTATATCTAATACGTAAGCCTATGTCCTCCCTATTTTAGATTACATTTTCTTGAACTTGAATATATTTAAAAACGCATCTTTTGAGCAAAAATACTGATTTTTCATTGAGTATTTTCCGACCTAGAAACCCTAGCCGGAATCTAGGTTGAGTTATAAGAGGAGATATTGTTTAAAGTGAGGTTGACATTGAATGGATTCCGAAGACTAAGCTTATTTCTTTAAATCTCGTTATATTCGCTCACTTAGTTAAAATAGTCATTTATCATCACCAAACAAACTTTGAGGTTGACGTCCGAAACGTCGGAAAAACTAAATTTGCAAAGTCTCTTAATCTAACTATTTTTCACCGTGAATCGATACTCCAGACTCTCTATTATACTTTTTTTAAATATTTGAGAGAAATACTGTTTTATGAATATTAAACCTTGACTTAGGCCGGCTGTAAAGACTCGTATTTTTAAAAATAAAAATAAATCATGAATAAAATTTTTCTGAATATTAAAATTCAATCAAGAATTATTTTACATTACCACGTGTAAATTTATATGGTAAATATATATGAATAAATTTATGCGTACATGTATTATTATTTAGATCAGTATATGTACATACACATATACACGTGCTCATTAGAAACCAAAAATAATCATGCATCATGTCAAAAAGTGTATATCTTTTTAAGATATTTATGTATGTACTCATTACACGTACACTTATAAGTATATATATGATGACCATATTATATACTCCCAAAATATAATTTAAGATTTTATACTAACTGTGTTCAATGAAAAATCTAGACTTTCTAGTCATCCTAATTTAAGTATGATTTAACCTATAACTATTTGATTTTATCTAAATTATTTTCCTCCAACTTATGCACTTTTCTTATAAATCTAAAAACCATGAGTCATCCTATCTCCTCTCCCCTAAAAATCTTAGGTGGAAATCTAAAGGTTTTAGGTGGAAATCTAAAATGACATAATATATACCTATGATCTAAACTATCATTACTACTTCCTCCCTTTGTTGACTAAACTAATCCCTTTCACACTTATATTCACATCATATGCCTATCTTATTCCTCTCTTTGTTGACTATATAAATTCTTATTCCTCCCTTTGTTGATTATGTTAATCCCTTTCATAATTACATCTAATTCATATGCCAACCTCATTCCTCCATTTGTTGACTTTGTTTGTCCCTTTCACACCTATACTCAAATTATATGCATACACCTCATTACTCCTTTTGTTGACTTTAGCAAATCCTTTCATACTTATATTTAATTCATAGACATGTGTGGCCATATATCAAACCTAAACTATGAAAAACATAACAAAATCATATGAGTCAAATCATTTACTCCAAAAACCTACAACTTGTGCACTTAATCTTCAAATCAAATCTAATGACTAAGCCTAGTGATCTATTAGACATCACATCTATTTAATGCTTGATCTTAACCAAATAATCTTCTAACTTTCCTAGCCATTGATCTTGATGGATAAACCCTAACCGTTAGATATGTTCCCTAGATATTTTTGTAAACTTTGCCTATAAATACAAAACTCCTTCTTCTATTATTTTACACACTTTGAAACCTTGAGATGAAGAAAATCTAGAGAGTAGTCGAAATTCTCTAGTATTGTGAGAAAATCCTAAGTGAAAAAGAATCCACCATTTTTTAAAGAGACAACCCTAGCAACCATCTTTCCAACTCTTAAGCTCTCACTAGGTAAGTTTCCTACAACTTACTTTCTGGTTGAATAATTAGTCTTAAACCCAAAATCTCTCCACATATTATGGAGTATGGTGAAAAGGTGGAAGACATCGGTTTTAACCGTTGCAGCTACGACCTTTTACTAATTTGTCTACACATGCTTGGTTCCTGTTCCTAGTTTAGCATGTTAGGAGGCATATTAGATTATTTTTGCTTACATGTTTATATATGCATGTTAGTCAATCACTCATGTTTTTCATGATATTTAGATAAAGTGTTGTTTATTTTTGTTATGCTTTAAATTTCGTCTTTGTATTTCAAATGATGTGATTTTAGTATGATCTTAGAATAAATTTATGAAATGAAGCATGAATTCCTGAACATAGAAGTGAGTATGAAATATTGATATGAGAGTATCAAATATATGCCGATTGAAAACTTGAATAATTAAAAGATGACCCAGTTGTTATGCATATGGGTGTCATTAGCCGTGATACGGTCTTGCCGAATTTTGATTGAACCATAGGTGTATTAACCCAAATAGTATCGTTTAGCCAAGTCGATGTCTTTAGCCATGCTATATTTGGACGTAACGTGTCATTTTTCAATTGAGTCTGGTAGTCATGTACTTTGGTATTGACACGTTGTTGGGAAATATAAATGTTCGAAAAACATAGTGTTTGGAAACATACCGTACGGGATGCTGATGTTTGGGATGCACTTGGTGGAGAGCACGGTTAGCAAAATGTCGGAAGCGTATTCGTACGGGAACACCATACTTGAAAAACTTGATGAGATATATACTTGAACAATTTGATGAGATCATAACTAGAGATTGATGTTTTTAAAGTCCATGTAAGTTATGGACTTTGAAAAATATCATCTGCTCGGGTTTGTGATGACGCCTGGGTACGAATGATGAAACACAGAAATTCATGCTCAGGGTTATGCCCACGACGCCTGGGTATGAATACTAAGATATTGAGGTTATGTCTATTAAACAAGAGAAAACTTGATAAGATATATACTTGAATAATTTGATGAGATCATAATTCTAGACTAATAAATTTAAAGTCTATGTAAGGTATGGACTTTGAAAAATATCATTTGCTTGGGGTTTGTGATGACGCCTGGGTACGAATGATGAAACACAGAAATTCATACTCGGGGTTATGCCCACGACGCCTGGGTATGAATATTAAGAGACTAATTAAGGTTATATTTATAAAACAAGAGGAAATAATGTAATGATACAATATTGATTTGAATTTCTGTACTTGAGTGTTATCGTTTTCATATATTGCTCATGTCATAATATGTTACCGTTCATTTAAAGTTTATAATTGTTCAAAAAGAATTTAAGGATAGGATAACTTATTGTGCTTTCATTGGCTCATGGTGCAACTTCCTTCTGCCCCTGGTATTTCATAACCAGGTAACGACGAAGATGGAGCAGAACCGGACTATTCAAAGCATGAAGGCATGTACATCAAAGAAGACTCGGTTGAACTGTGGTTTACCTAGAATAGACTTGTCTACTCTGATTTTTGATAAAAAAATCTTTTGATGTAATAGTCTTTTGTTAGAAGTATTTTCATAATCAGGCTATATCAAACTATGTTTTAAATGAAATTATAAATTTTGTTATTTTATTCTTTATATTAACGTGTCCGGAAATCGGGGCGTTACACCAGCACCCTAACGACGCTCTTTTGCCGGCCGGTCAACTAGCATATGAATCATGCGCAAACCTAAAATGAACATTGACGCATTTCATAGCCTACGATAACGGAATCCCTTAAACATTTGACATGTTAGATTTTTTATGCCATGAATGGATTACTAGCCTTACTTCATACTTCGAATTAATACTTGACATGATACCATGCCACCTCACTATACTAGTATGTCATCTAAAAACATAATTGCTCTCTTGTTTTGATAAAACAATGTATGCCTATGCTGTGAAAACAAATCGCATGACCAACATGAAAGCATGAATTGCTTACATAGACTCGAGAGTGTAGGATACGGATTGAAAGGATAACCTGGGCATCTATTGGATGCTTAACTGGAAATTTGTGGAAAACTTGAAATATGAATATCCTTGAAATTATCCCGGTCATTGGATTTATGATGCAACTTGAGCCAAAACTTTGACTAAATTAGAAGTGTGATGACCTAAGTTATGTATTATCCAAGTTGTACATTTAGCCGTGTCATGCATTTATCCAAGTTATACTCATACCTTGATATATCTAAACTTAGTATGCCTTTTATTTAGTCTAATGGTTGTCAAGTGTTTTAGGCGTATTTTTGTGTGGGCATGATAAGGGAACATATAATATTTAAGTTGAACATACCAATTGGGAACACGATGAACAGGAATATGGTGGTTGGAGAGCATGGTGGTTGAGAATCAAGGTTAGCAAAGAAATCATGATCATTATCAATGAAAACACTGAATTGAGATTGGAGTATGAAAGATATGACGTGATCAATATTAGAACTCTTGATAAGATACATGTTGTGGTCCTAGTCAAGGAGATGAATTGAATCCAATGCTCTGATATTATGATAGGATTGATAGAGTTGAACTCGACAGTTGCCACTTTATTTCCCCAGTTATGTGTTATCTTTCACACGTTCACTGTTCATGCATAATTATACATCACTACGTTTCAAATATTAAAATAGAAATTTAAAGGGTAGGACTTTCTTATTTAGTGTCACAATTCATGGTGCATGTTCTTTTTGCCCCTAGCATTTCATGTCAAGTACGGATGAAGACGGAAAGGAACTAAAGTCAGCTGTAGGAGGACATTTTTTCAGAAGATGATGTCGTTGAGCCTTGGGTTACCTAGTAGTCGTAGAGTTGCTTTGACTTTCTTTTAAAAGGTTTTTCAAATGTTTTTTGTGAGCAAACCTCATCTCTGAACTTATGTAATTATTAGATAACGTTGATTTGTATTAAACTTTATGTTTTGAAATGGAAGGTTGGGATTTTATTTACTTTAAATCTTTTATTAATGTGTTCGAGATTTGGGGTGTTACAGTGTCGATGGGATGTTTAGTAGGATATGTACGCATATGAATTAGGCATAATATTGCATGGTTATTTGTGTGTTCTCCCACTCTTACGCACACTCACAAACTGTACGCGACCAAACTATGGGGGATATAGTTTAATCCATTAAAATGTGTAAAAATATATAATGAAAATTTTAAGTATGGTTGAGAATAACAATGAAGAGTTGACAAGAATGGCCAGAGATCAAAAACTACAAATCCAATGGTTGAAATCCTAAATCGAGATATGTGAACTCGATAAAAGTGCGTAAATTGTAAATTTTTATATCTGGAGGTGGTGAAATAAAAACTTTTAATCATTGAAGGGGGTAATTTGTATTAAC
The DNA here is from genome assembly GCA_019985065.2 of Arctostaphylos glauca. Classification (NCBI taxonomy): domain Eukaryota; kingdom Viridiplantae; phylum Streptophyta; class Magnoliopsida; order Ericales; family Ericaceae; genus Arctostaphylos; species Arctostaphylos glauca. Next base: position 4,775,788 of record JAHSPW020000016.1, on the reverse strand, counting down.
TCTTTATTTGTTTTACATTTTCTGTTAATGGCATAAGAGGGTCTACAATTATTCGTAGTTTAAGAGAGCAAGTTATAAAAAATTTATAATTTAAGGTAGTTAAGTAATAAGCAATGATAGTTGAAGCGGATAACATATAATTAATCCTAATCTTTATGAGGTCGGTATACGAGAAATTTTGTTTCGATTGTAATGTGGTTGTTTGTCAGTAGACGGTAAGATTATTCCCTCAAGAATTTGTCAACTTGCGTGTAAGGTGGTCTGGACATCCTAAGTTATAAAAAAAGAAGAAGAAGCGAGAGACTCTTCTCCCGTCCTTCCTATTAGCATTATTTGTTGGTCCTTTTGTGTTTCTCTTATATAACCAGAATCGTTCATTTCATTTTTTTTATTTTTTTTATAGTTCAAAGAATATTAACCATGTTGAATATTATGTTTATTAGATTTCTATCAACACATATCATGAGACATTTATTTTAAACTAAATGTATTTGGAATATATAATGACTGATGTTTTTTACGAGCTCTAAGAATAGAAAGTGAGACCGATCGAAAGGGGTAGATATCACCAGAGCGCATCATTTCCTACCATTAAATCACCACATGGCAATTTGGGTGGGTGATGCTGAAAAGAATGCAACCAAAATACGAAAATCGTGTTTAGCTACGAGTATGAGCAATTTGCCCTGTTTAAAATTCATAGGCTTCTCTCGGTGTGAATTTATAACAAATCGTTCACCAACTTGCCCTGTTTAAAATATAACAGTTGAAAAAGATTCCGTAAGGTCACGTGATTGCAAATGCGGGATTGTTGAAATCTATTAGACCTAAAATGCATTATAGAAGTTGTCCAGAATGATTCTTATTTCTATTATTATCCGAATCATTTGAGTTGAGTTAACTATTCAATTCTGCAATTATACTTAGTTAACTATTTATAGGACCACATGCCATAGGCCACTCATCAGTAAACGTAGTTACAAAAACAAAACAACATCCAATCAGTTTTAAATTCACTTTCATAGCACTTCAAATTTCCTTAGGACTACAACCTTGAATCAATTTTTAAAATCCTTTATCTACCAGGAGCAACATGCACTTAGCACCAAATCTAGTCCTACAACAATCTCCACTTTTCAAAATGCTTTTTTCTTACCCTCAAATATTGGATCTGCTTCCAATGGCCAAAAACTCGATGTATACACACACTGATCAATACCCATGTGTATGTTCCATAGAATTGACTCGAGTGCGAATCCTACGGATATCACCGACCGGACTCCCATGATCCAAAGGCTTTATCACCACAGCTTCACGCCGCTCAGCTTGCTCCTGAACTGCTCCAAACACAATCTCTTTGGTTTTCTCATAGCTATGCTCATAGTAAGTTTGTGGGGCCGATGATTGATACTGATGATGATGTTGCTGTTTCTGGATGGGCTGCTGTTGCTGTTGCTGTTTCTGGATGGGCTGCTGTTGCGGGAAATTCCCATCCCATTCACTATAGAAGTTACGGCTTTGCTTCAGCTGTTGTATTTTCTCAGCATCTTTGGACATGAACGCATAGGTTTTGCGAGGGGGAGGGGTCCGAGCTTCAATAGAAGGTGGCTCATCTCCATCTGGTATCACAAAGCTCTCTTGCACTGGCCAAGCATTTGAATACTTCGGGTTTTGGGGTTGGGGTTGGCGGTATTGATAGCTAGGTGACTTCTTCCTAAACCCTGGAAATAGTGATCCAAGGATTTCAGTGATTGAGGAACCAGCGTTGATAAGGAGCCTTCCAATAGACCCAAAGAAGGTTTCTTCTAGCTTTTCTTCTTCTCCTTCAGGAGGAATTAAGGGTGGCCTCACTGAAGATTTCATTGACTTCTGATATGGAGTTTGAGGAATGCTCAGATTGGGTGTTTCATCATCCTTCAAGCAAAAAATAAGAAATTAAAAATAGAAGGGCAAATAAATGTACTAGATTGCCGCCAAAAAAAAAAAAAAACACAGGAATTTTCATACGATCTGTCCCAAATGAAAAAATGTTACCCGTGGTTATCTTCACCTTCAGGGTTTACGTACTTTTCTTAGTTTGCTCCATCTTTCTCAAGCTATATGTTAAATTCCTGAACTACTTATTTATTTCTTATTATTGTCAGTCCCCTTCTCCAGATTTAAAATACCATTTTTGTGTTCGTAAAACCAATGCTTATATTTTGCTTAATTTTGTTATTCTTTTGTTTCTTACAGTTTTTGGCAAGTATGTTGATTACTCAGAATTCCAACCGGTGTACTACATAGGATAATTATAGGGGAGCCAAGTTCTCAAAGGAAAGTCCTCACTAGGAAAGAAGGGTTTTTTATTCACATCTCTGAAAAGGTCTTCTTTCGATACGAACACAAGTAAGAAAGTTCTAGAACTTGCACCAGACCTACTTGCATATTTTTTGGTGCAGGATCTACTATCCAAATGCAACAGGTCCAAAAGTGAAAGTACTAACATGATTTAGAAACTAGAACCATAAGTATGAGAGTGATTTTTAACTCACATCAAATGGAGACACTATGGTACCAACCCTTCGTTGTAGCAGTGCCAACATGTAACCAAAGAAACCGGCTGCTACAAGCACTGCGATTCCTGTAATGAGTATAACATGTTGTAAAAAGTGCTAAATATAATCGTAAACTACAGATATAATTTCTGGTACAAATTTTACCAAGAGGGAAACCACTTCCGTATTGGTAAGCACAGTCATCAAAGTGCAGTTGAATCTCTCGAATTGCCTGGTTTCCTCTGTCTATGACAAGGAGAGAGCAACTACTGCCGATATATACCACATCAAAATCATTCGAGAATTTTGCATCTTCACTTGGTCCATCTAGATGGCCACCTCCCCGGCTCCATTTACCTCCTGCTATTGTTGTAACTCCTGCACAAACATACAAAAAATGAAATATAAAATATAAATATAAAAATGAACAACTTCGGAATTTGTTATTGTAATAACCCTATAAACTGTTTGGATCATTGATTTTGGTCGATTTATGGGAGGGTGACAAAAAGGTAAAGAAAAAATCATAATAAAGCGAGGAATCTTGAAGAGAAGATAATGAAGTGAAAAGTCAGTGTTTCTTGATAAAGTGAAGAACTGAAGATAGTAAAGTCAAGAATCTTCAATTTATATCTTTGTTTACCATAACCCAATTTTCTTTTCCTTCACAAACCCAGCCGTATCCATGAAGCAAACGCGTGCATAAGGTATATCATGCTTCAAAGACTAACAAAGCAGCAAGCAGCATGTATAAGAGCTGAAATAAAATAAAGTGCTTTCAGAGTTCTAACTACTTTACATGTAACTCAAAATGACAGCCATTACAGAACTAGAGCTTTTCAGAAATGAAGAACAAATGTTCTAAATGCAAGAATGACCAATGAAAACAGGAGTTGACTTTACAATGTACCTGCATCACCTATCTTCCTGATTGCCATATTCATAGTATCAGCAATATAAATGTTTCCTCGGTCATCCACTGTAAGCCCCTTTGGGTGGTTCATCCTTACCTCCCTTGGTTTCCCATCTACATGTCCAGAGTATCCTTCCGCAGATCCAGCAACCAGTTTCGGCCGGCTATCTGCAGTTTTAGTGCATGAAAAAATTATCAGAAACTAACTTGAATAAAGTCAAAAATACCATACAATGTCAATGAAACTAAATTTGGCAATTTATAAACTTCGCATGTAGACAATTCTTGAAGGGTGTTAGCATGAACTAGACAAGAGATAATTCAAGCTTCCAAGTGAAAGAAGCAATGAAATTGTAGAAGGCCACATTCAACCTCCCAAGTTCGATTTCAGTCAGGGTATGATTATGAAAGAATTTAGTATCTAGCATATTGCTTCAATCTCAGCAGCAACACTTAATTATTAATTTGAAGTCTGCAGACTCAGCTGCAACATTGAATGTTAATTTTGAACTCTGTGCAAACACTCTTAACCTTTATTATTTATACATGGCTTCATAGAAAAGAGACTTTCCGGAAGAAAAAAAAAACAAGTGGAAAACTAAGAAAACTAATGGAAAGTTCTATTTTTGATACGAGTGGAAAATTCTAATAGAACCAACATAAGACAAAAAAGTCATAGCAATATGACACCTAACAAAACCCCAAACAGCCAATTCATTCGTAGCTTCTGGTCAGCAAATCAGAACCCACTAAATTTCTGACAACAACCCATTTGAAGTAAAAACTGGTAAAAACCCGAGCTTAAAGTACATGGTCAGCGAGTGTAGGACGAAAAAATTCAGCAGAATAAGACCAACCCAGGAAAATTTTAAGCCACTGCAAGAAAGCCCACTTACATTGAGACAAAGGGGAGGAGATCTTGTAGAGATTACTACTAGCAGAGTCCAGAACAAAAACCACTTACATTGAGACAAAGGGGAGGAGATCCTGTAGAGATTACTGTTAGCAGAGTCCAGAACGAGAAGCTCCCCACTAGGCAACACCTCCACAGAGTAGGGCTCAATCCCAAGCTTACTTCCATCAAACACTGTCTCAACACTGTACCCACTCTCAAACTTCATCATCGGTCGGCCAGTAATTGCTGAACACCAAAGCCACATGAAACCCACAATTCTAAATTACAATAAAACTAAATCCATAAACTACCCAGGTAAAAAACTCCGATATGGGTTTTATATCAGTGTCATCATTCATCAGAGATCCATACCCGTTTTGGTGGTAGCTTTGAGTGACCACAACCATTTCATCAGAACAGAAACAGCATTTGAGAGAAACCCACCAACAATCTCTGCAGAAAACAGTACATATATACAGTTTACAAGTATAGACAGCACATATAGATCAAGCTCAAAAAATGGAACAGTGCCAATTGAAACAGAAAACACACTTACTTGCAGGAGAAGTAGCTTGAACAGATGAAACCCCACCAAAAAAAACCACAATTGCGAGAACCAACAACAGCACATTCTTTCCCATTGTCGTCATTTTCCCTGTAGAAAGTTAAGGAAAACTTCAGCGGAAAGATTCAAGCTCTTCACATTACACAAAACCCTAACCAACAAAAAGGGTTTGAACTTTGAAGTGAAAGAGGAGGCAATGAAGAGTGTGTGCTTTGTGGGTTTTTGATTTATTGGGTTTGGAGAGTGAATGCGAGGATAGAAAAAGACGGAAGAGACAAAGGAAAGCGGAAAAGGGAGAGAAAAAAGTGGTGCTAAAGTAAAGAGTAGAGCAGAGAGAATCGAATGCTGTGAATCTGTGGTTAGATTTGTGTGGTTTAATTACCAAGTTTTGGTTACGATCGATAACCATAATTTTGATTCTAAATTGTCGAATGTACGTAAAGTCTTTCGTAATCGCATGCATTTAATTGTTCCAAAAGACATATATAAATAATTTTTGTTCATAAACTTTTTCTTTAATCTAATCCCAAATTCACTCCATTTACACACCTGGGTATTAAAGGAGTGTTTTTGCTGGTTTCCAAATTCAAATTGATTCTTTGGTCAGTCCCATTTCAATCTTTACGTCCGTATCATGATAACTATACACCCTAGAGCATCTTCAATGGATATTTTTGTAAGAATTCAAAATTCAAAATTTATTGTTTAGTAAAATTTTAAAAATTGAGCATTTAAATTTTGATTTGGTGTATCTAAATTATTCGTGTTTCTATTTTATGTAATTCATGAAAAAAATTATATTTTAAAATTCAAGTACCCTACACTTCATCACGCTCTATCGAATCTTAGTATTTTATCATGGACTCACCCACACCTTTATCGAATCCTATAGTATTTTAAAAAACGGTTCTTGTTCCCATAGCTTTGTACATGCCACATAAACTAGTTCACAAAGGTGTCACCTATATTGAATTTACTCTCCTCCCTTCATCAGCACCCCAACACCCCTTGTGTTGCACTCCCCTCCCACGCTCAAGCTCCTCCCCTATCTACCAGCCACCCTCTAGACCTTGCTCCTCAACTGTTGTTTCTCTCCTTTCACACTCCACCTCCTCCACTTGAATTCTCTCCCCCTCTCTTGTGCTACCACTGTAATTTCAACACAAACACTCAACCTCCTTGATAGCATGCAAATGCTATAGGATTCTTCCCCAAATTTAAGGTTTCAACTCTCCTATAAAGTGGAACCCCAATCTCTCTTCAGTTCACAAAATTCAAGTGTCTAAGTCTCAAAAACAGCATTAGAGAAGGAGAAGCACAAGGAGAAGGAGAGAGAGAGGCTATCTCGATAGAAAGGGAAGGAGTAAGAGGGAGACCCACTTAGAATACTCAAAGTCCAACAAATCAAGCCCAATCCAGCTTTGATTTCTGATTTGAAGGTAAATACTTCCTCCTTTAGCTCCAATTTGTGTTTTGATCAAAGTCTCAAACTTCACCAAACTCTAATGGTGGAAAACCCATATTCCAAATCAGAGAAGACAACATGTTGACCGTTCAAGACCTGACCTCGACCGGTCCATTTTGCTTCTGGAATGTAATAGAAAACCTAACCACTCGGTTGAACATCCACTTCAACAAGTTCAGTTTGCCAGTGTCCATATTTTGAATTTCATACCTTAACCGGTCAAAACATAGACTTAACCGGTCAAAACCCTTTCTGTCAATATTTGAAACCTCACACCCTGATCGGTCGTGACCCTACCTCAATCGATCGAATCCCTTAGTATCCATCAGGTAGATTGAACACTTACCCCTACTGGTCAAGGATCAAATGTGTTACTCCTGACCGGTCAAGAAAACCCCTCAACTAGTCCACAGACACATTGTCTTACTTGACCCTTAGCTTAATAAATGAACCTTAGACCTATAACTTGACGAACCATATTCATATGAAATAACGATCATTAACCCATGAATCGACTTCTTCGTGAACGTTATTCGAAGTCCGCTAATAGAACGTGACATGTATGACCTTGATGACCAATTCACCCCACATGCATCACATACGTGTTCCATTTCCATACTAACATGCTTTTGTAAGTGTTTATTGCATAAATCACAATATTGTTCAATATTAATATTTGTTGTTGATGAACACCTGGAATAAAAGCATATTGTTGACCTTGGAATTCTTGGAATTAGTAAACATTGGATTTAGAACAGTGACACGATGAACAAAACTTGATTTTGGAAAATATAGAAAATGTGATTTTGAGGAATGATTTATCTCCTTAGGAGTTGTGTTTATGTTGCCTTTAGCCATGATATGACTTGAGTCAAACTATGACTGATATCATGAGGTGTCTTTAGCTAAACTGCGTCTTGAGTCGAGTTATGTCATTAGCCGTGTCATGTATTTGAGCTAAATTATGTCCTAAGGCGGGATATGTTCTTGAGTGATGTCGTGTCCTTCAAAACAAAACCTAGTGTAGTATAAGTGAAGTAGAATATTTCAATGATGTGAATGACGCAAGAAAATACATAATGACCGAGAGCATAATAGTTGGGAACATGTCACGCCCTGATTTCTAGATAGGTAAAATATTCATACTTATAATTCCAAACCTCACAATTTCCCAAATTATACAATTTCTAAAATTGCTCATTAATAAAATATTTCAAATATCCAAATTTATGGGTGGCCCTCCCGGCCATCACCCTAAAATATAGTTTAAACAAATTCAACACCAAGTGCTTTCAAATACAATGAAGGGACAAAAAGGAATTGGTTTACATCTTTCCAAAAATAGTCCTAAAGATGTCCCATAATTCTTAGTATGAAAGCCTTCTCAAAATGAGCACCACCATGCATCCATGCAATCCATGTCAAGCCTCTGGGACAGTACCTGAAAGAGTGAAAGGGTGAGCTAAAAGCCCAGTAGAGACATCTACGCCAATATTATGTGAATATGAATGCTATGGCATGCTTCATGTACATTTCATAATACCACATGTATGACAAGAAACCCATGTGTCCATCAACACAGTTGCATGTCAACCACTTCGGTTAATTCACGATTTCCAGACCGATTCAGTTATCATATTCCAACTAGCACCTCACCCAATGGCGGCTAGACAATCTTGAAACATACTAGCACATCTCCCGTCGGAGGCTAGACCATTTATATTTGTATATAACTAGCACAACTCCCATCGGAGGCTAGGCATCACATAACTAGCACAACTCCCGTCGGAGGCTAGACATCACATAACTAGCACAACTCCCGTCGGAGGCTAGAAATCGCATTATATCAAGGCAATATAATTTCATAGTTTGACCCTTTACCGGCCACACACATATCACACCAACCATAATTCAATCTCATAGTGAAAGAGAAACGAAGTTACGAATAAAGGCGTAAGGATATAATTTCAAAGTCATCGAACCTTACGAAATTCACCGTCACTATAAGGTCTCACTTGTATCATATATCTCACATACCATATGTATGAGTGGAAGTGCTCTAAAATGTCCAAAAATCCCAAATTAGGACGATAACAGTCAGTACTAGTCGCCCTTAAAGTCGCTGGAGCGGTTCAAAAGTCGCTGGACGGGCCAGAAGTCAGTGAAGGTCGCTGGACAGTCGCCCGAAGGTCGCTCGATGGTCGCTCGAGCGAACCCCAAGTCGCTCAAGCGACTTGGTCGATCTCAGTTCGCACAGAAATATCGCCTCTCGATCCAATCGGCCAAAAACACAACCAAAAACCACTTCAAGCATGAAATCAACTACCAATATCATACATATACACATAATAGTGGTGAGACATCCCTACCTCAAGCCTTGAACCGAAGGATTTGGCGAAAAAAGGCAAGCCCTAGCTCGGTTGTCCTCCAAAGCTTGAAACCGCACCTCCCGAGCCCCCAACCACGAACCGGCTTCGATTCCTTGCTAGAGACGCTCCAAGGATCCTATATCTCCGGGTAATTCGCAAATGGTGAAGGGAAAGTGTGGGATTTTGTAGAGAGAAGGAGGAGCAAAAGGAAAGTGAGAGAGAGCAAAGGGGAGCAAAGGGGAAGAATGGGGGTTTTCTCTCCCCTTACCCCAAAACCATTAGATTTTTAAGCCCCCAAGGGCACTTACGTAATTTACCAAATAAGGGTACGCGCACGAAATAAAACAAGAGACTCCGAGTTTGGGTCCTATAACTAAAATCCGATACACAACACAATTAATTTAGTTTATTTATCCAAAATAACTTTCAAATAATTATTGTTAAAAAAAAATTCAAATTTTCCGGGTCCTTACAGAACATGACAGACAAGAGCCAACGTTTGGGATTCTTAGTGGTTTGGAACACGATTCAGCATTGGGATAGAGACCATATCGAACAGGAGCATCATAGCACAAAAATTATGATTTGACTTACGAGCAACACTTGTGACAACTCGTAACTGAAACTTTGAAAATGGATTTTGACACAAACTGTATTGTCAGACACTTGTGTTGGAAATGTTAGAATATGGACTTATGTGTTGACCTTAAGTTCTTCATTTGAAACTTATCACGTGAGTCGTACTTTAATTGTTTAAATTTCCACATTACATGTTAATTGCTTATATTATTCATTACATATTCATGCATTGCTCTAATCATGTACATAAATTCAGAAGAGCGGGTGACAATATTTATTAAACCTTATCGCTCTGGTGTAATTCTCATGCTCCTGGCTTTTCATGCCATGTACCGAGGACGACATAGAAGAATTCGAGTCCAGGTGATTGGCGGCAACATTCCATAAGAAGATCTAATTGCACTGCGACTCACCAAGTTTAGATTTTATGCTCTAAAATTCCATTTTTCAGTGTACTTTGCCTTTATTCCAGAAATTTGTAACCCAAACTGATATTTTGCATATTTTGAAATGGAAGTTGATTATGTTTTAGGTAATTTCTTTTAAATTAACGTCTCTGGAAATTCGAGGCATTAAATATTTCATCTTGCCTCTTAATATCATTAATTAGTAGTTAAAAAAAATGTGTATTTTATGTAATTCAATGGATATATAATTAAATGTATTAATTTCATATTTTATGTTAAGTTGTGTGACAAATTTGGCCATATAACTAACAAGATGGAGGATGTAAAACTTAAATAAGATTTATTGAACTTTATCAAATTAATTAAATCAAAGAATATTGAGCTCAACAGGAAGCCGTTCTTGCACACGTGCTTATTGCCGAAACCGAAATGGGTTAGCTAACCTACGAAGTGGTTAATAGAATTGAGTAAGAGATGAGTCAAAACCTATATTATCTCAAGAACGGTTCTAATCGAATAAGGATGAGGAATCCTAGGCTAATTCAACTTAGAATAAAAAATTTGAGGTACAATGAAGATCAAATAGTAAAAGATAAGTTCTTCCTAAACATACATACACCAGATGTCGACCTAGAACCGTTGACCAACTCTTGGTTGTTTGCCTAATAAGACGTAGCCATTATAGGACCACTCCCAAAGGCCAATGGCATGATGAAGTATCTTATGGTCGACATAGACTATTTTACCAAATGGATCGAGATAGAACAACTGGTCAAGATCACCGCGCACAATGTTAAGAAGTTCGTCTAGCAGAACATCATTAGCAGGTTTGGGATCTCATATGCCATAGTTTATGATAGTGGGACCCACTTTTAGAATAAGTTCAAATTCATTTGCCACCAATACAAGATCCAAAATTTTTATGGTTTAATGGGATATCCACAAATGCAGATACCAGGAAAATTTTGAACTTTTATTTTGAATATTTGGGTTAATGAGTATAATTGATGTGGAGATTGTGAAATTGAAGAAATAAGATGATGTGGGGTCAATGTGATATGTAAGTAAACTTGAGGCCAAATTGTAGCATGTTGTGAAGTATGAGAATGTGAGTGTAATTTGGAGTTTTTGTTTTATAAAACATCAGATAAGGGTTTTGTACCAAACCCTTATTCCTCTCTCTCTCTCTCTCTCTCTCTCTCTCTCTCTCTCTCTCTCTCTCTCTCTCTCGTTTCCACACTCTCAACCTTCCCACCCAAATTTCTTGCACCAAACTTCAATTCCTTCTAGATTCTTTGAGTATCTGTGGCCATTGGTTGATATCTTTTAAGTTTCATTCAATTTTAGAGTTAGGGCTTGAAGTTGGAAACTTGAATCTCTCATATGAAAGTCGAGGTAGGGATTTCTCACTCTTAATACGTGTTTATAACTTGATTTGGTAGTCATTTGATCCATTGATGGTGTTTTGAAAACTCTTGATTTGGAAGAGGAAAGCTGCAAAATTTTAGTATTCCCTCCTGAATTGGAGCCTCCCCTCCTAAATTGGAGCCTCCCTTCTAGTGTATCGGTGCCTCTTGTGTGCAATATCTAAAATTTGGTACTTGCACTAGTGCCTCTCATGACTTGAACCGGTGCTTCTCATGACTTGCACCGATGTATTTTGCTTTCAACATTTGATTTTCTAAATTATTATGGAGCTCCATTTTAGTTGCACCGCTGCCCTTCTTATGCAGCATCTCATTTTCAAAATTATTAGAGAATACCATTTTAGTTGTACCGGTGCCCCCTCTATGCAGTATCTTGTTTTTCTTAGTTGTTCCGGAACACCCTTTGTGGTTGCACCGGTGCCTCCTTTGCACTGAATCAGTCCCTCTCATGGTTGAAGACTCATTTCTTCTTGGACTTCTAAAATTGAAATTCCTGAATGTTCTAAGGTTAAATACGACATTGTGGCATGATATTATTTGAGAACGAATGAATCGAGCTACGTGATATATGTTGGTGTTCGATTTTGTATATGATAATCACGAATTGTATGACTTGTGTGGACATTTATATCATTCGATGTGATTATTATATGACACGTAACATGCGTGAATATTAAACTAGATTTCTTCGAAAATGTTAGGACGACTGGACTAGACACCTTCTGGAATACTAGGAATGGCATGAACTAGACTCCTTTTGGGGAGTTCTATGAATGATATGGATTCGTCCCATTTGGGAGAAAGCCAGCAATAACGACTTGACACATAATGAGAAGTTTGATGATGCACGTGATTCGTGCTATGCGTTAAACAGATTAAAGGACTATGATCTAATATTATGAAGTTATTTCAAGTATTTCCTTGTCTTATTATCGCTTTCTACTTGTGATCTCATTTCTGTAGTATTATGGTGTTTAACTGGCATATCATCTTGTGTCATATGCATAAATATTGTGTAGATTTTCCTGTTGGGTTGTCGAGCTCAACCTTTCATTATTTTTAGGTACAGTCTTGGAGTAGCATGGAGTGTTTAATGTGTCTAGATTGACATACCTCTTTGAAAGTTTGCATGTAGGAGTTACCCAACATCTTTTATATTTTAGGTTTGGAAAGATGTACTGTAACTCATACTATTATTATTTTGATTCAAACGATGTAACACTCTTGAATGCTTCCATTTTGGTAATGATGATTATGGGTCGAGATGACCTCTTTTGTAATTCATTTACTTGGAACATTTTGGCTTATCATGAACGGATTTTCTTGGGAATTTGATGAGCATTTAGAGGACTTTGCTAGTATTAAATGTATTATTTATTACGTTGAAAAATCAAGGGCGTAACAACAAAGAAATGGGCAAACAGAGGCATCAAATAAATTAACAACCCTGGAAGGGATCAATAAGAGGTTAGAGAAGGCTAAAGGGAGGTCAGTGGGTGAACTCCCACTTGTGTTATGGGCACATAGAACCACTCCAAAAAAATCTATTGGGGCAACCCAATACTCCCTCGATGTGGAATAGAGGCAATCACTCTATTGTAAGTTGGCCTCCCCACTATCCGATTAAACCTGATTGAATAGGGGCAATGATACTACATTGCTACTAAACTTGACCTAATCGAAGAGAAGAGAGAAAGAACACTTATCAACCTGGCGTCCTATCACTAGCAACTTTCAAGTTCCATAAAAAAATCCATCTAAGAGAATTTGGAAATGGGTACATAGCACTCAGGTTCTTGGAAACATGAAAGATCTACCTGACCAAAAGATAGGGCCTAACTGGGAGGATGCATACAAAGTGACTGGCAAGGCCGATGAACGTTCCTACAAACTTGTCGATCTAGATGGCCAGCTGATTCCAAGGACTTAAAATGTTTCTAACCTTCAAAAGTTTTTTCAGTAAAGCTTTCATTTTATGTTCCAGTTTTTCTTTGACATTTTATTACAGATTTCATTCAGACAAATAAATAATTTAAGTTTTCCAACTTCCTCGTATTTTGCAGAGTTTTTGGCAAGGTAGAAAAGACAAGGCTTGACTTCTTTGCTGGAGACAATGGTCTCCTAGTCGAGATAGATAGAATGGGGCAATGTTTTTGGGCATTGGTCCAAACCAAGGGTGACGGTCCTAGACTTAGGTTCGAAAGCTAAGAGGCATTGGTCTCTCAGCCGAGATAGACGAGGCATTGGTCTCCTAGCCCAGCAGAACAGGAGGCATTAGTCTCCCGGCTGAGCACAGTGGGCAATGGTCCTAGCAAGGCATTAGGGCGATGATCCTGGATAGAACTCCAACGCAAGGGTGCTTACCCAGCAGTTCAGACAATGGCTCAATAGCTCAGGTGTAGGGCCAAAGGCATATGCCTAGAATGAATCATGGTTCAAAAAAAATTTGAGCAATGGTCCAAAGCAAAGGCCTGAAACATTAGTGGCAATGGCCAAGGTTGGAGAAAAAGTTTCCAACTGCAGAAAGTTTACTTGGCATACAAACTTTTTTTCAAGAAAATTGTCTAAGTGCATAGTCATAATACAAAATAAAAAGCACCAAAAAAAAACTCTAGGGCAAGCATCAGGCCCTGACACTAGAATCAAGCAAGGCCTCTAAGGCCACATTTATAGAAGCATGACTGAGGTTAATATTTAGATTATTGCACAAAAAGGCCATGGCCAAATAGATATACACAAAGTTAAAGGCCACCCATCATGACTGAACAACAAAACAACCATGATGTTATCAGAATTTTACACAACAAGGCCTATGTGTCCACAATCACAAAATAACAAAGTTTGAAATAGATAGCAAGAAAATAATTTAGAGTACCAACACCAGACAAAAAGAAACATAAATTTAGGGGGCCAAGATTGGTCGTAATAGTAGCATCAAGTTTGTTCTCCCTAATAACTTCATCCCCAACAGCGAAGGAATCTTCAGCAATAGTGCATTGGTTTAAGACCTTGGTGGGGTCATCAATAGCTGTGGTTTGGGGTTAAGTGGAGGGATACTTCAATCACTAATTCATCCACCTCAACTTTAGTAGATTTAGGGAAATTGGAGTAGAGGGAACAGTCTTTCGAATGGAAAACATTCTTTTAATGTAGCTTTCCATCCAGATAAAAGATATTCTTCTTAAATGTCAGGAACATTCTTCTTGAATGTCAGGGAGTTCGATCTTAGAAAAGTGGTTGTTTGCAACAGTAATGACTAGCTTATGGGGCATCCTTGCAGTTTTCCTTAAGTTCAGTAATCTGAGTTCAACGCGGTTCCTCTTTGGAAATCTCCCTCTCCAGCTTGGCTGCTCAGTTTTTGGCATCCATTGCTCTCTTCATGTTGGTAGTAACAGCTTCTGCAACTTCATCAACTTGCCTTCTTCGCTCTATAGCGTTGGCTTGGTTAATTCAATTGATTTCATCCTTCTCTGCAAACCTATTTAGTACCATGGTTGGTCTCTAGACATCCTATAGGCAAGCAAAGAATAGTTTATGAAAGGACAATGAATAAAAAGAATGTTTTAAGAAATGACAAAGATGAAAGGAAACTTACCGCAAGGTTGTGGGTTAGCCTTGATTCGACCAGGGAGGTATCATTAACAACGTTCAAAGCATCCATGTCTTTTGGCAAAAAAGTTGCTCCAGTAACAACTCGAGCAAGTTTAAGGGATCTGATAGAATCAGTAACCATGACAGGACAAAAGATGTGGAACAACTATCCCACCTCCATATGTTTGGTGGCTATTCCATGGGAATTGTCATATTTTCTCCTAAGTATTTTCATACCTAAAGAGGGAGAGGATCACCTTTGACGTCAATCAGT
Source organism: Arctostaphylos glauca (assembly GCA_019985065.2). NCBI lineage: Eukaryota > Viridiplantae > Streptophyta > Magnoliopsida > Ericales > Ericaceae > Arctostaphylos > Arctostaphylos glauca. The sequence continues at coordinate 4,760,766 of JAHSPW020000016.1, read as the reverse complement.
AGAGTGGAGGTGGGAGTTGAGATCACTTTCTCTTGACTTTCTCTTAATCATCCTAAGATTTAGTTTGTCTTTCATCACGCACATCTTGTTGTTCTACTCGATGATAGTTTCGTCCACATTGCTTTCATCCCTATAGTTCCAGCAATTGCGAGATGCAACAGAAAAGTCTTCAGACTAGGTACTAGGGAAGAAGGTCAGTCAGCGGTAGTTGTTGAGGGACTAATACCATTGCAGCAAGCATAACTCAATTAGGTTCTCTCAAAAAGGGGAGTGGAATTTGTTCGAATACAGGGCCTGCAACCTGCTCGGCAAGTATGGTGTGTAGAGACCCGTTTTTTTTTAAATAAAAATAAATCATGAATAATATTTTTCTGAATATTAAAATTCAATCAAAAATTATTTTACATTGCCATGTGTAAATTAGTATGGTAATATATGAATAAATTTACGCATACGTGTTTTATTATTTAGATATAGTATGTGTACATATACATACACACGTGCTCATTAGAAACCTAAAATCACCATTCATCATGTCAAAAAGTCTACATGTTGTTAAGATATTTTCATATATACTCATTACATGTACACCTATACATATACATATGATGACCATATTATACACTCCCAAAATATAATATAAGATTTTATACTAACCTTATTTAGTAGAAAATCTAGACTTTCTAAGTCATCCTATTCAAGTATGATTTAACCTATAACTATTTGATTTTGTCTAAATCATTTTCGTCCAACTTATTGATCACTTATCTTATAAATCTAGAAACCATGAGTCATCCTATCTCATCTCTCCTAAAAATCTTAGGTGGAAGTCTAAAGGCTTTAGGTGGAACTCTAAAAAGACATAATATACACCTAAGATCTAAACCCTCATTACTCATTCCTCCCTTTCTTGATCTTAGTACTCCCTTTCACACTTATTCACACTTATATTTATCCCATATGACACATCATTCCTCCCTTTGTTGACCTTAGTAGTCCCTTTCACACTTATTCACACTTATAATTAACCCATATGCATATACCTCATTCCTCCCTTTGTTGACCTTAATAGTCCTTTTCACACCTATTCACACTTATATGTATCTCATATGCATAGAAATAGATATGTGTGGCTATATATTAAATCTAAACCATACAAGACATACTAACACCATATGAGTCAAATCATTTACTCCAAAAATCTACAACTTGTGCACTTAATCTTCAAATCAAATCTAATAACTAAGCCTAGTGATCTATTAGACATCACATCCATTTAATACTTGATCTTAACCAAATAATCTTCTAACTTTTTCTAGCCATTGATCTTGATAACCCTAATGGTTAGATATGTTCCCTAGATATTTTTGTAAACTTTGCCTATAAATACAAAACTCCTTCTTATTCTATTGTTTTACATACTTTGAAACCTTGAGAGCAAGAAAATCTAGAGAGTAGTAGGAATTCTCTAGTATTGTGAGAAAATCCTAAATGAAGGAGAATCCACTATTTTTGAAGGAGACAACCCTAGCAACCATCTTTTTAACCTTTAAGCTTTCACTAGGTAAGTTTTCTACAACTTACTTTCTGGTTGGATAATTAGTTTTAAACCTAAAACCTCTCCAAATATTATGGAGCATGGTGAAAAGGTGGAAGACATCGGTTTTAGCCCTTGTGGCTGTGACCTTTTACTAATCTGTTTGCATATACTTTAGGAGGCATATTAGATTATTTATGCTTACATGTTTATATGTGCACGTTAGTCAATCACTCATGCTATCCATGATATTTACATAAAGTGTTGTTTATTTTTATTATGCTTTAAATTTCATCTTTGTATTTCAAATGATATGATTTTAGCATGATATTAGAATAACTCGATGAAACAAAGCATGAATCTTCAACGTAGAAGTGATTATGAAATATTGATATGAGAGTATCCAATATATACCGATTGAAAACTTGAATAATTAAAAGATGACCCAGTTGTTGTGGATATGGGTGTCGTTAGCCGTGATGCGGTCTTGTCGACTTTTGACTGAACCATGAGGTGTGCTGATAGGTCATGACGTGTGGACCGAGCCGGTTGGTATTCTGGTCTGCTCAGCTCAGTCCTATCTGGTCTGCTCAGCTCAGCCACTGTCTGGTCTGCTCAGCTCAGCCACTATCTGGTCTGCTCAGCTCAGTCGCTATCTGGTCTACTTAGCTCAGCCATTGTCTGATCTACTTGGCTGGGTCATTCTCCCTACTTCACGGGATCCATCTGCCTAAAACAGATCGCCCCACAAGGAAAGGAAGATCCCATGGATTTATCCACATCTCACGCACTATCTCCACCAGATCCCCTTATTTAGGGCCAGGATAGTCATGGGAGGTGCAGTTACCTAATTAAGGGCTACTAGCCTTGATTTTCTCCACTAAATCAGGGATTGATCTCATCCCTCCCTGATTTATCTCCAACAAGATCTCTATATAATGAAGGCAGTTCTATGGTACAAGGTACGAACATTCTGCCCAATTTTACCCTACCAGTCTTTCTATATTATTCCTCCATCCTAAAAGCTAACTTAGGCATCGGAGGGGTGTTGGTAAGATACCACACCGGTGTCAAGTTATTTTTGCAGGTCAGCCGGGGAGACGATTATCCAATCCGTTTCATCATGTATTAACCCAAATAGTGTCGTTTAGTCAAGTCGATGTCTTTAGTCGTGGCATGTTAGACAAGCTATGTACTTAGCCGTGTTATATTTAGACGTAACGTGTCATTTTTCAATTGAGTCTGGCAGTCATGTACTTTGGTGTTGACACGTTGTCGGAAAATATAAATGTTCGGGAAACATAGTGTTTGGGAACATGCCGTACAGAATGCATGATGTTTGGGATGCACTTGGTGGGGAGCACGGTTAGCAAAATGTCGGAAACGTATTCGTACGGGAACACCATAGTTGAAAAACTTGATGAGATATATACTTGAATAATTTGATGAGATCATAACTAGAGATTGATGGATTTAAAGTCTATGTAAGCTATGGACTTTGGAAAATATCATCTGCTCAGGGTTTGTGATGATGCCTGGGTACGAATGATGAAACACAAAAATTCATGCTCGGGGTTATGCCCACGACGCCTAGGTATGAATACTAAGATATTGAGGTTATGTCTATTAAACAAGAGAAAACTTGATAAGATATATACTTGAATAATTTGATGAGATCATAATTGGAGACTAATAGATTTAAAGTCTATGTAAGCTATGGACTTTGAAAAATATCATCTGCTCGGGGTTTGTGATGATGCCTGGGTACGAATGATGAAACACAGAAATTTATGCTCGGGGTTATGCCCACGACGATTGGGTATGAATACTAAGAGACTAAGGTTATATTTATAAAACAAGAGAAAATAATGTAATGATACAATATTGATCTAAATTTCTATACTTGAGTGTTATCGCTTTCATATATTGCTCATGTCATAATATGTTACCATTCATTTAAAGTTTATAATTGTTCAAAAAGAATTTAAGTGTAAGATAACTTATTGGGCTTTCATCGGCTCATGGTGCAACTTCCTTCTACCCCTGGTATTTCATAACCAGGTAATGACGAAGATGGAGCTGAACCGGGCTATTCAAAGCATGAAAGCACGTATCTCGAAGAAGACTCGGTTGAACCGTGATTTACCTAGAATAGGCTAGTTTGCTCTGACTTTTGATAAAAAGTCTCTCGATGTAATAGTCTTTTGTTAGAAGTATTTTCATAATCAGGCTGTATCAAACTATATTTCAAATGAAATGATGTATTTTGTAATTTTATTGTTTATCTTAACGTGTCCGAAAATCGGGGCGTTACATGTTGGCGGTGGAAGGAAATCTGATTCGCCATGGTAGCTTGAGTTCTAGCACAGAAGAACCTTTGCGTCATGAGCTAAAGTTTGTCCCTGTAGGCTTTTGTAATTAAGAACTCGTCTCAGATCATTTGGTTTGGTGGCAACAATGTGCCGGCCTATGTTGCAATTGTTGGTTGAAAAAATAGAAAGTAAGCAAACAAAGTGATATAACAACCGAGGAGGCAAATGCAAAGGGAAAAAAAAGTGAAATACTAGTGAGGTTTCTCAAATCTTCTAGGAACGCTTAGTTTTTGGATTTTGGGTTCATCAAAGCCGAACTTCCAGTTGCCCACAACAATCAGGAGGTCAACGTCATTGTCACGGTTTGAATCAACAAGGTGCGTGACTAGCCTTTCACGTCTAGGTCATATCTTGAGGTAGTACATGCTAGTAAGGGATTTGATCATGTCATAATTGTATTGGATACCCCAAAGACCTAAGTCGTTTCCTACGATCCTATTCAGTTCAACTATGGACATTTCAATTCTAAAGGTGTAAATTGAAATCTGCATGGGAGTATGTCTATAAAAATGAAGGATTCTATGCAGAAGGGGGTGGAGTGAAAATTCAGCCCCGCCCTCAGTTATTGCCATCAATGGTATGTGAAGTGTGTCTCTGATGGTCCCATCACAACGGGTGCAGGGGCCATTTAATTCGATTACAACATCATCAAGGATGTTGTACTGCCAATGAAACTCTTTTACTTTTGCCGAAATGATAAGCATTTGCCTGTAAAACCCCAATTTTAAGAAGGTGGGGACACGAATAATCAAAGAAAGAAAAAAGATTGAGTACAAAGAGGACCTTACAGAGATGAGAACAAGATCTTGGGTTGAGAGTTCATAATTGAGGAGACTGAGAGACTAAAAAAGTTTGAAGGACACATGAATAGTAAGAGCGAGCGAAACGGAAAAAGAAGATGAACAGTAACAGATAGTAAAAGAGAAAAAAAGATAAATGTAAAAAGTGAATTTTCCTTTTTGAGAAGATATTTGCGTCATTTGGGTTCCACACGTGTGAGAAATGTGTTGGTTTTCAAAAAGGCTACAACGGGCATTTATCGCATTAATTGTTATGGTATGAATTTTAGCGGTTGAATAACGGGTATTTATTCGAGTAAGAAATATATGAGTCTGAGGAGTTAGATAAACTTTGTTCACTTCGTTTACTCGGTAAGGAATCGACAAAGTTGGGGGACAACTGAAGAAGGTAAAACTTAAAAAAAAAAATATTGAGTTTATTTGTATTAATTAAATGAAAGAATATTGAGTTCGGGAGGAAGTTGCCCTTTCGCACCGGCTTATTGTCAAGACCATAATGATTAGCCGACCTGAAAAAGATGGTTAACAGATTAGACGACCTGAGAAAGGCTGTTGACAGAATTGAATAAGAGATGAGTCAGACTCCCGATTATCTCGGGAACAGGTTTAATCAAATACGGACAAAGAGTCTTAGGCCAATTCAATTTAGAATGAGGAACTTGACCTTGAATGAAGCTTTACCAATAGAAGATAAGTTTTTGGAGAGTCCAGATCAAATTTATTTTATGAGTAGCAAATCAGAAGGAATTTCTAATTCGTTTCTAATTGGAAATTAGAAACTATAAAGAACTTAGATTGATTAATCAAAAAGTCTATAAATAAAAGTTTACAGCTAGTGTGAAAGTTGCTATTGCATACATTGATATTGAGAGTTATTGTGGATCTTGTCCAGACTTCATCATCGAAGTGTCTTCCAAACACAGAAGTAGAGATTTTTTTTACGATTATTTTTCTTGCGTATTACAAGTCATAAAAAAGAGGAAGAATATTCATCTTGTCATAAATGAGTTATCAAAATCACCTACATACACAAGCTATAAAAAACCTCAACTATTTAAATTAACCCTTTAGAAAAACTAATGGCCCACTTCCTTTTTTTAAGTTTACTTGAAAGAGTTTTTGAAATTTTTTAACAAAAGAAAATAACACTCTCGCTATTAAAGTATTCATCTACTTAGCAATGTCTTATTGTCTTCAACACACCACCGTAGGGCTCACGTTTATGAGAAGAGCTATATTATTAACACATCACGTTATACATCAAGTTATACATCGCATTATGTGGCATCCATTAATTTGAATACATATCAAAATTTATAGAATCAATTTTTATATTTTGTCTTATAATAATATGTCACGTAAGCATGATATACATTTTAATGTAAACTTTTTCTTATGCGAAGGCACTTTTGAACTTACAAACTAGGAGAGGCTATTGGTTTACTTACCTTGTTTATTACTTTTTAAATTAAGCAACAATCAAATAAAATCATTTCGCACATTACCTAATGGCTATGAGCAATAAGTAGATATGAGCAAGTTTGTATGCTAAGCAAACAGATACTTGGACCATATTTCAAACTTTAATATCAGAATTAGGTTTTGTTAGTTGAGTGCTATCTGTTTCTCTCAATTATAACCAAGATCCCATTATATGTTTAACTATATTTTACTTACGAATATCTTCTGGTCGAAATTTGGCAACTTAATACTTTGTGCTACTAGAGAGTTTGTCGATCGTGAAACACCCAGGATTAGTCAGTAATTTAAGTAAAAACTTCCACAAACTTATCTCAACTTGGTCGCAAGCCAACTAAATACCCCAAATTACTAATTTGTTCCATTCTCCTCCTAATTTTTCTTAAATTTTATTAGTTCTTAAATTTATTTTTAATTGATGTGAAAAATCACGTGGTTTAAACTTGACTTGTAATTAGGTTAAATTTACACACTCTTAACTTAGTTTCTATACAATTAGCTTGTTTTTGTTGTCAATGAATTTTTGTTAGTTTTTTTTTCTACGATATTTATCTCTTTTTATTCATTTCATTAAAAGAAATTAAAAAAGTAAAAAACAAAGATCAAACATGAAACAAAATTAAAAAAAAAACAGAAAAAATGTTCGACAGAAACTATCCATTTGAACTTCTTTTTTTAATATCTTCTTTGAATTTTTTAACTTTTGATCATTGTAATTGTCCGATTTCTTGTTCAGATAAATAAAAAAAATACATAAAAAGACCGATCTAAGCCTAACCAATTCTGAATATTTATTTTTTGAATTAATGATTCATGGCACACCTGTCACCTGCCTTTCATTAATTAATTAGTACATTTCATAAAAGCAAAACTAAATCTAATCCCAATTCTGATTTGACTAATACCTCCGTTTAGGACTCGAAACATTCTAAACGATTTTGTGGCCCACTAGCATCACCATCAATCTCTTTATTCCCTCACGTGATAGGGAATCCATGGTGATGCCGAAATCCAAATCCCATTTAGCTTTCCCCCAAAATAAATTCCAGAAACCTCTTTGACCAAATAATTTTCATATTAACTCTAAAAAATAGAATTAGGATCGATTTTGACTGTGATATTTATTAAATTTTTTTTGTTTTTATGTAATTTTTTGTTATTTTTAATTAATTTTTTATGATTTATTGGTTCATCTCGACGAAAACTTTTAGAAAAGTTATAAATAATAGACAAAATTTAAGAAAAGAAAAAAATAAATCAAAATCAAAATTTTTTTAGTTTATTCTCATTTTTACTAACTTTTGTAAACTTTTAGACATAATTTTATACTTTTTATATTTCTTTCATTAAGATGGACTAATAAACTACAAAACATTGATGTTAAAACAACAAATACAAAAAAAAAATGAATAAAGAAAAAATAAATTTGGCCAAATAGAGCCTTAAAATTTTTTTTTTAGGGAATCTCAGCTAAAAATTCAAATTAAACAACTTAGGCTCCGATTTGATGGAGGATTATTTATATGGACATAAGTTATAGAGGGAGATTATTTTTGAATGGTTATAGATGGGGATAAAAAAAGAACATAATTTGAATGGGGGATAAGGGTGAGTGTATAAGTGCCTGTTTGGATGGGGAAAAACCACACCCTTTATTAGGCATTTTGACATGGTTCGAAAGGGTTAAGTGTTCCCCTCAATTTTTTGAGTCATGCTATTCGCAAGGAACCCCGCAGGGAATCGTGCATGGATTACATGGCGGGAGTGAAAAAAGAAAAATCATTTTCAAGCAAAGCAAGACCACCGTTATGTGATCCCTGCACGATTCCCTACAGAGTTCCTTGCGAATAGCATTTCTCCAATTTTTTACCCCTGATATCTTTTGCCCATTAGAGGTCTTGTCCTGGATTATTTTTGTGCCACCTTTGACCTCCCCAAAAATTATCCGGGAGTAGAGGGGAGTTGTTTTGTCAATTTTGCCCGTTCTTATCCCCTTCTTCCTCAATTTCAGGAGAAAAAAGTGATCAACACCGTTTATTCGGAACCCCTTTTGGTCGTTTTTTTTAAATTTTATTCTCGAAAAAATACTAAAAATTTATTGTTTACTTAAAAAATTATTTCGGGATTAATCATGCGCTTGAAATATTTTGATAAAAAATTGTTGAAAATTATGGTAAGATATTTGTTGATTTATATTTTGTTGTTATTTTTTTCTTTTTTTGTTGATTGATAAAATAAATTTAAAAATATCATAAATTATTTAAAAATATTCACATTCATCACATGTCCTAATGGGCCCAACTTTGAAGAAAAAAGTGACCGACACCGCTCATTCGAATCCCTTTCGGTCATGCTTTCTAAATTTTATTCTCGAAAAAATACTAAAAATTTACTATTTACTTAAAAAAATTATTTTGAAAATAACCATGAGCTCAAAATATTTTGATAAAAGGTTGTTGAATTACGCTAAGATATTTTGTTGTTATTTTTCCCTTTTTTTGGGTTAATTAATAAAAGAAAGTTAAAAATCTCTTAAATTATTCAAAAATATTCACATCCCAACTTTTGAGGAAGAAAATAACCGACATGCTTATTCAAATCCTTTTGGGTCATATTTTTCGAATTTTATTCTCAAAAAAAATTACTGTTTACTTAAAAAATTATTTCGGGATTAACCATTAGTTCGGAATATTTTGATTAAGCGTTGTTGAATTATGGTAAGATATTTGTTGATTTATATTTTGTTATTATTATTTTTTTAATTGATTGATATTTTCGTTTACCATTCTTTTTTAAATAACAGGTTTTTATTAAATATAATACATTAATAAATTTCTTAATTAATTAATATTTCAAATTATCCAATATTAATTATATATATTGAGTTTTGCATTTATATACTTTATTCAATATAGAATCAAGTTTAATATCGTACAAGGGCAAAATAGTCATTTGACAGTTTTTTCCTTATCCACCCACTCATATCCTCCGCATTTCATAAGCCATCCAAACAAGTCAAAATATATCCCCCTGTTTAATCCCTCCATTCAAACCATCTACTTTTTTATACCTCTTTATAAATATCACATCAATGTGGTCATCCTTCCAAAAATAATACCACCTTTTATAACTTATCTCCTTGAAAATAATGTTCCATTCAATCGGCCCTTAAGGGGTAAAAACTGTCAAAAAACTATTTTACCCATATACAGTGTTAAACTTGATTATGTATTAAATAAAAACATATAAATGCAAAGTTCAATATATATGATTTATTTTGAATAATTTAAAATATTTTAGTAATTAATTAATTAATTAAGAATTTTTTATATTTAATTTAAAATGTTATTTTTTTTAGAAAAGTAAATGGTTCGTAACCTATTGTGTTTGTTAAATAATTATAAGTCAATTAATTTAATCAATTCACAAACTACTAGTTATGAAGTATTCATTTCAATGAAGTCGAAATTCCAATAATGCTCAATAGTACCTTGTGGATGTCGAAGCAGCATCACTTGTTTTATGTTTGGTTCGGACTGATTGCATTTGTGTTATCCGGTATCTCTCTTTACAAAATTTCAACAGTGTTATCTCAGCTTCATTCTATGTGTTGTAGCTTTCTTAATGTTTCCCGAGTATCTATTAACTTGGACTTCAGCTTCCTCCCAAGTTGTGTAAATTTTCGAATTGCCCAACGAAAACCACCCAATAGTACTCTTTTTGTTCACCTATCATTGTAAAATCTAATCCAAAATAACATAAATCACATTTCAAGTGAACGAACACTAACACCTAGAATAAATTATTTGGCTCAGATATTTATTTCACTGGCACACAATGCGCTAGTTGGCTACCAATTATGTTTCCCAACGGTGATAAGCCATTGGCCATCATAAGTTGTTCTACCAGACTAGTGTCTTGCCATAGAGATGTATTGTTGTATCAAAGTGATGTCAAGCCTTTCTAGCTTCGCCGAAAGCATCGATCGGCGGGCGAATAGGTCTTTCTCGTACCCCATTACATTGGCCATCTTGTCCATATACCCCAAGCTATCCTTCATCCACTTTTCCATACTTCCAACAATGGACTCCTCGTCACCCATTCGTGTCCTCTTCTTCCCTTGTTAGTTTTAGCATTGGCTGGAGGCATGGTAGACATTGGGATTAACATACGATGTGCGGATGTCAAAGGTGTCAAGGTCGGATGTGTGGAGCCAGGAGGTGTGGACGTGCCGGGGATTGAGCTCGTAGAGTACAAAATTCACAAATTCATCGCTTAACAATGCATCCTAGAAATCTCCTTCCCCTATCCCTGCCCCATGCAATGGATCCTCCTCCCCCCCCCCCCCTCTCCTGGTTGCCCTATCCGTTCCGAACAGTATTTTTCATTCTTCAAAATAAGGGAAGAGCTTCCCGTACACTGCTTTTGCCTTCTTAGGATTGGCTTGCACAAACATTAAAATTTCGAACATATTTCCATGCCCTAAGATAGCTCCAATTAACAAATTATAAATTATAAATTACCTTTTCGTACTTGGTTCACACTGATTCCTCCACTCCAAGACGTTTGTTGACATCGTCCCACCCAAATCTACTAGGCCCAATTTGACCTAACTTGATTATTCATAATTAAGTTTTGTCTCTATTCAAATTTTTTTCACATTTGTTGTTTTAGCTTCAATTTTTTATGGATTATTAGTCCGTCTCGATGAGACGAATATAAAAAGTATAAAATTATGTTCAAAAGTTAAAAAAAAGTCACTAAAAATGACAAATAAACACAAAAATATCCTATATTTCGATTATTTTTGTCTTTTCTGAACGTTTTTTTAAAATCTATTATTATAACTTTTCTGAAACCTCTCGTCGAGACGAACAATAATCCACAAAAAATTGATGAAAAATTACAAATTACAAATTTTTTTTTAAATAAGTACGAAACAATAATCAAATAATCAAGTTAGGCTAAACTCAGTCTAATGATAAGATGCAAAGTTTGTTATACACTAGCCTCCAATACTTTACCTTCAATTCGATGTGGCGAGAGGCCTTAATGTGGCTTTCTGGCAATACCTTGTCCAATTCCCCCTCGGACAAAGTCAAGAAGCCGGATTTGAAGCCATTAATATTGGCACGCCACTTGTCACCAAATTCTTTTATCACGGCTTTAATTAGAGCGTCTTCTTCCACTTTCCTCCACGACCTATGGATTTTCAATGTCTTTTTCGTAGACACTTTCTCTTCTTGGGTATCCATTGTTGCAATATCAACCAAGTTTGCCAATGAATGTAAAAACACAAAAATTAATTACTAACGAATGAATTACAATCTCACATTATAAGTTTTTCAAATTCAATAACAATTGGGATTAGAATCTGACACGAATGTAAAAGTACGTTACAAGTTCTAGAAACACATAATACAAATCGTCGAACCCAAGTTCTTATTACAAATACTTCAAAAAAAAAAAAAAGCCACCCAATCATGGTGGATGAACCTCTTATCCCCCACCATTTGCTAGCCAATGGTTATACATGGTAGTAGCCAATGCATCCCTCTCTGCGGATCACTCGTTGGAAGTCTCAATAGTAGTAACTTGATCATCATCTACCTCGATTTTGTGGACGTTTTCTTGTTCCCATTGCTTGTACTCCAAGTCAATGGGATCATTTGGCATCTCTCTTTTAATGAGGTTATGGACAAGTCAACATGTTGTGACAATACGATATTGGATTCAGATGGGATAATAGCTGGGAGACTTCAATATTGCAAATCGCAAAAAAAAGCCAAAACTTCTTTCAATGACATTCCTAGCAGCATAGTGCTTCATGTTCAAGTACTCTTCCTCACTAGCCGGCATGTGACCTTGCCTCCAAATGTTAAGGCGATATCGTAGCCCATGGCACGATGCTAAAAAGTCCTCCCCGTTTGCGTATTCAACATCTACAAAGTAGTAATGTCCTATAACCAATGGAGGTTACAACATTCAAAACACTTGGACGGGAGGGTTCGTAATAGCAATGGATTGAATGAAATGTGAAGTTAGGATTTTTGACATACCACGGGGGAGTTTCAAACCCTTGGGTCTTGCGAAAGCGTTATTGAAGTATTCTAGAGTCAGTGGCCGACTCTTCCCAACCAGACAAGACGAAGATGAATTTTAAATCTCGAGTATAAACACCTAAAATATTTGTGGCAATCTCACCTTTCCGTGACCTATAGCGTGGCCCATCAGCTGTCGGGGGATAAATTGGCACAAAGGCCTCGTCCAAATCCCCAAGACAAGTCTATATTCATTGAGTCGGTTATTGCGAGTAAGTACGTATGGCATACTTGAGGGGAAAAAGATACAATAGTAGAGTCATTTGTAAACCAAGTTTACCTGGAACCAACTTCATCTATTGTCATAGCAGTTCGCAGGTACAAGCTCGAGACTTACTAGGAGAATTTTATGAAGGTGCAACACAACTTAGAGTACAGCATTGAAATGTTTGCTTATCGTTTCAGTCAATATCCAAAAAAGATGCTTGGTACGCCTTTGCTTTGTATGGTGCACTAGAATCCACAAAAAAATAGATACCTTCTCCTCAAGACATACAAACCGCAAGTCCCCTAACCCAACACTTCGAACTAAACAACACAATCTAAAAAATGTAGATCAATTCTTAATCCGATGAATCATTTCTTTTTTGTCCCCCCTGCTTATCCTCAATTGATTGTGACAATCAACCTTATTACCATTTACAAGCCTATTGATGGCATGTACTTGGGCCTGGTAAAAGTGTGAAGACGCGACGTTCGACCTATTATTTTTATTAATTTAGTTATTCTTATTTTAATGGTTTAAAACGTTGGGACCCGATGCAAGGATTTTAGGGTCTTGAGGGGCGTTAGTGTAATTAATTAAATTTTATTATATAAGGATTAGTTGAAATTATTTAATAAGATACGCAGCTTTTTTTGTAACGTCCCGATTTTCGGACACGTTAAGATAAAGAATAAAATAACAAAATACATCATTTCATTTAAAACATAGTTTGATACAACCTGATTATGAAAATACTTTTAACCAAGGACTGTTACATCAAAAGACTTTTTATCAAAAGTTAGAGCAGACTAGCTTATTCTAGGTAAATCACGGTTCAACCGAGTCTTCTTTGAGATACGTGCCTTCATGGTTTGATTAGCCCGATTATGCTCCATCTTCATTGTTACCTGGTTATGAAATACCAGGGGCAAAAGGAAGTTGCCCCATGAGCTGATGCAAGCCCAATAAGTTATCCTACCTTTAAATTCTTTTTGAATATTAAATGAATAGTAACATATTATGACATGAGCAATATATGAAAGCGATAACATTTAAGTACATGAATTGAAATTAATATTGTATTGTAACATTATTTTCTCTTATTTATAAATATAACCTCAGTATCTTAGTATTCATACCCAGGCGTCGTGAGCATAATCCCGAACATGAATTTCTATGCATCATTCGTACCCAGGCGTCATTACAAATCTCGAGCAGATGATATTTTTCAAAGTGCATAGCTTACATAGACTTTAAAACCATCAATCTCTAGTTATGATCTCATCAAATTGTTCAAGTATATATCTCATCAAGTTTTCCAAGTATGGTGTTCTCGTACGAATACACTTCCGGTCTTTTGGTAATCGTGCTCCCCACAAAGTGCATCCAAAACATCATGCATCCCATACGGCATATTTTCAAACACTATATTTTTTGAACATTTATATTTTCCAACAACGTGTCAACACCAAAGTACATGACTACCAGACTTAATTGAAAAATAACACATTATGTCCAAATATAACACGGCTAAGTACATAGTTTGGCTAAATACATGACACGGCTAAAGACATCGACTTGGCTAAATGACACTGCTTAGGTAAATACACCTCATGGTTCAATCAAAATTTGGCAAGACCGCATCACGATTAACGACACCCATACACAACAGCTGGGTCATCTTTTAATTTGTCAAGTTTTTAGTCGGCATATATTGGATACACATATATCAATATTTCATAATCACTTCTATGTTCAGGATCCATACTTTATTTAATTGGAAATAATGTTGTATATGGTAGTATATATATTGTAATTAGGCAAGTTAGTCAATTAGGTAGGTAGCATCAATTAGGGATTTAATTTCCTCTTTCCGTATTATTTTCTTTCCTTATTCATCTTGTACACAATCTATATATTTCCTCATTGTGAGAAGAATAAATCATATCGTTTGTATATTTCAACATGGTATCAGAGCGGGTTCTAGGAACCTGACTTTCTCCTCTTCGTTCTCTCTTTTTTTTTTTTTCTAAAACCATCAGTCGTCGCCGTAGCCGTCGCCCCTGGCCGCCGTTGTCCCTGGCCGCCCCTGGCCGCCGCCGCCCCTGGCTGCCGCTGTTCAGTCCTGCCGCCGCACTCTCTGTTTTGCGCCTGGACGTGTTTTCTGGTCTCCGTTTTTGGCGATCTGGTCTCTGATTTGCCCTCTCTGTTTTGGCGATCTGGTCTCTGGTCTCTGCTTTGACTCCCGCAAGTTGTCGTCACCGGCTGCCACCGTCCTTTCTGGCGACCCCTGCTAATCTGTGGTATTTGAAACTAACCCTTTTTTTTCTGTGGGTAACTCTCGGATCTCTTCGTTTATATCTCTGATTTATTATTTATCATGGGTGATAATAAGAACAAAGATGCTGAGAATAAAGACATTGGTGCATCAGGCACCAAGGATGTTGTTCGGGATTATCGTCGGTCTCTCACCACGATTAAATTAAATGGATCAAACTATTTGCCATGGTCCCGCGCAGTAACTGTATCTCTGCGCGCTAGTGGCGAGACTTCCTACATCACTGATGATGCATCTACTGATCCCACTTGGACCCAAAATGATGCTCATATCATGACTTTACTTTGGAATAGTCTTGAACCCGATATTTTTAATAATGTTGCTTGCCAAGAGACGTCCAAAGCTGTTTGGAACACTCTCAAAGAATTATATTCATCAGATCAGAATACTTCTCGTATATATCAAATTTATCAGCAGATTTTCTCTTTCCAACAAGGAGATCGATCACTCGATGACTACTTCTCTACATTAAAAGGGATGTGGGATGAATTAAATGTTTATCAACCGTTATCCACAGACTTACGGGTTCAACAGAAGTACAGGGATGACTTTCGTGTTTCAAAGTTTTTGTCTGGCCTAAATTCAGAACTTGCTCCTCTAAGTTCTCAGATTCTATCTGGCAAGGAAGTTCCTACTGTTGGTGAGGCTTTTTCTCGTGTTCGACGGGCTGCTACCCATTCATCTGGTTTAGAGCGACCGACTCCATCTGCTCTTGCTGCTCCCATTACATCCCCTACTTTATCTTCTGGAAATTTTGGCAATCACAATCCCCCCCACAGTCATAGTAGTTCCTCTGAACGTGGTGGCCGGCGTGGAGGACGTGGGGGGCGTGGTGGTCGTGGCACCAAGAAGTGTACTCATTGTAATGCAACCAACCACGATGTTGCGTTTTGCTGGAAGCTTCATGGCAAACCAGCTTGGGCTAACCAGGCTACACTTGAGGGGGAGCCGTCTGCACCTGCTCCTCCTACTCAGATTACTATATCCAAGACCGAGTACGATTCTATGATTCAAAGGGCTAATGCATCTTCTTCTTCTTCCACTGCGACCCATGTCTCTTCAGGTAATACTTGTCTTCATTCATCTTCTCGTACTGGCAGTAATCCTTGGATACTCGATTCTGGCGCATCTGATCATATGACAGGTGAATTGTCCCTTTTAACTAATGTTGTTACCCCTTCTGTTCCTTCCTATGTTACTATTGCCGATGGATCTAAAATTCTTGTTCATGGCATTGGTACATATTCCTCATCTGGTCTTGTTTTTCCTTCTGTCTTATATTTGCCACAATTCCCTTTTAATCTTATCTCCATTCATAAACTTTCTCATACTCACCAGTGTTCTGTACGTTTCTATCCTTCTCGTTGTGAATTTCAGGATCTAAAGACGCAGAGGATGATTGGTGGGGGGTATGAGAAGAATGGTCTGTTTTATCTCCGGGAAGAGAAGCAGCAGCAGGCGTCCAACTCTTCCATGTTATCTGCTCTACATTCTACTGTCACACCTTATCAGTGGCATTGTCGTCTTGGGCACCCATCCTCTGCCAATCTTCGCAAGCTAGTCCCTAATCTACCTCATTTTTCTCCTTTTAGTTGTGATACTTGTGAACTCAGTAAACACCGTCGGGTTTCTTATCCTTTACGTACTGAGTCACCATGTTTAGAACCTTTTGCTTTAGTTCATTCAGATATTTGGGGACCTTCGCGCACTACGAGTTTGTGTGGTGCTCGCTATTTTGTTACATTTATTGATGCTTTTTCTCGTATAACTTGGGTGTATCTCCTCAAAGATCGGTCTCAATTATTTTCTGTGTTTTCAAAATTTCATGCTGAGATTGTCAATCAGTTTAATGCTAAATTACATATCTTACGAACTGATAATGCCCAAGAATATCTTTCTAATGAATTTACGCATTTTAATGAGACTCATGGCATTATTCATCAAACTGCTTGTGTCACCACTCCGCAACAGAATGGGGTTGCGGAACGGAAAAATGGGCCAGTTTTAGGTGTCGCTCGTGCTCTTATGCTTCACATGAACGTTCCAAAACTTTTTTGGGGATATGCTGTTCTTACAGCAAATTACCTAATAAATAGAACACCTTCTCGAGTTTTGAATGGAAAAATTCCTTATCAGGTCATGTTTCCTGCCAAGGATCTTTATAGTCTTCCCCTAAAACTTTTTGGTTGTGTTTCGTTTGTTCATAATTTATCTCCTGGTCGTGATAAGCTTGATCCTCGGTCTTACAAATGTATCTTTCTTGGTTACTCTCGCACACAAAAAGGGTACAAGTGTTATAGTCCCTCATTACGGAAGCACTTCGTGAGTGCTGACGTCACATTTTTTGAAACCATCCCATATTATTCCCTTGAAGGTGGACAGGTGCGACCACCCATGTTGGCTGACCTTGGTCAGTCCCCTTGTCTCCCTGAGCTTACTTCTCGACCACCAATTACACAGGTTTATGTTCGTCGTCCTTCCGCTACCGCTCCAACTGTTGCTACTACAGATCCAGCTTCTGTACCCACACCATCTCCTCTAGCGTCTGCGGATCCTACTCTCGATCTTCCTATTGCTCAGCGTAAAGGTACTCGTTCCTGCACTTCCCATCCTATCTCTCACTTTGTCTCCTATGATCATTTATCTCCCTCTTTTCGCGCTTTTTCTGTCTCTTTGTCCTCTCTTGTTGTTCCTAAGTCTTATCAGGAGGCTCTTTCTCATCCTGGATGGCGTTCTGCTATGGAAGAAGAGATGCGCGCTTTATCATTGAATCATACTTGGGATCTTGTTCCCAAGCCTTCTGGAGCTCATATTGTTGGTTGTCGTTGGGTGTTTACTATCAAACACAACCCTGATGGTACTGTTGATCGTTTGAAAGCTCGTCTTGTGG
This sequence comes from Arctostaphylos glauca, assembly GCA_019985065.2. Lineage (NCBI taxonomy): Eukaryota > Viridiplantae > Streptophyta > Magnoliopsida > Ericales > Ericaceae > Arctostaphylos > Arctostaphylos glauca. The sequence continues at coordinate 4,743,044 of JAHSPW020000016.1, read as the reverse complement.
CCAAAGGTTTCACCCAAACCTACGGGCTCGATTACACTGAGACTTTTTCTCCGGTTGCCAAACTCAATTCTGTTCGAATTGTTATCTCCCTTGCGGCCAACCTTAATTGGCCTCTTCATCAACTTGATGTCAAGAATGCATTTCTTCATGGTGACCTCTCTGAGACTGTCTATATGGCTCAACCACCCGGTTTTGAGTCCAAGGGGGAGTCTGTGTGTCATCTTCGCAAATCGTTATATGGACTCAAACAATCTCCCCGGGCTTGGTTCGATAAGTTCAGTAGTACAGTTGTGTCTCATGGTATGACTCGAAGTCAAGCTGATCACTCTGTATTCTTTAAAAAGACTACTCGTGGTATTGTGATTCTCGTGGTTTATGTGGATGATATTGTCATCACCGGCAGTGATGGTGTTGGGATTGAAATATTGATTCGTCATCTTTGTTCCAGTTTTCTTACTAAGGATCTAGGCAAGCTTCGGTATTTTCTCGGCATTGAGGTTGCTCGTTCCAAAGCGGGCATTAGTTTATCACAAAGGAAATACACTCTCGATCTCTTGAAGGATACAGGTTATCTTGGTTCTAAACCTGTAGCTACTCCCATGGACACTAATCTTAAACTAATGCCGGAAGATGGTGAATTGGTTGATGATCCTGAGATGTATCGGAGACTTGTGGGTAAGCTTATTTATCTCACTATTACTCGACCTGATATCTCCTATGCAGTCAGTATTGTCAGTCAGTTTATGACGTGTCCTCGAGTTCCTCATATGGAAGCAGTTGTTCGTATCTTGAAGTATCTTAAAAATGCACCTGGACGTGGACTTCTCTACAAGTCATCTGGACATCTTCGTATCGAAGGATATACAGACGCTGACTGGGCTGGATCTCCTGCTGATCGTCGTTCTACTACTGGTTATTGCACCTTTATAGGTGGCAATCTTGTGACTTGGAAGAGTAAGAAGCAGTCAGTTGTGGCACGTTCTAGTGCAGAAGCAGAGTATAGAGCAATGACTCATACCACTTGTGAGTTGACTTGGTTGCGTACACTTCTACAAGAGTTTGGGATTCCAGTGCATGGTCCCACTCCTTTATACTGTGATAATCAGGCTGCTATCCACATCGCTAATAATCCAGTATTTCATGAAAGGACCAAACACATTGAAGTTGACTGTCATTTCATTCGGTCAAAAGTGGAATCCAAAGAGATTAGCACGCCTTTTGTTCCTTCAGGCTCTCAACTTGCTGATATTTTCACGAAGGCTCTTCCCAAGACTTCCATTGACTCTATTTGTCTCAAGCTTGGAGTATACGATGTATACGCTCCAGCTTGAGGGGGAGTGTTGGAAATAATGTTGTATATGGTAGTATATATATTGTAATTAGGCAAGTTAGTCAATTAGGTAGGTAGCATCAATTAGGGATTTAATTTCCTCTTTCCGTATTATTTTCTTTCCTTATTCATCTTGTACACAGTCTATATATTTCCTCATTGTGAGAAGAATAAATCATATCGTTCGTATATTTCCACAATTTCATCGAGTTATTTTGACATCATGGTAAAATCATATCATTCGAAATACAAAGATGAAATTTAAAGCATAAAAAATAAACAACATTTTATCTAAATATCATGGAAAGCATGAGTGATTGACTAACGTGCATATATAAACATGTAAGCATAAATAATCTAATATGTCTCATAACATGCTAAACTAAAAATAGCAACCAAGAATATACAGACAAATTAGAAAAGGTCAGTGGGTATGAAACAAGGTTCTCGATATTTTGTAAAAATTACAGAAGGTCGCGGCTACAAAGGCTAAATTTGATGTCTTTCACCTTTTCACCAAACTCCATAATATTTGGAGAGATTTCGAGTTTAAGACTGATTATTCAAACAGAAACTAAGTTGTAGGAAACTTACTTTGTATGAGGTTAAGGGTTGAAAGGATGGTTGCTTTGGTTGTTTTCTTCAAAAATAGTTGATTCTCCTTCACTTAGAATTTCCTCACAACAATTGAGAATTCCTACTACTCTCTAGATTTTCTTGATCTCAAAGTTTCAAAGTGTCTAAAACAATAGAAGAAGGAGTTTTGCATTTATAGACAAAGTTTAGGAAAATATCTAGGGAACACATCTTATGGTTAAGGTTTATCCATCAAGATCAGTGGCTAAAAAGTTAGAAAATTATTTGGTTAAGATCATGCATTAAATGGATGGGATGTCTAATAGATCACTAGGCTAGTCATTAGATTTGATTTAAAAATTAAGTGTACAAGTTGGAGATTTTGGGAGTAAATGATTTGATTCAAACCCAAGAATGATTTTGGTATGTCTTCCATGGTTTAGGTTTAATATATAGCCACACATGTCTATATCTATGCATGTGAATTTAAAAGTAAGTGTGAAAAGAATTAATTAAAGTCAACAAATGGAGGAATGATGTGTATGCATATAAATTAGATGTAAGTGTGAAATGAATTAATACAGTCAATAAAGGAGGAATAAGATAGATATAAATTAGATGTAAGTGTGAAATGGATTAATATAGTCAACAAATGAGGAATAAGATAGACATATAAATTAAATGTAAGTGTTAAATGGATTAATATAGTCAACAAAGGAGGAATAAGGTTTATGTATATGAAGTAAATGTAAGTGTAAAAGGGATATTGAGAAGTTAAATAAAGAAAAGTAAGATAAATATGTACTAAATGTTTAGAGCTTTGATGTACACTTTATCATTTTAGAGTTTCACCTTAACCCTTTAGATTTCCACCTAAGATTTTTAGGAGAGAGGAGATAGGATGACTCATGGTTTCTAGATTTATAAGATAAGTGAATAAGTTGAAGAAAAATAATTTAGACAAAATTAAATAGTTATAGGTTAAATTATACTTGAATTAGGAAGACTAGAAAGTCTAGGTTTTCTAATAAACAAGGTTAGTATAAAATCTTAAATTATATTTTGGGAGTGTATAATATGATCATCATATGTATATGTATAAGTGTACATGTTATGAGTATATGCATATGAAAATATCTTAACGAGATGTAGACTTTTTGATATGATAAATCTTGATTTTAGATTTATAATGAGCATGTGTGTATGTATATGTACACATACTACATCTAAATAATTTTACATGTATGCATAAATTTATTCATATATATTTACCGTACTAATTTACAAGTGACAATGTAAAATAATTCTTCAATGAATTTTAATATTCAGAAAGATATTATTCACGATTTATTTTTATTTTTAAACATACGGGTCTTTACATTTTTATTAAAAGATCTCTAAACCTAAAAACTTACAGAGGGAGAACGGATGCTTAGACGAAGGATTTGTGCGTTGCAATCAACTAGAGAGTTGCAGAAGACATCGATAGCTTCACACAGAGTCCAAAAACAACCTTATATATGGGATATTCATGGTCCATCTGAGTACTTTACCGTTTCTTTTTATATACTATTTTTAGTTCAATAGTATTTATGTGGTTTTTGACGTATGTTAGAGTTATGCACGTCATGGGTGATTTTGTATGTATTTGTGCAGATTGGTTACAGAAACAAAGGAAAAAAAATGTATCCTGTTTGGTATAACAAAATTTAGAATTTTGCCTAGGCCGCTCAAGCGAGCTCCGGCTGCTCGAGCGACCTATTGAAAATAAAATCTGAATTTTTTGACATTCAGCCTATTTCTTGCCATTCGGTCCACATGGGGCAACTGTTTGAGTCTGATTTTGAATAGTGATGGTACATATGAGCATGCATGGACATTGAATATCTTGTAGGGGATGACCTGTTGGTCTGGTAGCCCATAAACTCTACATGTGAGTTTTTACGATTCTTCTGGTGAAAGACCGTGAAACAACTAGGTAAAGAGGTGGGCCAATGCTCGAATTGACTTGTGAACTCTATAATAGGGTCCCCGATGTGGGTAGCCCGCAGTGCAAGACCGTCGAAATTATGCATGAGCCACATGATAGAATAGTAGTGTCGTGGATGTTAGTTGATGGTTTATATTATCGTTGTGCACATTATATTATTGTATATAGATATGCTTTACGTCACACCCCAAACTTCTAGCGTATGAAATAAGCAATGGAATAACCCAAACCAAAACTTAACATAACCATAATCAATAAAACTGAATTAAATCCCAATAAATGATATCTAATTATCAAATAACAAGTAATCCATCATGTCTAAATCCAATTCGAACTAACCAATAATAGGCCCACAACGCCTGAACAAATGAATAATTAAAGCGTGAATACTTCTAACTGAACTGCTAAATATGAAAATATTTCTAAAATAGAAACTCCGACTAAGCATGTTGAACTATCTTCATAAGTAAACCTTAAGTATTTGGTTCTATATCATCACCTGTAAATTATTAGTTTACAGAAAAAATATAAGTCGAAGCTCGAGTAGGAAGTCATATTGAAAACGTCGACATATTGAATAAAGCATGCTCGCATCAACAATATAACATGCATAACAACAATATAAACTATCGACTGAACATTCACAATATTATTATGCTCTCATGTGACTCATGCATAATTTTTAGGGTCTTGCACTGCGGGCAGCTCACATCGGGGACCCTATCGTAAAAAGTTCACGGGCTGTTCCGATCGTCGGCCTACCTCTTTACCCGGTTGTTTCACGATTTTTCACCGAAGGAATCGAACAGACTTCCATGTCGAGTTTACGGGCTTTTATATCGAGGGGCCATCCCTTACTCAAAATCCAATGTCTATGCACGCTCATATGTACTTTACCACTCAAAATCAAACTCAAACAGTAACTCTATATGGAACGAAAGGAAGAAACAGGCCGAGTGTATAAAAATTCAGATTCTATTTTTCAATAGATTGTGGATAAAGTTATATAGTTAGGTTCACACTTAAAAATTCTACAACATTATAATTTATAACTAGAGTCAATGGGTCCAATGTCAATAGAAACTACACTCTACAAGCTTTCAAACAATGCGTAATAGGTTAAAAATAGAACTCGGACAATACATTCGTGTCGATTCATAGTTGATTACCTTATTTTGAAATACCAAAACTGTTTCGTCAAATTCAATCAAAAAATTAATTTTGCTTAGATAAAAATAAAATACAAAATATATTTTTTTTAAGCTCTATGTGTCTAGTTTCAAACAAAATAAACTATGCACAATTTCGATACTCATACTAAAAGTTATACTTATTTTACCAAAGTGTTTTAGTGCAGCCGGCACAAGCACGAATTTGCTGCAATTTGATCACGAATTTTTATAGAATTATTTACATTGAATTAGGCTTCAAAATTTAAACCCAACATAGTAGACACATAACATAAAGCAACAATCAGTAAAATTGTCAAAAAGTTTAGAGTTTTAGAACCAGCCTAACGAAATTTTTCAAAATCAAATTATCATAGTATTTTGTTTTTTTTTCAGATTTTATTCTTTGCAAAATAACTTCATTTTGGCCGTTGTTTCTATGACCTAACTGTCCAAATTATCCCAAAATTCACACAAAATATGTCCGACTCGTTCACACACTAAAATCAACATAGATATCATCAAATTAAATATGATCTATGCAATGTCTCAATATAAATCAATATGAAAGTCTACCTCAAACGATAAAAAATGTACAAACGGTAAAGTAGTCGAAAGGCCCACGAATACTTCGTGTATAAGGCTGTTCTCGAACTCTATGAAAAGCTCTCGATGTACTCTACAACTCTCTAATTAATCGCATCGTACGAATCCTTCGTCTAGGTACCAATTCTCCCTCCTCAAACTTTTAGGGTTAAAGATCTCTTAATAAAAAAAAACTGTGTATTTTTAATGTAAACTGATTTTAGGGTTTTCTAATCCTTATAATTAAAATTTGGTTAATTACACTAATTCCCTTCAAGTCTCTAACTGTCCCGCATCACGCCCCAATGTTCTAAACTATTAAAATAGGACTACAATCAAAATATTAAACTCAAAACCACGAATTCTCAACTAAGTAAAAATAATAAAAATAAGAAGTCAAACCTAGGGTCCTCAAAACTTTCTCCCCTTAAAAAATTTTATCCTCGAAATTACTGCCTCAAAGGTGAAACAAATCTGGATACTTGGAACGAAACTCAGACTCTCGATCCTATTTGCTTTCTCGACCCCCTGATACTGCCATAACACCTTGGCCAATAAAATAGTTTTACCGCGTAAAACCTGCTCTCAAGTGTCAAAGATTTTTATCGATTTCTCTTCACATGTTATATCATCCTCAACTTTCAGTTGAGCCCAATCTAACACGTCTAACGCATCGGGTTCATGCTTTCGCAACATAGACACATGGAATGTGTCATGAACCCTCGACAGCTTTGGAGGCAAGGCTAGTCGATACGCCACCTCCCCCACTCTCTCTAGGATTTCAAATAGTCCCACATACCTCAATGATAGCTTTTCAATTCGATCGAATCGCATCAACACCTTCTTTGGTGTGACCCTTAAAAAAACATGATCGCCCACCTCGAAAAATAGTGGCAGCCTCCTGCGGTCGGCGTAACTCTTTTGACGGCTCTGAGCGGTCAATAATCATTGTCTAATCTACATAACTTTATCGGTAGTCTCCCGAACCAAGTTAGATCCCAACACTGTACTTTCTCCCACTTCAGCCCAACATATTGGCGATTTGCATGGCCTGCCATAAAGTGATTCATAAGGTGTCATCCCATTGGTAGTTTGAAAACTATTATTGTAGGCAAACTTTGCTAATGCCAAATGATCCTCTCATGAACCTCGAAAGTCTAGGACACACGCCCTCAACATGTCCTCAAGTATCTGAATGGTACGTTCAGATTGGCCATCTGTCTGCGGATAAAACGCAATACTCATACGCAAGCCTATCTTGTCACAACCCATCCCATAAAGGTTAAGGCACATGACCGGCCACGAGTGAAACTCATAAGGACTTTAAATATATACTAGTTTAGAGTTTTTTTTATCAACATCTCTGATATCAGAGTGTGAAAAATTAAATTAACCTCCAGAGTTCGTTGTATAAAATAAAGTGCAATAATATGACCCTTATGGGCTTACAAACCATGACTATAGCCCAAAGTCTAGAAATCATCAAAGATAACTTCAGTTCCAATACAACTTACAGAATTTCAAACATAGTCAGCATAATTGTTAAAACCTGTTGCATCAACAACTTCATTAGCACTAGTTTAGTATGACAAGTTTACTAACTTTCTGTACTAACATAACCCGTATTCTAAAATCAATTAATATAATTATATGATAATACTATATGATATGTGAATCTACCTTTTAGGCTACGCTATAACCATGCATAATTATTAAATGACAATGATACGTGACGTATGAATCCAATTTTTAGGCTTACGCTGTAACCATGCATGATTATCAAATGGTGATATTATGTGACATACGAATCCAGCTTTTAGGCTTGCGCTGTAATCATACATGGTATCATTGTATGATTTACGGCCCACCAGTAAATTAGGGAGCGATCCTAAATATAAAGTCAGTGTGATATCACTCGTTGGATTACCTGGTTAATAATCTCCACGCTTATTACTTCACCTCTTCGCTAGAATCTTCATCTGCCCCCTGGTAGATGAGGCGCTGTATTGATCTCGTAAACATGCCATAATATTTTCATGTTCCATGATGTCATGGTTCTTTTTAAAGTCTTAATATACCATGCTCAGTCTACTGTTGATTCAGTAGCATAGATGTACATGTATCAAAGTAAGAAATCATTCATTTTTATTGCAGAATGCAAATAAGCAAGTCATATGTAAGACTCACCTAAAATTACCCCGTACTTCCTTTATATTAACTCGGCCCGATGATCTTCAATTCCCAGATCTATCATAAAATAAAAAGTACTCATTCCCATGATTCTTAAAGTATATACTAACTTAGTGACTCCAATCGCATAATCGTTTGGACTCCTTGATTCGTAAGGGCACAAAGTGTAGTTCGGCTTTTAGGGCAAAGTGGTCATTTTTTTTTAATTTTAACAAATGGACTTAAGAGTTTTCTCAGGATTCGGGTTAGTTTTATTTACTTAATTTTTAGTCTCGCTTGCATATTCTAGGGCTTGGATGACTCACTTTCGATCGGTTTGATCGCCGGTTACTTAGACCATAAAAGGGTATTTTCATAATTTTGCTATCGGCTGTCCAAAAATATAACCGAGGCTAGACCTACATTTTTTCAGTCCTTATTCACATTCAAAGTCTAATTTCGTGATCGGTCCATTCATGTGGTCATTTTAGTGTCAATAAGCTAGAAAACTAGTAATAATGGTATTTTGATAATTATACTTTCCGGTCTTCGAAACCCAGGACCGAGACTTGGCCCGCACCTTATTTAACTCTAATTTCATTTGGCATAGTCAATTTTGTGATTCAACTAACGGATGTGGAGATTTAAGTGGGTACATAAATTAGGTTTCTAGAGAGAGAAAAACTCTCAAAAAATAATTTTTGGTAGCGACTTGGGGGTCATTTTCTGTGAGTTACGTAGGTCTCAAGAAAAATCCAATCTGTCTAGGTTCAAGAGTTAATGTTTGTCTACAACTTTTATCTTTTAAGAAATGAATTTTGATAGTCCAAACATCAAGATCCAAGGGCCTGAAGTTGACAAAAAATCTGAAAAAATCTGGAAAAACTGTTTTCTCAAGGTCGCGATTGATTTTCGTAGAACGATTGCAATGGATTCTAATGGTCTGGGAGCTGATCCATTCCATCTATTTCGAAGACTAAGTGTTCAACTATGATTTTCGGTAATAAAATCTAAATTAAACTATTTAAAATATTAAGATATAAAATCTCGAATATAAGAAAAAAAATATGCGCTCATAAAGGTGTTCTCCCTCTTTCCTTGCCGGAAAGCTTGGTGGCGAGACATGGTGACTCACGGCGGTCTAGACGGAGTTCTAGTGTGTCCAAATATGCGCAGTGATGTAGAGACGGTGGCTATGTGATGGTAGAAGGTGGTGGAAATTTGAAGAAGAAGAAGAAGATGATGATGAAGAAGAAGATGTCCAGAATTAGAGAGAGAGAGAAAGAGAGAGAAGTTAGAGAGAGAGAGCCGTGAGGGAGAATGAGAGAGAGCTCCAAATGCATGCTTTCATAGTTATGTATGCATAATATACTAATTGGAAAGAAAAGAAAACAAAACAAAAAAATGTATAGATTCTAGTATTAATGATGAAATGAGGGAAACACTCCCCTTATTTTGTGAAAAAGTGAGATTTGAATTTGACCCTGATAGATTTCCATTGGTCAAGGGCTTGATCGCGTATGTGAGCGCAAAATACTACGCGATTCTGAAAAACTATTCCGGTGCTATTTTTTAAAAAATATGAAAGTGGACCGGAAAACTCAAAAAAATACAAGGATCATTATGGCGTACTCGGATTTCTTATATGAGTATTCTTTATTAGATCGTCATCTCAATGCGTCGTAAAAGCAACAGTTTTAATAAACGTAGGTCCCGAAATTGAATTTTCTAAATCGTAAATAATAAAATAAATAAAATCAAATAAATTATGTGATAATCGTAATTATTCGTGCTATTTCTAAATTAAATAATTAAATCGGGTCGGGGTATTACATCCTCCCCACCTTAGGAAGTTCGGTCCCCAAACTTTATCTCAAGCATTGGTGATCTAACTGGAATCAATCAAAATAGAAGAACATAGTATAATGATTACCAAGAGAGGATAGCAATAGTCAGAAGTATTATTAAGACACATTCTTTCAATAAGTGCCAAATGAGAATAACAATGGTCGATAGATGTTGATAATGTCAAAATAGTTCAAATACGAATGAGAATCAACCATGATGAGAAGAAATTTCCTTTGATCAATCAAAAATACCAATTAGGTTACTGATTGAAGATGAAGTAGTTGATAATGACAAGATACATCCAAGGTAAGCCCGAATAATAGGAGGATTGCAATAATCGCAAAAAGAATTTGTAACAAGGCCAAAGGAGTATTTGCAACGATTTTAATAATTCAATAACAGTAATGAAGTTGCTAATCTAAAGTGCAAACACATAACAATACATGTGGGCTGCGAAGTCATACAGACTACCAATCGATGATTTCAACAGAATCAATTTGAATCAATGGTCCAAAACAAACCCTTTTAAGAACGAAAGTGACTGATCCGAATAAGTGGCATAGAATATCATTCCAAGTAAACGAACCCCTTTAAAAATAAGTGATTGATCTGAAATAAGTGACGTAGAATATCATTCAAAGTAAGATGAGAAATACCACTAATGAGTAATATAAACGATCCTGATGAGAAATTTCGGGATCAGGATGACAATCTTACAAGACTTTAGATTAGACTTGACTTGCAAGGAGTGGGTACATTTATAATATGGAATCACCGAAATTCGAAATAAGATTTTAACAACTTGACAAATGTGATAGCTCGACAATCAATACAATGTATCTTGTATGAAAGACTGACAAAGAAGTTGATAAGAAGATTTTAAATAATGGAGGACTGGGTGATAGCTTATCCAAAATGTGTGTGATATGTCAGTCAATATCTTTACTCATACTATGTTAAGTAATAATGGCACTTAAAATAAATTTCATTACCAACACTGGTTGTGTACATTTATAGCTAATTGTAAATCATCTTTAGCTTGTGATCCTCCACCTGCTTCAGTTTGATCTCTCCTCTGATTGTCAGTCCTACGATAATTGCCGCGCAAAAGCCTCTTTCGTATCTCAACTCCAGTTCCTCCATCTCTTTGATGCTCAACGCGCCTGCTATTACGTCAGCCTTTCTTGGGTGATATTGTATGTTGATGTCGTAGCCTTTCATCAGTTCTAATCACCTTCTTTGTCTGAAGTTCAACTCTTTCAGTGTATAGATATACTTCAACTCTTCTGATCGGTGTAGACCTCGCACGTAATTACATACAAGTACTGGTGCCAAATCTTCAAGAAAAGAAAGTAATTGCTACAAGTTCCAAATCATGCGTAGGGTAGTTCTTCTCGTATGGTTTCAATTATCGTGAGGCGTAGGCGATAAGCTTCCCGTGTTGCATCAAAAAGCATTCCAATCCTTGGTGTGAAACGTAACTGTAGATAGTAAATCTTTCTATACCCTCGAGTACGTGAGTATCGGTGTCATGGTCAACTTCTTCACATCTTATAAACTTCATTCTCGTTCCTCATGTAAACAAAGGTTCCTTCTTGCGAGTTAGTTCCATCAGTGGTACTACATCTTTGAAAAATCTTAGACGAATCTCTAATAATATATAGCAACTCCTAGAAAACTATTAACGTCTGATGTCGACGTTTGCCTCAGCCAATCACTTCATTCTTCTAGTTGTCCACCGCAATTCCCTCGTCTTTGATAACGTGGTCGAAAAAGGCTACGTTGATGAACCAAACTCGCATTTTCTTGAACTTAGCATATTACTCGCTCTCCCGCAACGTACCTAATACCATATGCAAATACCCCTCGTGCCGCTCCTCGCATTTTGAGTAGGTCAAACTATCGTCAATAACTACGAACGAAGTTGTCTAGGTACATTATGAAAACTCGATTCATCAACTCCATAAAGCTTGCCGGTGCATTTGTCACCCCAAAACGCATCACTAAGGACTCGTAGTGTCCGTAGCGTGTGCAAAAAGTTATCTTCTCAACATCTTCCGACTTCTCCTTGAGTTGATGATCCCGAACGTAAGCCAAAAAGTGTGCTCCTCGCAGTTGGTCAAATAAGTCATCAATTCGTGGTAGAATTACTTCTTCTTGATGGTGACCTTGTTCAACTCTCGATAATCGATGCACAATCTCATCGTCCCATCCTTCTTCTTCAAACATTGGTGCTCCCGATGGCGACGAATCTGGTCGAATGTACACATTGTCAAGCAACACCTGCAACTACGTTCTCGTTTTTCCTCAAATCTCCGAGTGCGAGTGCTCAGCCTTGGCTCTGCTTGTTTCTGTTATTCTGGTTTTCATTCCTCTAGGTTCAATCGCCACATAATTATACACGTCATGTGCAACTATCGTGTGATCAAATTTATAACTCTGGTTTTATTTACAGAAAAATCTAAAAAACTTAGGCTCTAATACCATTGTTGTCACAAGCCATCCCATAAAGGTTAAAGTACATGACCGACCACTAGTGAAACTCGAAAAGCCTTTAAATATATACTAGTTTAGGGATTTTTTATCAACATATCTAATATCTAAGTGTGAAAAATTAAATTAGCCTCTAGAGTTCAGTGTATAAAATAAAGTGCAATAATATGACCCTTATGGGCTTACAGACCATGACTATGGCCCAAAATCCCGACCGGTCAACAAAATATTATTACAACCAATGTCATGCTACATCAAAATATGCTAAGTCTAGAGATCATCAAAGATAATTTCATATAAAGACCCTAAATTTCTAAATTTGAAATAATAAAAAAATTAAAATTTTAATGTATGAAATCATAAATTGATTTAATTAGTTTCGCGCATTTTTATTTTTAGTCATAGTTGGATTTGTGTATGTGTGTGTTTGGACCTAACCCATCAAGCCATTTATCCTTGAGTCCAACCCTTGACCCATTAGCAATGCATGAAACTTGACTCAAGCCTTGACCCGAGCCCAACTTGGTTTAACCCGGCCCATGATCCTAACTCTTTTAACTTGACCCAAAACCCACAAGATCAGTTATGTTCCATGGAACTTGTCACATGGGATCATTTTTTCCATAGTCATCATCACCCCTTGTGGTCTTAATCCTTTCACGTTGTATTCTTCAGAAAAACCATCAAAGGCATGCTTATGCCTAGCCTTGCAAGTTACCATTGACTGATTGAATCTTCCCCTCCCCTATGGCCGTGCATCCCTTGTCCCTTACTCATCTCCTTCTCTAGAAAATCCTCTAAAAAGCTTCACCTATTCTACTGTAAAGTAGATTTCCCATCTATGGCAGCCATTTTCTTCCTCCCTCCAATGGAGCTCCATGCAAAGCTCTCCCCTACACTCAGTCTCCCTCTATTTGTACTCTACCATTCTCACCATCCCTTATATGAATTTCAGTTCTTCAGAGAGTGGAGAGAGTGCCATGGTTGTGGATTGGAGGAGAGAAGTTAGAAAAAAATGTAGAGAGAGAGAGAGAGAGGAGAAAGAACTTCCTTTGAACTTCAATCATCCAAATCTAAGCCGTAATCTTCGAATTCAAGCTTCGATACCAAGGTGGATAAATCTATCCCTAACCTTTAATTTATGCCATTGATCTACATTGAGCTTGTAAAGACCTGTAAAATTTTAATCGAGTAAATAAATAGTCCGAGCAAATTTTTTTATATACTCTACATATAATTTTTGTTGCGTTTGCGTACGCAAATATATTGATGTATATATATGTGATATGTAATATATTTATATGTTATGTGTACATATGATTATTATTAAAAAAAAAGAAAAAAAAGGATATTATATAATGTCAATATTTAAACTAATATATAATATCTGTGTGTCTGTGTGTGTGTGCGCCGTGTGTGTATGTGTGTGTGCTAGTAAAAAAAACAGAGAGCTAGTAGTGTGTGTGTGAGTGTGTGTGTGTGTGTGTGTGTATATATATATATATATATATATATATATATATATATAGCTAGCTACCTCCATCTTCCTCTTCAACCTTATCCCCGACAACCACCACCCCCCTCCAGTCACCTCCCTCTCCCATCAGCCTTGCCACCACCAACCCCTACACCTGCAACTCAGCCATCATTCATGGCTATTTCATCCTCCACCATTGATCCTCCCTAAAACCCTCACCGCCCTCCATCTCATCCCCTCCTTCTCCTATAAAAGGGAGTTTTCCCCCTCCGTTTTTAGATATCAGTACCTGCAAGAAGACGGAAGGAGAAGAAGAGAAGGAAAGGAAGAGTTAAGAAGAAAAAAATATATCGCCGGAAGCCGAAAAGCGTTCGAAACCCGACGAAACCGCCTTGGAACTTCGAACCGATGTAAGATTCCTATTCTAGAGTCTTCGTTTTAATGTTTCGGAGTATTTTCGAGTTGTTCCGAGGTGTTTCGGTGCCTCGTCGGAGCTTGCCGGAATCTGGGTTTTCTTAAACAGTGGGAAACGAGGGAAATTTTAAAAAGATGGAACAATTACACTTGGCCCCCTTGTGTTATTAGTATTTGATTAGTTTAAATTAGAATTTTTATAAATTACAAATTTAACCCAAAGTTTAAAATATAATATTTTATTAATTATTATATTACACTATGTTCCTACTATTTTTTTATAAAATTACAGATTGGTCCTTATTTTAGTTAATTACAGTTTTACTCTTAAATTGCTTAAATTACAAATTTGCCTTAATTTATTAGTTATGAGTAAACTTATTTTTATTTTTTTATTATAATATAATCACTTTAGTTATGAGTAAACTTATTATTATTATTATTATTATTATTATTATTATTATTATTATTTGATTATAATATAATCACTATAAATATTATTACTAACATTGTATATATATTTTTTCCTTAGACTAAGATCCTACTATATAAGCATATTTCTAAATTGTATAGTTTTAATTAATTCACAGCCACACTTTAAAATAAATTACATTAATATTTTTCTACTAAAATTTCATAATTTTATGTAAAACTCTATTAATTTATATGCACATTAAATCCTCATATTATATTTAAATAATTAAGATTGGGTAAATTTTATTAAAATTTCTTACACTTACCTAATTTAAATTATATTATTACTCTTATATTATGATTACACAAATTATTTTAGAATAAACTTTTAGGATCAACTATTAAATTTTTTTAATTAATTGTACAACTATCTTATTATTATGTGATTTCTATTTAATAGTTTGAATATTGGTCGAGCATGAAATTATCCTGATTATTACTTTGATTACTTGACGATAATCGATTATTAATACTTAGGGTGTCCCATGGATACCCGAACGTAAACACACTGATAATAATATACGTTTAGTTATTGTGGATTATATTCCCCGTGGGAATATTATGCGTGTCTTGTAGCTGTGATGCGACATGAGCCGAGTTTTGACTTTAACCAAAGGATGTGATAGACCCAAGCTTTTGTATCACCCAAGCACTGTAATTTAGCTGTGTCATGCGTTTAGCCACATTTCGCTTGAGCCGAAATTATATCTAGTCCTATCGTGCCATTTATAGTCTAACGGTCTTCTAGTATAAACTTTAAACTTATATTGTCACAACCCATCTCAAAAACACATGGTCGCGACCGGCCGATGGGGTTTAATCCATCAAGGCCTCAATTTATAAAATTGGTTTAGGGATTTCCATAATATCAGAGTGCGATATAAAAAAAAATGCGGAATAACATTAAAAATACTCCCGAAGTGCTAGTGATAAATTAACTATTACATCATCCATAGTAGAATCCTTGGCTCGGCCACAGGCGACTCGGCCAGGTATCAAAAAGTACAAAAACATAAGTCTGAAATAAAGAGTACATTACTAACAACATGAAAATCTAATAACTTGACGAAGATACACAAAATCACGCAGCGTCCTCGACTTCAGAAGCACCTGTAGTTGTAATCAACAACAACTCTTAAGCACTAGGCTAGTGTGAATTTCGTTATAGCAATGCTTATTGAATTTCAGGCAGAAAATGACTTTTCTCGTATACGTGCAATTTAAAATAATTTATAGTTCACAATTATGCCAAGTGATCCATCACATTTATAAAGAATCGTAATTCTTTTTCTGAAGTCAAATTTCTCATTTCAGATTCCAAGTGAATTTTCACTTCTAGGAACAAATTCCATTTAGAATAATATTCAGTTATTTTGTTCAACGGTCACCGAATATAGGGAGCTACCCTATCAGATATAAAATCGGCATGACGTCATCCGGCGGATCTATCGGTCGTCGATCCTTTCACCTTATTTCATTCACCTCGCCATATTTCTTATCCCCTGGCGGTCGGGGCACCGTATGAACATTTAATCGATAATTTTCTCGATAATCTATAAAAGTAAATCCGAATAGCATGGAAATATTATTTATCAACCACATATCTACCAAACATGTCAAATTTACAAACTTCTCAATTATGCCAATTTTCATAATTTCGATAAATATCTCAATATTCCTTTAATTGATTTCAATACGAATAACATGGATACTAAATACATGAATTTTTGTCAAAAAGATAAATATGTACATTTTTTTCCTAAAATCGGTAAACAAGGCATAACAAAACTCACCTCGATAGTCGTTCGCCCGAAAACTCTCCTATTGCCCTACGCGTCACCGACTTCGGGATCTAGCATAAGGGTCAAAGGATTTAGCATGATCGTAATCTAATTTATTTATTTATTATTTTTTTATAAAAAACATTGCATATTTCGATGGTTTATTAGACTCGTGTCAAAAACGGCGTTCGATGTGTCCAAGGGTCACGTGGTCTAATTTTTTTCTAAGTGTTCGGCTAAGGTACTATTTTTATGGGTTAAGTGACGAGTTTCGGTCAACCACTTAGTCTCGGGTTGGGTCTAAAAATATTTTGGTTCAAACGAAAGTTACCGGTAAAAATAATATTTTTTCGTCTCGAAACTCAAATAATGCTCGTACGAGATCAACCCGAACCAATTCTACTAAGTTTGTGTCGAAACTGACCCGAACAAGGACTGCCCGAGCAGGGGCTGCCCGAAACTGCCCAAAACTGGACAGTGTAAACTGTCCAGAAGCTGAGTTTAAACTGCTGAAAAATCAGCTGTGTTCGACAGTGAGTTTCTCCCATTCCCGAGCCTTCCGAGCCCCGGGTCCAACACGCATGCGTGCTAAAATGTGTCGTCTACAACCCCTAATAAGTATTTTTCGCAGAAGTATAGTAGAATAAAAACTCCGAGTGATTTAGTAAGGTATGTTACCGGTAAAATCTGGCAGTGTACATTTTGTCGTTCGGATGGCCAAAACTCCGTTTTTTTCAACATAACCACCCCGGATTTGAACATGTACAAGTAGTATGGTGTCTTAGTTACAACTCTTATCAAAAATCTCGACTTGAAACGAAACGAAAAAGACGAAACGCACTGTCCAAAACTGGGCAGTATAATCTGCCCAGAAATGCACCCAACAGCTGCTGCGTTCGGCAGCCCGTTACTCCCATTCCCGAGCCCTCCGAGCCTCGGGTCCAACATGCATGCGTGCTAAAATGTGTCAAATACAACCCCTAATAAGTATTTTTCGTAGAAAAGTTGTAGAATAAAAACTCCGAGTGATTTAGCAAGGCTTACTATCGGTAAAAACTGGGCAGTGTACTTTTTTTCGTTCAAACGGCAAAAACTTCGTTTTTTTTCAACATAACGACCCCGGTTTTGAACATGCATGAGTAGTATGGTGTCTTAGCTACGAATATTATCAAAAATCTCGACCCGAAACGAAACGAGATAAAAACGAAACGCCTATAAACGTAAGGTGCGTAAAGAGAACGAAAGAAAGTCGGTACCTCCGGTCGCGTTTTGCTTCGAATTCGAGCGTCCCGAGCACGTCCCGAGACTGACCCGAGTCTAACCCGAGCCTTCTCTAACTCACCCTTGCTAGTTTGGCTCCCCTCCCTCTCTCTCTCTCTCTCTAAAATGCTAGGAATCCCCAAATATGTAAAGTGCTAGTGTGCATGTGAGGGGTGTGTATTTATAGCCAAAGGATTGCATGTGCTTAGTGTGTGTGTGTGTGTGTTGCCGTGAAAGAAAGGGGAGGGTCAGATTTTGCTTCTAAGGTCTCCCAATTGCATGTATTTTTATTGGCCTTGACCAATTATACATGTGTTTTTAATTTTTAATTTTTTTTTTATGCATGCATGATTAAAATCTTAGTGTATAATATAAGTAAGCTTAAGAAAAAATGATGGCCTACAATTCCTAGCCATGAGAAAATAGGTGGGGCCTACCCGGTCCCGTCTTGACTGTTCGGTACAAAATCTGATCAATCTTGATCGCGGACAAAACTCGTAAAATTAATGTATATAAATTTATATATCTACACGATCGAAAATACTGCAAATTCGGTATTCTCGAGTGATCGGACATAATTCTTGTGTCCCTCGTCGGTTAAATTAAGAACATCATCACATGACCGATATTTTCTGTTAAAATTTGAATTTATACCAAAGAATCATTTTTTTTTTAAACTCCATAAAATTAATAATTATAAACTTAAACTTTTAAATTTTCAAAATAATTGAATTGATTAAAAGGATCGGGGTTTCACATTCTCCCCACCTTGGGAAGTTTGGTCCCCAAACTGTCGTTGCTCTCAGGTCTGAATGGTAGGTCTAATTACTCTAAAGACTAAAATTCAAATATAATATCATAAGGAATGTCATTAAACCTGAGTCGAAGAGGTGCGGGTACTTCCGTCTCATATCGCTTTCCAACTCCCACGTGGCTTCTGCTGTTGTTTGATTCTCCCACCAGACTTTGACCAGCGGTATCCTTTTGTTCCTTAGTTGCTTGACTCGGGTATCTAGAAGTCGTACGGGTTGTTCTTCATAGCGCATATTTTCCTTAAGTTGAATTGGCGGTCGCTCTAAAATATGAGTCGGGTCGGATATGTATCTTCTCAGCATCGAAACATGAAAGACGTCGTGTACATTACTCAATTCCGAGGTCAACGCGAGTCGATAGGCTACTGGTCCTACCTTTTCGATGATCTCGAATGGCCCAATATATCGTGGATTCAGCTTCCCTCGCTTCCCAAATCTGACAATTCCCTTCATCGGAGAGACTTTGAGGAAGACCCAGTCTCCTTCTTGAAATTCTAACTCTCGGCGGTTAGCATCTGCAAAACTCTTTTGTCGATCTTGAGCAGCCTTTAGTCGATCTTGAATTAGACTAATCTTTTCAGTCGTCTCTTGCACTATCTCTGGTCCTGTCAGCTCCGCTTTTCCAACTTCTGTCCAGCATGATGGGGATCTGCACTTCCTGCCGTATAATGCTTCAAATGGTGCCATGCCAATGCTGGCCTGGTAACTATTGTTGTAGGTGAATTCTGCTAGAGATAGGTGCTCTTCCCAGTTGCCTTGGAATTCCATGGCACAAGCTCTGAGTAAATCTTCCAATGTCTGAATTGTTCGTTCGGACTGCCCATCGGTTTGTGGATGAAAGGCTGTGCTAAGGTTCAACCTTGTGCCCATTGCTTTCTGTAAAGATTGCCAAAAACGAGACAAATCTTGGGTCTCTGTCTGAAGTGATCGTCACTGGCGTCCCATGCAGTCGAATGATTTCCCGAATGTACGTGCTAGCCACCTGGTCCATGGAATAGGTGTTCTTAATCGGAATAAAGTGTGCGGATTTTGTTAAGCGGTCGACTATTACCCATATTGAGTTGTTCCCCTTGGCTGTCCGTGGAAAACCAATCACGTAGTCCATAGCTATGTCTTCCCATTTCCACTTTGGTATAGGTAGTGGGTGAAGTAGTCCTGCTAACTTCTGGCGTACGGCTTTGATCTTTTGACATTGCAAGCATCTCTCCACGTATTTCATGATGTCGCGTTTCATTCCCATCCACCAGTATGACCACTTCATGTCTTGGTACATTTTCATTATTCCTGGGTGTACTGAAAACTTTGTCCGATGCCCCTCGTCCATAATTCGCCTCTTGATTTCTGGCTCGTTGGGTATACAAATGCGATTTTGAAAACATAATCGACCCTCGATCATGGTGAAGTCAGAGTTTGGATTGGTGGCCATCTGATCGTGGATCTTCTTGAGCTTCGGGTCCTCCATTTGTTTGAGCTTAATCTCTTCCAAAATTGCTGGTTCGGCTGTGATTGCTGCACAGAATCCCTCGATCACTTCTATTGACTCCTTCTTATAAGTGAATAGTCGATTCAGTATCCCTTGTGCCTTTCTGCTCAAGGCATCTGCGACAACATTAGCCTTCCCTGGGTGATACTGAATGTTGATATCATAGTCCTTCATCAATTCAAGCCATCGTCGTTGCCGTAGGTTCAACTCCTTCTGCGTGAAAATATACTTCAGGCTCTTATGATCAGTGAAAACGTCGCAAGTGACTCCATAAAGGTAGTGGCGCCAGATTTTTAGGGCAAAAATCACTGCTGCCAATTCTAAGTCGTGCGTTGGGTAGCTTTTCTCGTGAGTCTTCAGCTGGCAGGAAGCATATGCGATAACCTTGCCATGTTGCATAAGGACACACCCGAGCCCTTGACAAGATGCATCGCTGTAGATCGCGAAACCTTCAGTGCCTTCTGGTAGCATGAGAATTGGTGCTGACGTAAGCCTCTTCTTAAGTTCTTGGAAGCATTCCTCTCGTTTGTCGGTCCAGACAAATGGTTCCCCCTTGCGAGTCAATTCGGTCATAGGCATAGCGATCCTTGAGAAATCTTGGACGAACCTTCGATAGTACCCTGCAGTCCCAAGAAACTTCGAACTTCTGTGACGGTCGTAGGCCTTGGCCAATCTACAATCGCTTCGATTTTCTGAGCATCTACCGAAATCCCGTTGCCGTTGATAATGTGTCCTAAAAAGTTCACACTTCTTAGCCAAAACTCACACTTCTTGAGCTTGGCATACAACTTCTCCTCCCTCAGTTTCTGTAGTATGGTTTGCAGGTGTTTAGCGTGCTGCTCTTCATTCTTGGAATAAATGAGAATGTCGTCAATAAAAACGATAACGAAATCATCAAGGTACTGCTTGAATACTCGATTCATCATGTCCATGAAGGCTGCCGGTGCGTTGGTCACTCCGAATGGCATTACCAAGAACTCGTAATGCCCGTAGCGATTTCGAAAGGCTAACTTTTCTACATCTTCAGGCTTGACTCTAAGATGGTGATATCCTGATCGTAAATCAATCTTTGAGAACACCGTGGCTCCTTGCAGCTGGTCGAATAGGTCGTCAATTCTCGGAAGCGGATAACGGTTTTTGATGGTGAACTTGTTCAGCTCCCGGTAATCAATGCAAAGACGCATCGTTCCATCCTTCTTTTTAACGAACAAAACCGGCGCTCCCCAAGGCGACGAACTAGGTCGAATGAAGCCTTTGTCGAGTAAATCATCCAGTTGTATCTTTAACTCTTTTAGTTCAGCTGGGGCCATTCTATATGGCGCTTTGGATATCGGCTGTGTTCCGGGAACGATATCAACAGAGAAACTTATTACCCGTTCAGTCGGTATCCCGGGCAATTCATCAGGAAAAACATCAGGAAAATCACATACAATAGGAATGTTGGCAACCGAAGTGCCCTCCGACGAAGTCGGCAAAATACTACATAGGTATCCTCGACAACCCTTCTGCAAAAGTCGTCGGGCTCGAGTCATAGACACGAAACACAGGGGTGTAATCACTCTCTCACCCGAAAATCTAATCTCCTCTCCATCGAGTTTTTTAAATACAACACGTTTATTAGCACAGTTAATCGTTGCCCCAAATTTGGATAACCAATCCATGCCAAAAATGATATCGGAATGCTTCATATCCAACGGAATCAGATCCGTGATCATGCACAGGCCGTCAATGTAAACATTACAGTCTCTATACTTAGTAGAGCAAACCGTGCCCTTACTCATAGGTTGGGAAATCAGTAAGTCATAACCCAAAGGTTCGGCCTCCCTATTCATCTTAATGGCAAAACACTTGGACACAAATGTATGCGAAGAACCAGAGTCAAAAAGTGCATATGCTGGTAGACAATCGATCATAATGTTACCTGCGACCACGTTTTCATTGTTGGCTTGGTCCCCTGGAACGATGGCGAAAGCTCGACCGTGTCGCTGCCCGTTGTTGTTGCGATTCCCTTGATTGTTGTTGTTGTTCCTATTTTCCCCAGGTCTGGCTACCTGTCTGTCATTGTTTCTCTGCACTTGGCCACCTTGACCTCCGATTGGAACAGTGTTAGGCCCTGTCCTAACATTTGGGCAATTCTTTCGAATGTGTCCAACTTGTCCGCATCCGAAACATTTCCCGGCCTCTACCTTCCTCCAGCATTCTCCTCCGTGAAGTTTTCCGCAGGTGTTACATGGTGGCCTTTGTCCTCGATTTTCATTGTTTCTGTTGTTCTGTCTCTTCTGGTTGCGATTTCCCGATCCTCCAACTCTAGAGTTCTTCCGCTTTCGATTCCCGTGGTATTTCCTGAACTCGTCAGCATCTTGTTCAACCAAAATCGCTCGATCCAACACCTCAGCATATGTGGGAAGTTGTAGAGGTCGCACCACCTTCTTGATGTCGTGTCTCAGCCCTTCTTCGAATCTTCGAGCCTTCATGTCCTCTGTTCCCACCAGATGTGGGGCATATTCTGCAAGGTTGGTGAATTCTGCTTCATAGTCCGCAACGGTCATAGGTCCTCTTTGCCGAAGTTGTTCGAATTCTGCACACTTAGCGTGCTGCATCGCTCTGGCATATACTTCTCTTTGAAGATCTCCACGAATCTGGTCCAAACCATCCTTGGCTCCCCAACTCTCTTCAGGTTCCACCATCGGTTAGCTTCTCCTGTCAGTAGGTACGCTCCAATTTCCACCTTTTGCACTTCTGTGCACCCAATTAGTCGAAAGTTCTTCTCCAATTCAGCTAGCCATTCGTTCGCTCGCACTGCATCCATGCCTCCATTATATGTTGGCGGTTTCAGTTTTAGAAATTCGCGAGTGAGCGCGAGATCTGCCGTAGGGACACCGATAGGTGGGTCTTGTTGGTTGTTATTTTCTGCTCCTGTTGGTACTTGTGGACTGGGGTGTGGCACTGACTGCTGTTGAGGTGCGGCTTGTTGTGCTTGACGTTCAAATGCCTGTTGCTGGGCTTGCATAGCCCCTATGAGTGTCTGCATCATGGCCCTCATTTCTGCCATTTCATTGCCTCCATTCCCGCTTTCACTCCCGCTGGCATTTCCATTCGTCCGAGTCCTCACCATCTGAAGTAAAGATGCAAAGTAAATAGAGGGCAAAAGGATCACTTCACTCCTTTCATCCGATAGTACACAAGATATAGTCTTGTTAGTACTGGCCTACGCGTGATCGTTACTTATTTATACAAGTTACGTAGGTAATAACACATAGCCAAGTAACTATTACATCCAAGTGTGTGATCGTCGTGTCTCAAATCTCATAGCACCGCGGTTTTATTTTAAAATCCGAAAACCATGCTCTGATACCACCCTTGTCACGACCCATCTAAAAAACACATGGTCGCGACCGGCCGATGGGGTTTAATCCATCAAGGCCTCAATTTATAAAATTGGTTTAGGGATTTCCATAATATCAGAGTGCGATATAAAAAAAAATGCGGAATAACATTAAAAATACTCCCGAAGTGCTAGTGATAAATTAACTATTACATCATCCATAATAGAATCCTTGGCTCGGCCACAGGCGGCTCGGCCAGGTATCAAAAAGTACAAAAACATAAGTCTGAAATAAAGAGTACATTACTAACAACATGAAAATCTAATAACTTGACGAAGATACACAAAATCACGCAGCGTCCTCGACTTCAGAAGCACCTGTAGTTGTAATCAACAACAACTCTTAAGCACTAGGCTAGTGTGAATTTCGTTATAGCAATGCTTATCGAATTTCAGGCAGAAAATGACTTTTCTCGTATACGTGCAATGTAAAATAATTTATAGTTCACAATTATGCCAAGTGATCCATCACATTTATAAAGAATCGTAATTCTTTTTCTGAAGTCAAATTTCTCATTTCAGATTCCAAGTGAATTTTCACTTCTAGGAACAAATTCCATTTAGAATAATATTCAGTTATTTTGTTCAACGGTCACCGAATATAGGGAGCTACCCTATCAGATATAAAATCGGCATGACATCATCCGGCGGATCTATCGGTCGTCGATCATTTCACCTTATTTCATTCACCTCGCCATATTTCTTATCCCCTGGCAGTCGGGGCACCGTATGAACATTTAATCGATAATTTTCTCGATAATCTATAAAAGTAAATCCGAATAGCATGGAAATATTATTTATCAACCACATTTCTACCAAACATGTCAAATTTACAAACTTCTCAATTATGCCAATTTTCATAATTTCGATAAATATCTCAATATTCCTTTAATTGATTTCAATACGAATAACATGGATACTAAATACATGAATTTTTGTCAAAAAGATAAATATGTACATTTTTTTCCTAAAATCGGTAAACAAGGCATAACAAAACTCACCTCGATAGTCGTTCGCCCGAAAACTCTCCTATTGCCCTACGCGTCACCGACTTCGGGATCTAGCATAAGGGTCAAAGGATTTAGCATGATCGTAATCTAATTTATTTATTTATTATTTTTTTATAAAAAACATTGCATATTTCGATGGTTTATTAGACTCGTGTCAAAAACGGCGTTCGATGTGTCCAAGGGTCACGTGGTCTAATTTTTTTCTAAGTGTTCGGCTAAGGTACTATTTTTATGGGTTAAGTGACGAGTTTCGGTCAACCACTTAGTCTCGGGTTGGGTCTAAAAATATTTTGGTTCAAACGAAAGTTACGGGTAAAAATAATATTTTTTCGTCTCGAAACTCAAATAATGCTCGTACGAGATCAACCCGAACCAATTCTACTAAGTTTGTGTCAAAACTGACCCGAACAAGGACTGCCCGAGCAGGGGCTGCCCGAAACTGCCCAAAACTGGACAGTGTAAACTGTCCAGAAGCTGAGTTTAAACTGCTGAAAAATCAGCTGTGTTCGACAGTGAGTTTCTCCCATTCCCGAGCCTTCCGAGCCCCGGGTCCAACACGCATGCGTGCTAAAATGTGTCGTCTACAACCCCTAATAAGTATTTTTCACAGAAGTATAGTAGAATAAAAACTCCGAGTGATTTAGTAAGGTATGTTACCGGTAAAATCTGGCAGTGTACATTTTGTCGTTCGGATGGCCAAAACTCCGTTTTTTTCAACATAACCACCCCGGGTTTGAACATGTACAAGTAGTATGGTGTCTTAGTTACAACTCTTATAAAAAATCTCGACTCGAAACGAAACGAAAAAGACGAAACGCACTGTCCAAAACTGGGCAGTATAATCTGCCCAGAAATGCACCCAACAGCTGCTGCGTTCGGCAGCCCGTTACTCCCATTCCCGAGCCCTCCGAGCCTCGGGTCCAACATGCATGCGTGCTAAAATGTGTCAAATACAACCCCTAATAAGTATTTTTCGTAGAAAAGTTGTAGAATAAAAACTCCGAGTGATTTAGCAAGGCTTACTACCGGTAAAAACTGGGCAGTGTACTTTTTTCCGTTCAAACGGCAAAAACTTCGTTTTTTTTCAACATAACGACCCCGGTTTTGAACATGCATGAGTAGTATGGTGTCTTAGCTACGAATATTATCAAAAATCTCGACCCAAAACGAAACGAGATAAAAACGAAACGCCTATAAACGTAAGGTGCGTAAAGAGAACGAAAGAAAGTCGGTACCTCCGGTCGCGTTTTGCTTCGAATTCGAGCGTCCCGAGCACGTCCCGAGACTGACCCGAGTCTAACCCGAGCCTTCTCTAACTCACCCTTGCTAGTTTGGCTCCCCTCCCTCTCTCTCTCTCTCTCTAAAATGCTAGGAATCCCCAAATATGTAAAGTGCTAGTGTGCTTGTGAGGGGTGTGTATTTATAGCCAAAGGATTGCATGTGTGTTTGGCACTCAAAAGTGCATATATTCTATGTCAAAACCCCCCGACTTGCATGTGTTTATTGTTTATCGAATGGATATTGATATACTTTGACTATCTAACGCACATTCGGATGGTTAGTGTGGAAATGAACACTTTGTAGTGTTTTTACGAGCCCAGAGAGGTGACCAAGAACCAAAGAATCAGGGCATGAAGTGGAGGGAAACAACATCAGACGACCAAAGACAGTGCCCCAAATTACCGGTAATAAGTCCCAGACTACCGATAATAGGGTGCTTTGCTCAAGTGAAGTAGTTGCAAAGAAGAGTCAGTGCCCCAAACTACCGGTAATGGATGCCCAAACTACCGATAGTAGAAGGCAAAGATCCACATGAAGAAAAGTCAGTGCCCCAAACTACCGGTAATAGTTGCTCAAACTACCGGTAGTAATAGGCACTGGCCCAATTGAAGAATGACCAGAAAAGTCAGTGCCCCAAACTACCGGTAGTAAGGACACGAACTACCGGTAGTAAGAGGCACTGCCCAGAAGCGCACAAATCAAATCTGAAGCAACAGGCGGGATATAGGGGATTCTATTTTTTATTTGAAAAGATATTCAGTTCTGATTTTTAGCCTTATCTTAGGGGATTCTATTTTTGATTTGAAAAGATATTCAGTTCTGATTTTTAGCCTTATCTTAGGGGATTCTATTTTTGATTTGAAAAGATTTTCAGTTCTAATTTTTAGCCTTATCTTTAGGGATTCCTAAATGAGATTAGAGAATCTTTTGATCTCTATAAAAGGATAAGGAACCCTAGGGAAAAGGGAGGAAGCTTTCCATTAAGTTTTAGTCTAGTTTCTCAGCCGTTTTTCATTCTGTTTTTGAATTCGAATTCCCAGATTTGAGTATAGTTAAATAAAAGTTCTTCAAGTTCCTGATTCACTTATTATTCATTGATTGTTCTATCTTTTCATTTTCCTGTTATTAATTTCTCATGGATTCCCTCATATCCATGAGGAACTAATCCTTCAAGGATCCAATTCGACGGTGAAACGTTGAACTATGGCTTAAGGTAATTCAATCCTCGTCTATGGTATTCAATTTCCGGTATCGTTTGAATAATCAAGTTATATTATGAAATCAATTAAAAGTTTTTGTAAAAGGTTTTTGCTTGTGTGTAGACAATCTTTTGGCACACACAATTCTTGGATCTATACAAGGTTTTAATTCGAAGCCCTAAATTCTTCCTTGATTATTGAATTGATACCAATATTTCTTAAATCTCCACAAATAAATTATATTCCTTATTATCCGACGAAGGTTCGATGTTATAGAACCGGAGTTGAGTTATATTTTTGAGGATTGGATTATTCCGAGTCACGGTCAACGTGGATCTTGAGAATTGGGTCCTGTTTGTTAAACCTTTGATAAATCGTTCTTAAGTTCACCACAGTATTTTCACCACAACTAAAATTTCAAAACCCATCTCTCTCCCTTCCGATAAACTTTCAAATCACTCGTTTCCCTGTGGATTCGACTCCGGACTTCCGGATTTATTATGCTACAACCGAAACCTAATCCTACGCTTGGGATACATCTTAATTGACATCGGTTGACGACAAGCAATGTGCTTAGTGTGTGTGTGTGTGTGTTGCCGTGAAAGAAAGGGGAGGGTCAGATTTTGCTTCTAAGGTCTCCCAATTGCATGTATTTTTATTGGCCTTGACCAATTATACATGTGTTTTTAATTTTTAATTTTTTTTTTTATGCATGCATGATTAAAATCTTAGTGTATAATATAAGTAAGCTTAAGAAAAAATGATGGCCTACAATTCCTAGCCATGAGAAAATAGGTGGGGCCTACCCGGTCCCGTCTTGACTGTTCGGTACAAAATCTGATCAATCTTGATCGCGGACAAAACTCGTAAAATTAATGTATATAAATTTATATATCTACGCGATCGAAAATACTGCAAATTCGGTATTCTCGAGTGATCGGACATAATTCTTGTGTCCCTCGTCGGTTAAATTAAGAACATCATCACATGACCGATATTTTCTGTTAAAATTTGAATTTATACCAAAGAATCTTTTTTTTTTTAAACTCCATAAAATTAATAATTATAAACTTAAACTTTTAAATTTTCAAAATAATTGAATTGATTAAAAGGATTGGGGTTTCACATATATTGTCCGGGCCGGCACGGTAGTGAAAGGATATAATGTTAGGGAGAGCGTATTGATTGGGAACATGATGATCGGGAGCAGGGCGGTTGGGAAGCATCGGTTAGTTGGGCGGTCGGGATCGTTATCGTTCGGGAGCACTATATTGGACTTTATTGATTTAGAAAAGCCTATTCGAAATATATGACGAGGTCATTCTTGGAACAATTGATAGAATTATATGACGTGGTCATACTTTAGAATAACTGATTAAAGTCGAGTACTCATGGAACAATTTGAATTGATATACTCTGTGTTAGTTATAACTTCAATTATACTATTTCGGATAAATCTTGTACTTATTATTTTTATACTTATTTTTTTGCATGATGTTACTAAATCTTGATTACTTCTATACAATTACACATTACATATCATCTTAATGCTCTAAAACATTAAAAGGGAAACTTAAGGGTAGGGAACTTACTGAGTGTCAAAACTCATGGTGCAACTTCCTCCTGCCCCTGGTATTTCATAACCAGGAACCGACAACGATGGAGCCGGACCAGACTATACACCATATGATGACGTTCATCCCGCAGAAAACGTGATCGAGCCGTGGATCACTTAGACTAGTTTAGACTGCTCTGACTTTACTTTTAAAGTCTTTTTGGATGTAAACAGTCTCTTTGAAATGTATTTTGATTATCGTGTACAAAACTCGTATTTCAATATAAGGATGGTATTTTAGTTACTTTATTCTTTTTATTAACGTGTCCGAAATTTGGGGCGTTACAACTTGGTATCAGAGCTTAGGTTTCACCACCTGTCGACCTTGGGTAGACTTGGGTAGATTATACTTTCGAGTGTTCTTACTCCGAGTAATTAGACTTTTTATTCGTCCTTTTCCTTTTATGATACGATATACATAAGTCTAATTTATAATTACTTTACAGATGGATTATAGAAGCGGACCGCAATACTCAGACAACGACATCTCAGAAAACGAACTTATGGATGGGCTACCAATGGACGAGCCAGAATTGGTCCCATATTCAGATAGCGACAGCAGCACTGACAATAGCAGTACTAACGACGACAACAGTGAGGATGAGGATCCTGAGGAGCCTCCTTTCCCTGGAGATGACGAATATATTCCCCCCTTCGAGGCACCAGAGATGGATTTCCCCAAGGACGCACCAGGATACATAGCACCAGTGGCTCCAGAGCCATTACCGGACTGGGAGGAAGCAGCACAGTGGCTCCAGTA
Organism: Arctostaphylos glauca; assembly: GCA_019985065.2. Lineage (NCBI taxonomy): Eukaryota > Viridiplantae > Streptophyta > Magnoliopsida > Ericales > Ericaceae > Arctostaphylos > Arctostaphylos glauca. The sequence continues at coordinate 4,713,933 of JAHSPW020000016.1, read as the reverse complement.
CGAGCCAGTGCATAGCGACGAGGAAGACGACGGCGAAGACGCTTATCTTGAAGAAATCAGAGCATACGAGGAAGCCGAGGATGCCGACCCGGAGAGCAACATGGAACAACCACCGACACCTAAGCCTGAAATGCTACCAATGGAAGTCGAAACTTGGAGACAGTGGGGTTCGACCCCTGACATCGAGGCCGGTACTATGGTGTATGTGAAGATTTCACCATCAAAAAGATGCTTTTGGAAAGTGCGCTCGGAGCCTTATTTCATGGGACCAGTGATGCTCCTAGACCAAGATCCCAACGGCAACTACCTACTGAACTTGCCCGTTGGATTTGTGGAGAAAGTGGGAAACATCGCGCCCCGCTCATGGGTGCAGATAGCAAGGCCAGCTGATGAAAGTAGGATCGTGGATCCCGAAGGAGATGTGGACTTCACCAATCGGTTCATCTACATAGAACGACCCTTCATGATTGAAGATCGTCAGCTACAGAATCAGTGGGAGCGTAACTCTTGGAGTTACAAAACTTACTGGCGATGTTTGGGCTGTATTGAAACCACCCGAGAACGTGAATCTCGCCTCCGCCGAGACTATCCCCGTCTTTTTCGGTGACGGATTAGCGTAGTGTAGAGAGTGTTATTTTGCGAGCATAACTAGAAAAATCTTTGTAAAACACTCCATAACATATAAAATCATAGCATACATTCACTTTGTAGTATGCATGATTCGGCTTAGCTATGTTTAGTGACTTAAAGTTTTAATGAAGTATTCTCTTTCATGAATTATGTTCTTTACTCGTTCTTATTTAGGCCTATGTGCTTGTTTAATTGTAGAAATATGGTAGAAACACGTAACGGAGCTAACACGAGTGACACAGCTGGACACAATCAACATAACCAACACTGTCAACCACCACCTCCACCCCCTACCTCAGTTAATCGTACAGCTCCGCCGCCTCAGCAACAATATCAACCGCATGCACCTCCGCATCACTACGGGCAACCCAACCGTAGTATCTTGCTTAACGAGTTCTGTAAAAGACAACCCCCGGTCTTCACCGGCGATGTCAGTCTTGGAGCTGCAAAGGCTTGGCTTAAGCAGACTCAGAAGCTTCTGCACATTATGCAAGTCCCCGACAATGGAGATCAGGTGGCCCTAGCGACGTATCAGCTTCAAGGAGAGGCGGATTATTGGTGGGACCTAGTGAAGACAACACACGATGATGAGATGATGGATTGGGAGACTTTGAAGACTTTGTTCTTGGCTAAGTATTTTCCTACCCCTGTGAAGCAGGCTTTGATTCTAGAATTTCTGAACCTCAGACAGGGCAACCGTACGGTTACTCAGTACGCCGCCCGCTTTGAAGAACTTTCTCGACATGCTCCTGAGCATGTGGCAACTGACGCCACCAGGGCCAGGAAATTTGAGTGGGGACTCAGCCCCTACATCCGGAAGGGTGTAGTAACTCAAAGAGAACAGACCTACGCTGGAGTCGTAGAGTGTGCTCTACTGGTAGAGCAAGAAGCATCTGATTCAAGGAGAATCTTTGACAGCCGCAATCGACCACAGTTAGGTGGACCAATGCAAAATTCAAGAGAGAACCCATACAAAGGCCTTATAGCAACAACTTCAGTAACAACAACACTGGAAATTTTAACCGCAACAACACCAACAACACGGTCAGCCGCAACAATGTCAGCAACTACAATCGGCCTCCACCCCAGCAGAACCAGCAGTTTCAGCAGAGGAGTGCTCCTTATTCCACACCACATCACCCGGTGAAGCAGAATCCTGTCACTTATTTTGGTTGTGGCAAAGAGGGCCATATCAAAACTCAATGCCCATCCAATGCCACTGGAGCTAACCAACAGAGAGTGGGGACCACTCCAGCTGGAGGACCTCAACAGCAGGCACCAGGACAGTGGCAGTCACGGAATAATTTTGGCAACCAGCAGAGGCCCGGGCAAAGCAATCAAACCGAACAGAACAGAGGACCAACTGGGCCCAGGCCGAACAATGGAGGAAGGTCTTTGCCCTCCAAGGAGAAGAAGAAGCTGAAGCCACAGAAGAAGAAGTGTATGATCCTTCGGTCATACAAGGTACACTAGTACTGTTTTAACTCATGCATTACAGCTTTATTTGATACGGGTGCTTTGCATTCGTTTATATCAACTGCATGTGTTGGTACTTTAGAACTTGTACCTGAACAACTAGAAACTCCTATGTGCGTTACCTCACCTTTGGGAGGACTAGTTTCTGTGGGCTTAGTTTGTAAGAACTGTGAGATAGAAGTCTCAGGATTGCGCCTAACATGTGACCTTCGAGTGATAACCATGGCCGACTTTGATGTCATCCTAGGCATGGACTGGTTGTCCACTCACTGCGCTATTATCGATTGTCACCAGAAGACAGTGACGGCCTACTCCTTAGATGGAACTTGTTTCAAATTTAAGGGGGATAGGCAAGAGTCTTTATCACTATCGAAGACCCGATCGCGATGGCATGACAACCTAACCGGATGGTTAGCTAGTCTGACATTAGGAGAAGAAGATCGGATGGAATTGGGATTACCACGCGTAGTTTGTGAGTACGCCGATGTATTTCTCGATGAGCTACCTGGACTACCGCCGACTCGAGAATTGGATTCACCATTGAGCTTCTACCCGGAACAACACCAATATCCATGGCACCATTCAGAATGGCACCGGCCGAATTGAAGGAATTAAAGATTCAGCTTCAAGAGTTTCTAGAGAAAGGATTCATTCGACTGAGCACTTCACCATGGGGAGCCCCAGCACTGTTCGTGAAGAAGAAAGAAGGAACACTTCGACTCTGTATTGACTATAGACAACTCAATCGAGTCACGAGTAAGAATCGGTATCCACTACCTCAAATCGATGACCTGTTTGATCAACTTAGAGGAGCAACTTGTTTCTCAAAGATTGATTTACGATCCGGGTATCATCAGTTGCGAGTTAGGGATTCTGACATTCAGAAGACAGCTTTCCGAACAAGGTATGGCCACTATGAGTTTCTAGTGATGCCTTTCGGACTTACCAACGCACCAGCAGTATTCATGTGCCTCATGAATAAGATCTTTACTCAGTACTTGGACCAGTTCGTGGTAGTATTCATCGACGACATATTGATCTACTCAGTAACAGAAGAACTACATGAGCAACACTTAAGGACCACACTTCAGATTTTACAAGATAACCAGCTTTACGCCAAAGCTATCAAGTGTGACTTTTGGATGAAAGAAGTCAAATTCCTAGGGCACGTTGTGTCAGAGAAAGGAATCTCCATCGACGACAGCAAGATCGAGGCCATCAAGGATTGGAAGAAGCCTACTTCAGTTTTCGAGATTCGTAGCTTTATGGGACTAGCCGGTTATTATAGACGATTCATCGTGGACTTTTCGGCTTTAGCCAAATCGATGACTCGGCTAACTCAGAAGGGAATCAAGTTCGATTGGAGCGATGCATGTGAGAAGTCTTTTCAAGAGTTGAAGAATAGATTGACCAATGCCCCAATTCTTAAAGTTCCACAATGAGATATTGGGTACGTCTTCTACTGTGACGCATCAAAGGATGGATTAGGCTGTGTGCTTATGCAAGAAGGATAGGTCATAGCCTACGGATCACGCCAGCTGAAGATACACAAGCAGAACTATCCGACTCATGACTTACAGCTTGCCACTGTGGTACACGCGCTTAAGATCTGGCGTCATTACCTTTACGGCGAGAAATTTGAAGTTTTCACGGATCACAAGAGTCTTAAGTACATATTTACTCAGAAGGATCTGAATATGAGACAACGACGTTGGATGGAGTATCTAGAGGATTACGACTTCACCTTGTCCTATCACCCAAGAAAGGCTAACGTCGTAGCAGATGCACTTAGTCGCAAGTCTCGAGGACACGTTGCCAGTTTGGCAGTCAGAGAGTGAAAACTAATGAACCAGATACAGGAGTACGGACTCCAGCAGAATGAACAGCAAGGAGAAGCTTATCTGTGTGCAGTGATAGCTACGCCGACACTTCATGAAGAAATTCTGAAGGTACAGATCCTTGATTCAGAGTCAGATCTTGTCAAGAGCCGACTAGCTAAAGGAGAATCATCAGCAAGATGGACTATTGGAGCAGACAGAGGATTGAGATATCTTGGACGTCTTTTCGTGCCAGTCTTCGGTACGCTCAGAGAATTAGTATTGAAAGAGTTCCACAAGTCAAACTTTGTTGTCCACCCTGGAGGGAATAAGATGTACAAGGACTTGAGGCGAACTTATTGGTGGAGCGGAATGAAAAGAGACGTGGCCAAGTACATAGCCACTTATCTCACATGTCAGCAAGTTAAGGCAGGACATCAGAGACTTGGAGGAACGCTACAGTCGTTGCCTATACCAGGATGGAAGTGGGAGCATATAGCGATGGATTTTGTGACAGGACTACCGAAGTCAATTCAGGGACACGATGCCATCTGGATTGTCGTTGACCGTTTGACTAAGTCGTCACACTTCTTACCAATCAAGCTATCTGACACGATGGATTCGTACAGCCAATTGTATATCAGGGAGATCATCAGACTGCATGGTGTACCAGTATCAATTGTATTAGACAGAGACCCAATATTCACGTCAACTTTTTGGCAGAGCTTACAGAAAGCCTTGGGAACAGATCTTCGTATGAGCACAGCTTTTCACCCTCAGACAGATGGGCAGTCAGAGTGAACCATACAGACCTTGGAGGATATGCTTAGAGTGTGTGCCCTAGATTTTCGAGGTAATTGGGAGAGACATCTACCACTAGTAGAATTCGCTTACAACAACCGCTATCAGGCGAGTATCGAGATGGCGCCATACGAAGCACTTTACAGACGCCCATGTCGATCACCTATATGCTGGACTGAAGTTGGAGAGACTAGTCTTTTAGGACCAGATCTTGTACGAGAGACCACAGAGAAAGTCAAAGTCATCCGACAACGACTTCTGACAGCGCAGAGTAGACAGAAGAGTTACGCCGACAAAAGAACCAGGCCTCTGACTTTCAACGTTGGAGACTGTAAGGACCCGGAAAATTTTTGTCTTTTAAATTAATTGTTCTCGGAATATGTGTTTGGTTTATTTTATATAATTCGGAATGTTTAATAGCGGGGCTCGGATTTGTGGCTTTTATTTGATACGCACGTATACACGAAAGCATTAAGCTTTATTTGGGGATCCAATTTGGGGGTTTAATATCAGATTTTGGAGAAAGGGGGGGAGGACACACCCATTTGCTCCATTCCCTTTCTCTCTCTAGCATTGCTCTCACCTCTCTCTACCACATCTCATGGGATTATGCTCCGCTTTCAAATTCTTTCAAGATGGTGCGGGATGACATAGTGCTTGACAAGTATCCGAGGCTTGATCGTTGATTCGAAGTTCGGAGGAGCGGATTCGAAGCTCAAGAGGATTTGGAAGCAAGGGTTTCGGATATTTCGCCAAATCCATCGATCGGAAGCTTGAGGTAGGGGATTTTCACCTATTATATGTGTGTATAACATGTTTTGGACATACATTTGTGTTTGGAATTGATTTTTGGGTGTTTGAAGGCAAGAGGCGATTTCTGCGATTTCTGGGTTCGCGACGCTGTAAGCAATTGGTATCGATACCCTTTCCAGAGGTATCGATACTAAACAGTCTGGAACAAATTATGCACTCCGTAAGTAGATTGTATCGATACCCTTTCCAGAGGTATCGATACTAAACCGTCTGGAATAAATTTGTGCACTCTGTAAGTAGATAGTATCGATACCCTTTTGAGAGGTATCGATACCTAGGGCTTAAATCGCCCTTTTCAGCATTTTCCACATTGGGTGTTAGTCCCTTTACTTCACTTATAGATGTTCATATTTGGTGTTCCTTATTCGATCGTACTCTATCATGGGAGTTTCACACGATGATAAGATGAAACGAGAGAGTCGGGCATGGGCGGTGTTTAAACCAACTAGATGAAAGTTAAGTTGGGAATTTTAATGAAAATCCATGATGTTCTATTAGATTTTATGAGATCAGTGGATAATACCGAAATTGAATACGAACCACAATTTCAACTCATGGCATGAACTCTTTGGAAACAATATCGAGGATACACGATAGTTGTAGGAGGTGAAGGTTGGATTGAGTAGTGAAGCGTGACCTAATAATGGGGTTACCCGGTGTCGATATCATTAACCTTGGTAGGAAGCGAGTTGAATTGAGGAGTAAGACCTTGTATTGAGGTGACCTGTGTTGAGATTGCTATCATTCTATATCTCTCGTATGAGAACCGTCTGTCTATCCTTAAGCTGAGACTTGGCTTGAGAGGAGTCCTTATGTTGACTGTGTTTCGTGTCTTGTTGTAAAAAGATTGAGTTTGAGGTTCTTTCCCCTTGAGTTTAACGTTAATGTCATCGATTCAAGAGATAGTCCGATCGACTTTAGTGTAGTAAGATGTTCCCTTGTCCGTTAAGAAGAATTTAGGTCTCACCCATTGTGAGGCATTCTGTAGTGTTTGGTTGAGTTAGAATGTGGAGTGGGGATCTTCTTATGTGTGAGATGCATTGTTCGTCTTGTTTGATGTGTATGTGAGTATAAGAGGTATTCCTATAGAACAACCTTGACCATGAGACGAGTTATGAGAGTTTGGCATGGATGTGATGTGGGCTTGTTAGCCCTGATGTGTTAGTACTACTGTATAGGCTTTGTCCTAGACTTCAGTAGGTTGTTTCTCTTATTACTGGAATATATCACTATTTTAATAGCTTGGCTTATGAGTTGTCTTTTATGGATCATGGAACCTTGAGACTTGTTTCGATTGATTGAATGAGGGACATGTGTATGATACATTAGGTATTGATGAGACTTTGAATGTGATCTATTGATGTACGTTGACACGTGAAATGATGACAAGACATTGTTCTATGTACTAGATCCCCTATCGGGCATGCTAGGAAATGTACTAGATCCCCTATCGGGCATGCTAGGACTGTACTAGATCCCCTATCGGGCATGCTAGGAAATGTACTAGACTCCTTCGGGAATGCTAGGAATGTACTAGACTCCTTTGGGAATGCTAGGAATGTACTGGTTCCATTTGGAATAATGCCAGGAATACATAAACTTGACAGTAACAATTCGATGAGATCACATGCGAGCTATGTGATGTGATAAAGTGTTTGACAGGTGAATGACCTGTGGTAAAGGATGGTTATGGAATACATAAACTTGACAGTAACAATTCGATGAGATCACATGTGAGCTATGTGATGTGATAAAGCGTTTGACAGGTAAATAACTTGTGTTAATGGATGGTCATGACATTATTTATTTGTCTCCTTTGTGTCATGCATATGATCGTACCTATGAGGTACTACTTGGTCTAGTGTTCTTTAAGACCATGCTATGGGAATGAACGAGATTCTTGACTTGTGTTGTAGATGAGATGAGAAGATGGATCATGATATGGTGACCACATTTGAGAGGAATGTCAGAAATGAATGATATGATAATGAATGACGACATGTTGGTAATGGGAACAAGAATTTAAGAATTGAATATATGACTTTGGATAGATGATAGTGTCGTGGATGAACACATTGAGTAAGTACCATTTGATATAGTTTGTTGAGATTAGACTTGTTATCATACAGTATTCGTGTTGCATGCCAGTTCATGTTATATACTTTTATAATATTGGTGTAGAATTTCCTACTGGGCTGTCTAGCTCACCCTATCCCTTTCAGGTACCCTCTCGGACGTTTAGCATGGAGTGTTTGAAGTGCATGGATGATGCATCATTCTGGGAAGCTACATTGCTGGATTTCATGTAGAGTCTTGTAAACATTTTGAAAGATTTTTTTTATAAAAATTTATGTGCTCAATTATGTTGTTATGACCAAATAATGTATCTTTGAATAGTTGGATATAATCGGGCTGGGTTATGGCTACTTTGAGCTAATATACATATTTGAAATTCTAGTAAATGGTTGGTTATGAATGAAATCTTTTGGGCTTATTGGTGAGAATCGTGAGGTTTTCTTAAAGGATATGTATTATTTATATGTTTGAAATTGAGGTCGTGACAACTTGGTATCAGAGCTATAGGTTCGAATACTTTGAGACTGTGGGGAGACACTTAGTCTCATGGGTTCAAAATTGGTTGCATTTGGCATGGTATGAGTGTGCTTGTGTGCATAGCATTGATCGACATTGCATCAGCTATTGCTTAAGAGTAGGGTAATGTTGTGGACCCGTGTTGGGGAATCGCTCTAGATATTGGTTTTGCGTTGACTTGTGGACCCGTGTTGGGAAGTTGTTCTAGCCATTGATTTTGTGTTGGTTGATGATGGTGATAGTGTGACTTGTGTTTGTGTTCCTTTATATTTTAGTACGATGCTTTTGGGGCATAAGGATAAGCGGGAAAGGTGACGAGGTCATTCCTGTAATCGTGGGGTGTTTCTAGATGACGATGTGAGTCGGCGAGTAGAGAGCTCGTGTGGAGACGCAAATGTGAGAGTCGAACGGAACGTTAAGTCACCGGATGTTTTGGGTATGTTTGTGAGGGAGTTTGTCGCGGCACTCGCCGAATCCAACTTGTCGAACGCATGAGTTAAAGTAAGGTACGATGAGCATTTCTAAGTACAATCTGAAGTTTCAATCTTTATCCCGTTTTGTGCCAGATTTAGTGACATAAGAAAGCAGGAAGTGTCGCTGATTGGAAAAGGGCCTTCGTTCGTCAATTTAGAGGCATGTGGTGAGCCGATGTTAGGTGAGATTTTCGAAGAGAGCTGAGTACGCTCGGACTGTTAAGTTGCTGAGAGGTGCGTGGAGAAATTTGAGAGTTTGGGAGCCGAGACAGTCGATAGTTATGATGAGTTTGTCTTCATTAGACACTTCAGGGAGCTAAGAGCAGAAGGGACAGAGGGAGATATATCATGCTCGCAGGGTCGATCGAACTTTGGAATATATACTTCATTCGATGTTCAGAGCACTGTTTCTAGACCATCATTAGGGTGTTACCGATGTAACCAACCCAGTCATGTTCGTGCAAAGTGTCCGATACCACCTAAGGCTTGTTATGCTTGTGGCGAGATCACTCACTATGCAAGGAATTGTCCTCCTAAGGCAAAGTTTTGTCGAGAGACGAGTCCTTTACAACAATTTTGATCAACGTTCGGATAGAGTCAAGGACAGCAACATCACTTTCGTCAGACCATCGATGGATAGAATTCTCGGGTTGAGCAAGAAGAGGGTTCTTCAGTATTTAACTTGATTTATGGACAGAGAGACGGATATGCATGAGACCGACATACGAAAGGAAGGACTTTCAACATTTAATCAATATTTTGATTTTGGCTTCTCGATGTCTAGAGACTTTTGGTGTGAGGGGTACGTTCTTTTCTCGTTTGCTTCTGCACGGGTTGTCTTTCTGTGATTCTAGAGCATTGCATCACTATAATATGGCATCTTTGCAAGCCCTTCACTGGGGAATCATGTTTGTTCACTGGAGATAAGTGTTTGACCTTGTTGGGGGAAAACGTTGAAAGCGATGGTTCTGAAATTTGTTAGTGAGTTTAACGTTAGAGGCGTGAGCTAGTGTCTATATGTGGAGTATTGTGTGGACAGTTTACGATTGTTGGTACATGTTGGTGAGAACATTATGTGATTCATCTCCGAGGGCGAGAGGTTGAGTTCTTGATAAACTTGTTGGCCGGTACCACTAACCTTTGTGTTTTCGTCGCTGTACGATCATGGAATTGGAAGAACTGACAAGGAAAATCTACACGAGGGTTATGAGACTTGGAGTTTTGAAATATTCTACTTGAGAAGTTCCAGAAAGAATATGTTCTTGTGCGGTTTGGCGGTTCAATCAATGATATCGACTCAGCTAGTGAAATTCTATTAATTAACTAGAAGCGGAGTATTGTGTTCGAGTTCCTTAACGGGAAGGCATACAAATTAACTTTTGTTACGGTGAGCCATTGTGACTTTTGAGTTTATTCTTTTATGTGATATCTATGTCTACCGCCATTGATAGAAATGCGTGCTTTGTATTTTCTTTTGGCTTGAGTATTGTGTATCGTGTGGACATGATAGTTATATACTTGATAACTGTTGACTTGTGATATGCTAGTTGGGCATTGTGATGCATGAGGCGTGTTAGCATGTTTGATTGGTTTTGGACTGGATAATCATGACAATTAGATGTGGATGTGTGAGTTGTGCTAGTACGTTTGATTCGGTTCCGTGGACTTGTGATGTCACGATCGAGGTAGTCGTGGACTTGTAGAGTCACGATTATCGTGGATATGAGATGTTAATTTTGGTGACTTGATTGTGCATTGGTTGTTAGATACTCATTAGCATAGTGTATGCATGAGTCGAATTGATGTGTTCGATTGATTTGTGTGAACGTGATGACTTGATAGTTGGCATCCGTTGAGCCTTGTGAAAGCACGAATTAAGTTATAGTGAAGACTGAGATAATGACGGTGTATCCGTATCTGAAATGTGGAATTATTAGAAGTATCGGTGTCTTATTTGATAGCTTTGGATTTTGATGGAGTGTTCGTGTCTGACTTGTTGGTTGTGCACAGAGGTGTCGGTGTCGACCTGTTGGTTTTAATTTCGTGGACGAAATTTATTTCAAGGAGGGGAGGATGTAAGGACCCGGAAAATTTTTGTCTTTTAAATTAATTGTTCTCGGAATATGTGTTTGGTTTATTTTATATAATTCGGAATGTTTAATAGCGGGGCTCGGATTTGTGGCTTTTATTTGATACGCACGTATACACGAAAGCATTAAGCTTTATTTGGGGATCCAATTTGGGGGTTTAATATCAGATTTTGGAGAAAGGGGGGGAGGACACACCCATTTGCTCCATTCCCTTTCTCTCTCTAGCATTGCTCTCACCTCTCTCTACCACATCTCATGGGATTATGCTCCGCTTTCAAATTCTTTCAAGATGGTGCGGGATGACATAGTGCTTGACAAGTATCCGAGGCTTGATCGTTGATTCGAAGTTCGGAGGAGCGGATTCGAAGCTCAAGAGGATTTGGAAGCAAGGGTTTCGGATATTTCGCCAAATCCATCGATCGGAAGCTTGAGGTAGGGGATTTTCACCTATTATATGTGTGTATAACATGTTTTGGACATACATTTGTGTTTGGAATTGATTTTTGGGTGTTTGAAGGCAAGAGGCGATTTCTGCGATTTCTGGGTTCGTGACGCTGTAAGCAATTGGTATCGATACCCTTTCCAGAGGTATCGATACTAAACAGTCTGGAACAAATTATGCACTCCGTAAGTAGATTGTATCGATACCCTTTCCAGAGGTATCGATACTAAACCGTCTGGAATAAATTTGTGCACTCTGTAAGTAGATAGTATCGATACCCTTTTGAGAGGTATCGATACCTAGGGCTTAAATCGCCCTTTTCAGCATTTTCCACATTGGGTGTTAGTCCCTTTACTTCACTTATAGATGTTCATATTTGGTGTTCCTTATTCGATCGTACTCTATCATGGGAGTTTCACACGATGATAAGATGAAACGAGAGAGTCGGGCATGGGCGGTGTTTAAACCAACTAGATGAAAGTTAAGTTGGGAATTTTAATGAAAATCCATGATGTTCTATTAGATTTTATGAGATCAGTGGATAATACCGAAATTGAATACGAACCACAATTTCAACTCATGGCATGAACTCTTTGGAAACAATATCGAGGATACACGATAGTTGTAGGAGGTGAAGGTTGGATTGAGTAGTGAAGCGTGACCTAATAATGGGGTTACCCGGTGTCGATATCATTAACCTTGGTAGGAAGCGAGTTGAATTGAGGAGTAAGACCTTGTATTGAGGTGACCTGTGTTGAGATTGCTATCATTCTATATCTCTCGTATGAGAACCGTCTGTCTATCCTTAAGCTGAGACTTGGCTTGAGAGGAGTCCTTATGTTGACTGTGTTTCGTGTCTTGTTGTAAAAAGATTGAGTTTGAGGTTCTTTCCCCTTGAGTTTAACGTTAATGTCATCGATTCAAGAGATAGTCCGATCGACTTTAGTGTAGTAAGATGTTCCATTGTCCGTTAAGAAGAATTTAGGTCTCACCCATTGTGAGGCATTCTGTAGTGTTTGGTTGAGTTAGAATGTGGAGTGGGGATCTTCTTATGTGTGAGATGCATTGTTCGTCTTGTTTGATGTGTATGTGAGTATAAGAGGTATTCCTATAGAACAACCTTGACCATGAGACGAGTTATGAGAGTTTGGCATGGATGTGATGTGGGCTTGTTAGCCCTGATGTGTTAGTACTACTGTATAGGCTTTGTCCTAGACTTCAGTAGGTTGTTTCTCTTATTACTGGAATATATCACTATTTTAATAGCTTGGCTTATGAGTTGTCTTTTATGGATCATGGAACCTTGAGACTTGTTTCGATTGATTGAATGAGGGACATGTGTATGATACATTAGGTATTGATGAGACTTTGAATGTGATCTATTGATGTACGTTGACACGTGAAATGATGACAAGACATTGTTCTATGTACTAGATCCCCTATCGGGCATGCTAGGAAATGTACTAGATCCCCTATCGGGCATGCTAGGACTGTACTAGATCCCCTATCGGGCATGCTAGGAAATGTACTAGACTCCTTCGGGAATGCTAGGAATGTACTAGACTCCTTTGGGAATGCTAGGAATGTACTGGTTCCATTTGGAATAATGCCAGGAATACATAAACTTGACAGTAACAATTCGATGAGATCACATGCGAGCTATGTGATGTGATAAAGTGTTTGACAGGTGAATGACCTGTGGTAAAGGATGGTTATGGAATACATAAACTTGACAGTAACAATTCGATGAGATCACATGTGAGCTATGTGATGTGATAAAGCGTTTGACAGGTAAATAACTTGTGTTAATGGATGGTCATGACATTATTTATTTGTCTCCTTTGTGTCATGCATATGATCGTACCTATGAGGTACTACTTGGTCTAGTGTTCTTTAAGACCATGCTATGGGAATGAACGAGATTCTTGACTTGTGTTGTAGATGAGATGAGAAGATGGATCATGATATGGTGACCACATTTGAGAGGAATGTCAGAAATGAATGATATGATAATGAATGACGACATGTTGGTAATGGGAACAAGAATTTAAGAATTGAATATATGACTTTGGATAGATGATAGTGTCGTGGATGAACACATTGAGTAAGTACCATTTGATATAGTTTGTTGAGATTAGACTTGTTATCATACAGTATTCGTGTTGCATGCCAGTTCATGTTATATACTTTTATAATATTGGTGTAGAATTTCCTACTGGGCTGTCTAGCTCACCCTATCCCTTTCAGGTACCCTCTCGGACGTTTAGCATGGAGTGTTTGAAGTGCATGGATGATGCATCATTCTGGGAAGCTACATTGCTGGATTTCATGTAGAGTCTTGTAAACATTTTGAAAGATTTTTTTTATAAAAATTTATGTGCTCAATTATGTTGTTATGACCAAATAATGTATCTTTGAATAGTTGGATATAATCGGGCTGGGTTATGGCTACTTTGAGCTAATATACATATTTGAAATTCTAGTAAATGGTTGGTTATGAATGAAATCTTTTGGGCTTATTGGTGAGAATCGTGAGGTTTTCTTAAAGGATATGTATTATTTATATGTTTGAAATTGAGGTCGTGACAGAGACCACGTTTTCTTGAAGATCTCACCACGCAGGGGAATCATCAGATTTGGAAAGAAAGGGAAGTTATCGCCACGATATATTGGACCATTCGACATATTGCAACGAGTCGAAGAAGTCGCTTATCGTCTAGCACTTCCACCTCAGATCGATCGTGTGCACAATGTGTTCCATGTATCCATGCTTTGCAAGTACATGTCACATCCGACTAACATTCTCAACTGGGAAGAAGTCACCATTGATGAGGACACCACTTACGAAGAGCAGCCGATACGCATCATTGACCATGGAGAGAAGACTTTACGAGGAAAGACCATCCATCTTGTCCGAGTCTTATGGCGTCATCGCAACATTGAAGAATCTACTTGGGAAAGAGAAGACATTATCCGAGCCAATCACCCACACCTTTTTAATTCTGACACTTTGTAATTTCGAGGGCGAAATTTGTTAAGGGGAATAGGTTGTAAAGACCCGTAAAATTTTAATCGAGTAAATAAATAGTTCGAGCAAATTTTTTTATATACTCTACGTATAATTTTTGTTGCGTTTGCGTACGCAAATATATTGATGTATATATATGTGATATGTAATATATTTATATGTTATGTGTATATATGATTATTATTATTAAAAAAAAGAGAAAAAGAAAAAGAAAAAAAAGGATATTATATAATGTCAATATTTAAACTAATATATATTATGTGTGTGTGTGCGCTATGTGTGTATGTGTGTGTATGTGTGTGCTGGTAAAAAAAATAGAGAGCTAGTAGTGTGTGTGTGTGTATATATATATACCTAGCTACCTCCATCTTCCTCTTCAACCTTATCCCCCACAACCACCACCCCCCCTCCAGTCACCTCCCTCTCCCATCAGCCCTGCCACCACCAACCCCTACACCTGCAACTCAGCCATCATTCATGGCTATTTCATCCTCCACCATTGATCCTCCCTAAAACCCTCACCACCCTCCATCTCACCCCCTCATTCTCCTATAAAAGAGAGTTTTCCCCCTCCGTTTTTAGACATCAGTACCTGCAAGAAGAGGGAAGAAGAAGAAGAGAAGGAAAGGAAGAGTTAAGAATAAAAAAATATATCGCCGGAAGCCGAAAACCGTTCGAAACCCGACGAAACCGCCTCGGAACTTCGAACCGATGTAAGATCCTATTTTAGAGTCTTCGTTTTAATGTTTCGGAGTATTTTCGAGTTGTTCCGAGGTGTTTCGGTGCCTCGTCGGAGCTTCGCCAAAATCTGGGTTTTCTTAAACAGTGGGAAACGGGGGAAATTTTAAAAAGATGGAATAATTACACTTGGCCCCCTTGTATTATTAGTATTTGATTAGTTTAAATTAGAATTTTTATAAATTACATATTTAACACAAAGTTTAAAATATAATATTTTATTAATTGTTATATTACACTATGTTCCTACTATTTTTATAAAATTACAGATTGGTCCTTATTTTAGTTAATTACAGTTTTACTCTTAAATTGCTTAAATTACAAATTTGCCTTAATTTATTTAGTTATGAGTAAAATTATTATTATTTTTTTATTATAATATAATCACTTTAGTTATGAGTAAACTTATTATTATTATTATTATTATTATTATTATTATTTTATTATAATATAATCACTATAAATATTATTACTAACATTATATATATTTTTTTTCCTTAGACTAAGATCCTACTCTATAAGCATATTTCTAAATTGTATAGTTTTAATTAATTCACAGCCACGCTTTAAAATGAATTACATTAATATCTTTGTACTAAAATTTCATAATTTTAGGTAAAACTCTATTAATTTATATGCACATTAAATCCTCATTTTATATTTAAATAATTAAGATTGGGTAAATCTTATTAAAATTTCTTGCACTTACCTAATTTAAATTATATTATTACTCTTATATTATGATTACACAAATTATTTTAGAATAAACTTTTACGATCAACTATTAAATTTTTTTTTAATTAATTGCACAACTATATTATTATTATGTGATTTCTATTTAATAGTTTGAATATTGGTCGAGCATGAAATTATCCTGATTATTACTTTGATTACTTGACGATAATTGATTATTAATACTCAGGGTGTCCCGTGGATACCCGAACGTAAACACACTGATAATAATATACGTTTAGTTGTTGTGGATTATATTCCCCGTGGGAATATTATGCGTGTCTTGTAGCTGTGATGCGACATGAGCCGAGTTTTGACTTTAACCAGAGGATGTGATAGACCCAAGCTTTTGTATCACCCAAGCACTGTAATTTAGCCGTGTCATGCGTTTAGCCAAATTTCGCTTGAGCCGAAATTATATTTAGTCCTATCGTGCCATTTATGGTCTAA
Organism: Arctostaphylos glauca; assembly: GCA_019985065.2. Taxonomy (NCBI): domain Eukaryota; kingdom Viridiplantae; phylum Streptophyta; class Magnoliopsida; order Ericales; family Ericaceae; genus Arctostaphylos; species Arctostaphylos glauca. The sequence goes on along the minus strand of JAHSPW020000016.1, from coordinate 4,697,851 downwards.
CGGTCTTCTAGTATAAACTTTAAACTTATATTGTCCGGCACGGTAGTGAAAGGATATAATATTAGGGAGAGCGTATTGATTGGGAACATGATGATTGGGAGCAGGGCGGTTGGGGCGCAGGGCGGTTGGGAAGCATCGGTTAGTCGGGCGGTCGGGATCGTTATCGTTCGGGAGCACTATATTGGACTTTATTGATTTAGAAAAGCCTATTCGAAATATATGACGAGGTCATTCTTGGAACAATTGATAGAATTATATGACATGGTCATACTTTAGAATAATTGATTAAAGTCGAGTACTCATGGAACAATTTGAATTGATATACTCTGTGTTAGTTATAACTTCAATTATACTATTTCGGATAAATCTTGTACTTATTATTTTCATACTTATTTTATTGCATGATGTTACTAAATCTTGATTACTTCTATACAATTACACATTACATATCATCTTAATGCTTTAAAATATTAAAAGGGAAACTTAAGAGTAGGGAACTTACTGAGTGTCAAAACTCATGGTGCAACTTCCTCCTGCCCCTGGTATTTCATAACCAGGTATCGACAACGATGGAGCCGGACCAGACTATACACCATATGATGACGTTTATCTCGCAGAAGACGTGATCGAGCCGTGGATCACTTAGACTAGTTTAGACTGCTCTGACTTTACTTTTAAAGTCTTTTTGGATGTAAACAGTCTCTTTGAAATGTATTTTGATTATCGTGTACCAAACTCGTATTTCAATATAAGGATGGTATTTTAGTTACTTTATTCTTTTTATTAACGTGTCCGAAATTTGGGGCGTTATAGAGCTCCACGGAGCTCGGAGAAAATAAAACCCAGTATTGTATTTCGTAGAAGATGAAGTTAGCACCGGTGCCTTAGTTTTTGATACACCGGTGCCTTTGCTTTTTGTATTTTACAATGTTCTGGATTTTCATACTTACACCGGTGCCTCAGTTTTGGTTACACCAGTGTCTTCCCCTTGTAGTACTTTTATTTTGCATGTAAACTTGACTTAGCACCGTGCCTCTAAAAATCTTACACCGGTGCCTTACCTCTCTGTATCTTATTAGTATACCACAGAACTGACCTTACACTGGTACCTCTAAAAACCTTACACTGGTGCCTCTGTTGTGAAATCTTGACACTTAGTTTCTGACTTAGACTTGTTAAGCCAGGACTTGTTCTATGACAGTGCACTTATTTTTTATAAATAAATTATAATAAATACATTATTCTAGATTTCTTTACTTTAATTTTATTTAATGAAAATAAGGAAGTGCCCCCTATTTGGAAACAATGGAATTTACATAAAATTAAAATTCCATTCGAATCAAAATGTCGCCCTCCCTATTTTAGTACAAAATCGAAAAATCACCCGTTTTCTTCCTCTACTTTGGCCCGAAACTCATTCTAAACTTATGCGTTTCAGGCGTATAAATATACCATTGTGCTTAGAAAAAATCAAGGAATCATTTCGAGTTAGGTTCTTAATTGAGTGAATTGATCATATAAAGTGGAGATTTAATTTGTAAAGCATCCCGCACACTCTTTCGCACTCTATCACTCTTATGTAATCCATGCACTGCTCATTTCATGCTTAACATCTCGCATGCATTAACTTGGAATCCTTTACGTACGAAGAAAAGGAAATTAGGCCATCTTTGCATGAATAAACCACATACGAGTCCCGTAATCCAAATTTTGAACCAAGTCCGAGTCATCCAATTTTTATGAAACACTTAAGAAGCCGGATGTTTGGAAGTGGTATGGGAGTATCTTGAAGGTGTTGGGAAGAAAACGAGTAAAAAATGAAGAAGTTGGGCAAAAGAAAAAGTTTCAGACAGTTCATTTCTCTATTGATAGAGGAGACTTTCCTATTGATAGAGACCAAAATGCAAAAGTTGGACAGCTCACTTCTCTATTGATAGAGAGGTTGATTTTCAGAGAAATTTTCAAATCGCATAAAATCAAATGACATCCTCTCATTTTTCAAGCCCGACTTTCACTCTCCCTCTCCTAAAAACCGTGATTCCCTCTCTCTCCCACTCTGAAACCTTCCAAAATTCACATCCCTTCCCGAATCGATCTGATTCTCCACCATATATACACCGAATTCAAAAATTTCAAACCCTAACCCTCTAAATCTATGTCTATGGCTCGTCAAAAGATTCTGAACATGGGTGTTAGAGAAGGTGCTCAAGAGAAGGGGGAAGAACCAACTGAAAAGGGACGAGGAAGAGGACATGGGAGATGAAGCACAAGCTGGTGGAGATGATATTTTTGGGAAGAATGAGAGTGACTAGTAGACCTTTAATGATGGAGGGGTAGTAGTATGCAGTAGTAGTAGGATTGAGTCGGTGTTGTCTAATTTATGTTGTCTTTGAACCGAATAAGTTTTGTGTCATTTTATTTATATTAGCCGGTGTCAAATTTTTGTATTCCATTTTGTTTGATAAACCCATGGATATTATAAGCTATCAATCCCTAATAGATTCTATTTACGTTTTGGATTCTATCTTGATGTATGATTGAATAGTTACATGTTTCTAGCACTTGGCATATCCATTTCATATTTATATGTTCCACCATCGCATATATAGTACTCTCATTGTGATTGCATTTATTCTTTGAATACATAACCACATCTTCGGTGTGTATACTCGCGCAAGTTAGGGATGCGAAGTTTCATGTCATGGAGTGTACAATTTATTTTGAGAGCAAACCGAGAGAATTGGAATCAAGGCTCACTTTGGTTAACATTGCTTGGTACATTTACATGCTCACTTGTTCGTTATGGTTCGTAAATGGTTGTGTGTGATTGAATATTGACTCATTTTTGTGAAATGCACCTCATACACGTGTAAAATTAAGAATCAAGCATAGGTTACGGTTGAGCTATCATGGAAGATCTCATTTTCTTCAATTTTTGGTATGATGCGTTGCTAGGGACTAGCAACCTTCAAGTTGCGTGGTGTGTTGAGCGCACTTAATTACATATTAGTATGGCTCAATACATCCACTTTAGCATCTAGGCGTATGGATAATCATCGTTCTATTTAATATTGCATGCGTAGATGTCAATGCTTTCTTACAGGTTTTTGAGTGCTAAATGCATGTCAGAAGGCTCAAGTACAAACCAAAGGCCCAGGACCAATTACGACATCGTTTAAGATCCAATAGAAGGCCTAGAGAGTGAGAAAAGAGAAGCCGAAAGGGAAATTTGAAGAAACTAGGCAAAAGAAGTCAGAATACTTCTCTACTGGTAGAGAATCAAGTTCTATCAGTAGAGAAGAAGAAAATATGGCCATTAAAAGAGGCTCTATCGGTAGAGGATCAGTCTCTATCGGTAGAGGGTCAGTCTCTATTGGTAGAGAGTCAGTCTCTATCGGTAGAGGGTCAGTTTCAATCGATAGAGGGTCAGTCTCTATCGGTAGAGGGTCAGTCTCTATCGGTAGAGGAATGAAGTCCAACAAGTCAGAAGACTTCTCTACCGATAGAGAATCAGTCCTATCGGTAGAGGAAGGTTCCACTTTCAGTCAGACCACTTCTCTATCGGTAGAAAGTGCCTGACGCGCAATAAATGCTGATTTTTGGCATTTTTCTCATTATCACCTTTCGGGATGCCTTCCCCCACGACTTTTGAATTGTAAGAGAGTGCAAGGAGACTTATTGAGCATAGCTTGTGTCCCCTTTGACTTATACTTTGCATGTGTATGGGAGAAAAACATGGATCTCATACTTGGTTTTAGTTTAGTTAGTTTTTGAGTTTTGAGAGTTTCTCTCTCTAAAACTCATCTTGTTCTTCATTTTCTCCTGAGTTTGCTCCTTGAAGTGCACTATCTCTTGAGAAGTAAGTTAATACAAGGTTTAGTCTCATTTTATGCTTTTGTTCCTTATTCTTATTTTTCCGGCAAGTCGCCGGAATCTTGTCTATTGATTTTGTGTGTTATTTTCTACAGAATTTTTTAGCTTCCTTAGTAAGTTTGATTCACTCTATTCCAGTTTTAGACATGCTTAACTTGTATTCCTTCTTCCCTTTTATCTTTGTTAAAAGCATGAGTAGCTAAATTTCTTAGGTTAAGTCTAGGATGAAGTTCATCTAAAATTAATATCTCCTAAATACTTTTCATGTTTGTCAATAGATCTATACAAGTTTTTCTTCTTAGAAACAAAATGGAAGTGTTAAGCTTTTGCTTAATTATTGCTATATTTTTGGTATATCTGATACTTAAGCCTATGTCATCCCTATTTTGGAATACTTGTTTTGAACTTAGATAAATCTAGACACACATCTTTTAACCCAAAAGACTGATTTTTCATTGAATATTTTCCGTTCTAAAAACCTAGCCGGAATCTAGATCGAGTTATAAAAGGAGATATTGACTAGTGGAAGTTTACGGTGAATGAATTCCGAAGATTAAATCTATCTTTAATCTTAATTTTATTCACTCACTTAGTTAGTATAGTTGTTAATCATCACCAAACAAACTTTGAGGTTGACGTCCGAAATGTCGAAAAACTAAATTTACGAAGTCTTTTAATCTAACTACCTTTCCCCCTGGATCGATAGTCCGAACATTCCACTATACCTCTTTTAATCTTTGAGGAAAGTCTTGTTTTATAAATATTAAACATTGACTTAGGCCAGCGCCCTAACGACGAACTTTTTCTGGCCGGTCAAGTAGAAAGTCACTTCATAGTCTAGTTGCATAGCTATCTAGGAGTGGGATATGATTGGCGTGATTGGGGAGCAAACTTTACAGTTCAACGCTGATAGTGACATGACTACTTTGTTTCGTGTGGTGGTTCAATCTTCATTATTAATAAGAGTTATGGAGGGACATCAGAATGATCTGAAGGCCAATTCAGTGAGAGACCGTTTGGCTTCAGGAGAGCAGGCTAACTGTTGGATTCTTCATGAAAATAAGGGACTAAGATTTGTCGGTAGAATGTATGTACCCAAGTCGTGCCGCGAGAGTATACTTCAAGAGTCTCACATTCTCGTCTCATCGTGCACCCTAGCAGTACAGAGATGTATCAAGATATGCGAAAGCAATATTGGTGGAAGGGGATGAAACATGATGTTGTGCTATTTTATATCGAAATGTCTAGTGTGTCAACAGGTCAAGGTTGAGCATCAGAAGCCAGCCAGGTTATTGTAACCTTTACCAATAGCTGAGTGGAAATGGGAACATGCAACAATGGATTTTGTGACTGGGCATCCGAGGTCACCAGTGGGTCATGATGCAGTATGAGTTATTATGGACAAATTGACCAAGACCGCCCATTATCTTCCTATCTGTGTGATAGATGCTGTAAAGACACTTTGTTGACTTTACATTCGAGAGATTATTTGATAATTGAGTGCCAGTGTCTATCATATCATATCGGGATCCCAGGTTTACTTCTCTGTTATGGTCTAGTCTTCAAGAGGCACTTAGGTCATGTTTTGCATGCATCAGAAAACTCGAAATATATACGTGTCCTCAACGGTGGTTAATAAGAAAGGTAAAAAACTAAAATAATGGAGAAAAGCGATTCCACATGCCTATATAATCTAATATTATGATTTTCCTTATCAAAGTGGTCTTACTAAAAGTAAACAACCAGGTCCGTTTCAAGTGATATGACTTGTTACTATTTCTTCTCAAAGAAGGTTTCTCATCCAATCTGGTAGTATATTTATGTTCTAGGTGGACGATGTCAGAGGGGTTGGACAAAGCAAAGCATGAAGGGCGTACTCATACGTCTTTCATGTTATGTAATGTGGTTGCGATAGTTCAGTTCAAGTCCTCACTTGAATCTCTTTTCTCTTTTTGCCTACCATTTTTTTCTTGAAATAGATCGATTTCTATCTTTTTGTCCTTTGGTATTGCTCTAATAGGTCTAAGCCAGAGTGATCTATCATGTACTGTACCATCCCGGCACCATACCAGTCTGTACTGAATGGTACTGTAATTGTTTTTTAAATGTCAATTAATGATTTTTTAAAATAATTAGACATAAGTTGAGATTAAAATTATTCTCTTTTATGTTTGATAATTTATTTTTAAGTTGGGAGTCTTTATTTTATTTGTTCAATATAATAATTTTTTGTTAAAAAATATTGTTTAATAAATTTATATTAGCTTTAGTGGTAAGTCAATAAAATAACCGGTTCGCTAGTGATAACTTTTAAGCATTGGCGATACGCAACTGTACGAGACCCACGTTTTATGGGCCCGTCAGATAATAGTGATAGAGGAGCTAACAAATGCAGGTCCAGCGGCACGAAACTACGTCGGATCACCGGATCATGTGAGCCACCAATATACTAATATTCTTCCCGTAAAAAGTAAAGTTCCCCATGTGAGTGAGTGTAAAGCGTGGAGAAATCAGTCCAACGCAACGCGTTACAACCCGTAGGACCCATCCCCCGACGACCCGACTCAATTAGAGAGAAAGAGGATATCGGATATGGGGTTCACCGGCGCCAATACCACCACAGACGACGGAGATTCGGAATCCTCGTCTCTCCTTCTAACCAACACCACTACCCAAAACAACAAAATCCCTAAAGACTCTTTCAACCTAACTTACGCAATCTACTTCACCCTCGGCGCCGGCTACCTCCTCCCCTGGAACGCATTCATCACCGCCGTCGACTACTTCTCCTACCTCTATCCCGATGCCTCCGTCGACCGCATTTTCGCCGTCGCCTACATGCTCGTCGGCCTATTTTCCCTCCTCATCATCGTCGCCTACGCACACAAATCTGATACTTTTGTTCGAATCAATGTCGGCCTCGCTCTCTTCGTTGTTTCCCTCCTTGTTGTCCCTATAATGGACGTGGTATACATCAAGGGACAAACGGGGCTTTATGATGGGTTTTATGTTACGGTGGCTGCGGTGGCGCTTTCTGGTTTAGCGGATGCGTTAGTTCAGGGTGGGCTCATCGGGGCTGCTGGAGAGTTGCCAGAGAGGTACATGCAGGCTGTTGTTGCTGGGACTGCTGCTTCAGGTATTGTTTTGCTTGGATGGAGCTTACTTTGTTGTGTATTTGTTGAAGTGGGGGTTTTGGTTTAAGTGGTCTTTTGTATGTTCAGTATTCACTAGTTATGGTAGTTAATGCCGGACACTAGAAGTAGGTTTTGAATTGCTTTGCAATTATTAGTTTGTATGTGCAAAAGGTTTCACCAAGATCTTATTACAAGGAAGATTGGGAAGGATTTGAGAGCTTGTTTGGCATCTTGGAGACAGGTAGCCCCTTCAGCAGGCAATATAGATCTTGGTGAAATTTGGGGCATGCGTAATAGATGCAGTTAGTCATAGTTTTGGTTCTCTGTTGCGTATTGAAGCTTTGGATGTAGGGCTGTAGTTTTGCTAGCTGATGAGTAGCTTGCAGTTTTTGTTTTCCCTTTTTTCGGTTGTCTTGTTTAGTTGTTGTGTTGGACTGCAGGGGTATGCCTGTGGTATTTTCTTAGCTCTGTTTTCTGGTTCTAATAAGATTCACCTTACCCGAAAAAAGTTAGTTCTGAAGCAGTGGCTAAAGCAGTAATATTTGTTTTACCACTCAAGCAGGCCCCTGGTATTCACAGAAGTATAGTGTCACATCCTGTCCCAGAATAACACCGATTGGTCCATATCGACACCGACACGACACGTGACAAGTGCACCAACAAGACTAGTCCACAGCCTAAACAAGATAAATTAAAAGAATAAAACAATTCATTATATATATAACTCTAAAAGAACATCCTATAATATACACCAGAAGTCTCATCTATTTAGGAAAAAAACAAGATTATACGGTTCAAAAACAAGGCCTGGGAATAGAATTTCAAGGCCAAAACAAAACTACTACCATTCACACAAAACCATGACCCGACCGGTGTCTATTGAGTAAGGTACAAATGCACGACAAAACACACTGACTCTATACCTGAAAAACTGGAACCCAATATGGATTTCAGGAGTGTATGTGAGTCATGGATGCAATTTACAACAGTAGAGCACTAATTTACAAATATAATCAGTAAAACTATTTAATCAAAATTAAGTCTAAGAGATCGGCTCTAAGCCATATATATTGGCACCTTTGCCATCGGCCCAAGGCTACTATGTCAACGCATCCGCCACGTACGGCACACTTACCCAATTCCGGACCGAAAGCCCCTTATTGGCACTTATGCTATAATTCATATAATGATTCACTTCAAAAGGAATTATATTCGTGAATCAACACTCACCTTGGTTTCAATATGGTCTCGGCACCTCGGACGTGCCCGTTCCAGTCTCTGAAATATGTATCCATAATTAACATAACAATCATTCATATTTCATAGTGAAACATCAATTAAGACCATTGATAGCAAATATTTCATGCTCAAATACAAAAAAAATGCTCAAATGCACCTGAGATAATTTGACACCTTTGCGGTCTACGAATTTATAGAATTAATCTACTCATTTGAATATCCCAATATTTTAACCATACACCCTAGACACATACATGAACACCTTATAAAAATCTCAAAATTTTCAGAACTGTGCAACTATATTTAAAGCGACAACAATCGAACTAAAAGCTTGCAGCAAATTCTGCAAAACAAGTTATTCGCCAACTTCAAACTAAAAACTGCTATCATTGAGAAATAATCGGATACATGGCCTATCAATTCTAAAAGCCTGACAAATCTACTTTTTAATGCAACAGGCGGATTGAAATTTCAAGCTTCCTAGGTCAGTACATAGCTATTCCCGTAAGGTGTGACAATGCAGTCACCACTGCAAATCTACAGCAGCAGCTTAGTAAAACATTTTCTGTATTTTTTGTACTTCGCATAAAATTTTGAAAATTTAACACTACATATAAGACAAGTATGGGTAGCTACAGTAAAAATTTCAGAAAATTACAAGTTATGGAGCTATGTTTGAAAATTTGGTCAAAACAATGGCAGATTCAAGTTTAATCACAATCAAACGCCCTTAACTATCTTAATCACAATTTTTTACGCAACCAAGATTAGTTTCAGCACCTAGCCACCAAATTCCTGCACTTATGAGTGATTTCCAGCAGCTACAAGGCGATTTTGGCTTCTAAATAACAATTTTCAGCAACCAATACATAGTTTCAGCATCAATTACTTCTATTCTCAGCATATGGTTCATATTTCCAGCGAATAACAAGTATTTTTTGCACTGAACACTCAGATTTCCAGCACTTAAATGATAAGTTACAGCAATTAAGATTATTTCTTAAAACAAACATCAAGTCAATAGGGAGAAAAGGCAAGGAGTAACTTAGACTTGATCTCTAGGTTTCCAAAGGCCACTTGACTCAAAACCCCAAATCAATTCAATACAAAACTTGTAAATTGATTGCCATACAAAGAGATTGAAGCTACTTATCAAGATTTAGGTTCAATTTCTCTCTCTCGCCTTCCTACCGCAGCTCTCTCTCTTTCCCTCTCTTCCTTATCTCTTCCTCCCCTTCTCTCTCTCTCTCTCTCGTTGTGTGTGTGAATAACTAGGTAAAGAAAAAAAAAAAGAAACGTGGAAGCATATTGGCTTACAAAATAAATATTATTCCACACTAGACATCTCATGAGATTATGGTACTCCGACCAATAAAAACATCCCATTTTGCATACTTTTCAAATATTGCCAGTTAACTCAAGTAACGTGCACAACTGTGTAAACACACACAAAATCAAACATTCAAATGTAAATAAACACATAATTTTAAATTAAACCCGAGAGTGCTACATATAGGCTGTGTGCAAATTTAAAAGCTCGGTCGGTGTATGTAGGTCATAACTGAATATAAATAGTGCTCATGACCGCTAATGGTTCATAGTGCTCGAATTTGTTGGACTAGGTCCCCTGGTTTTTCATCCCATTGGGTTCTCCTCATACTTTGTACAACAACAGATTTCTTGTGAGCACAAGTGTTGGATTTGATAGAGTAGTTTACCAGGTTGCATAAGTGGCAAGATAGCTGACTGGAGGGCCGGCCCTGAGTTTGTCGTGGCCCAAATGAACTTTTAATGTGGGGCCTCCATAAGCAAGGTGTATTAAAGAAAATTAAAATCATCCAGTATCTTTAGAAATGTATATCATCATAATCTTAAATAAATATTTTGTTGTTACTTTTATGTTTTCACCAAACAAAAGAAACTAACACAGTGATGACAGAAAGAACGAGTTACAAAATGTATCACATATACTTAAACATTTTCATGGACTATTTAATGGAATTACTTTTATTTGTCATCAAGTTTAAGTTTATGACTTAAGTTATTGATGAAGTTAAAATTAATCCCTTCATTGATAAAAAAAGGTTTGTGCATGATTTAGTATAAAAGATTGAAACTCAAAAGTTTTTGACTTAGAATTATTGAGATTTGATACCTAATTAAAAAAATTAAGGTCAATTCTCCATTGGTCCCTGTAGTTTGGACTTAATGTCACTTTCGTTCCTACCATTAAAACGACTTGATTTTGACCTTTTGGGCCTGTTTGTTAGGGGTAAAATCCCCCGGATATAGAAAGCCCCGGATAAAATTATCCATGTGAAAACAAATCCAGTGTTTGTTTAGGTTTTTTGGACCCCAGATAGCTTATCCAGGGACAAAATTATCAGCCTAATGGTGGACTAAATTTGGACTGGTATTTTGGTGTCCAAATTTATGAAGGGCGTACATATTACTAATATACCCCTAAAAAAGAAGGGATAAAGAAAATTACTAGAAGGTGTGCGTTGCGCTCTCAACTATGTCGTCATTTTTTTTAGGCTTCACACATTCCGAGATCGCGATTAATATCAAAATATTTTTTTAAGTTAACGATTATTTTTTAGGATTTAAAAAAAATAAAATTTAGAAAACACGATCAAAATGAGATTAAATGAGCGGTGTTGGTCTTTTTTTTTAACGAGGCAATGGCTGAATGGACATATTTTTTTGTTTTTTTTGGTACTTTTGCCACTGCCTCATAAAAAAATGGCCGACACCGCACATTTTAACCGCTAACATTTTTTGTGTATTTTGTGCTCATAAACTGTTAACAAAATTTTATTTTAAAAATTTCAACTGTGCGGTTAATTTTAAAATATTCTTTTAAGTTAACGGTGAACTTTTTTAAATTTTTCCAAAAATAAAATTCAGAGATCACGACCGAAAGGGGTTTAAATGAACAATGTTAGTCAACTTTTTTAATGCACTAGTGGCAAAATAAGCATATTTTTATGGCTTTATTTTTACTTTTGCCCTTTTGGCATTAAAAATAATAATAAACACCGCTCATTTGAACCACTTTTGTTCGTGTTTTATGAATTTTACTTTCGAAAAAATTTAAAAAATTTATCGTTGACTTAAAAAGAATATTTCAAAATTAACCGCAAACTCGAAATTTTAAAATAAAATTTTGTTAGAGAGAATTATATTAGATTCATTCAAAAAAATCAAATGAAAGTTAAGAAAATCACTAGTAACAACAAAAGAGTTGTATAAGGGCAAAATAGAAAATTATCATAAGTTTATATTATCCACCCTTCATATCCACTCTCATCAATTACAAAACAAACCAATCATATCTTTATCTCCCCTTATATGAAAAGTAAACAAACCAAGTAAATATTAATCTCCCCTTCTAAATTAATTCCCCCTCTTATTATATCTCCCCTCTTATTATATCTCCCTTATACCTTCCAAAATTTTAACCGCTAACAAACGGGCCGTTAGGGTGAGTTCGGTTGAGTATTTCTGAAACGATTTTTGGGAAAAAAAACTCTGAGATGTTTGGTGTAAGTGTTTTACAAAAAATTTGGGAGTTAAATTTTTTTGGTATTTTCGAGGTGTTCTCTCTCTTCTTTTATAGGGAAATGACTATTGTTTGGGAAAAAAATTTTCCAAACAAGTTCACAAAAATTTTCTAAATTTTTTTGGGAAAAAGCCAACTGACTATAGCCTTAATTTACGTTTTTGTGTCAATCAAGGTCAATTGTTAACGCCCGTTTGTTTTCATAACGGAAAAGTCAAATGTTGACTTACCAAGGGCATTTTTGTAACTTAATATTTTTCTTATTATTTTTCTGCACTCCTCTCTCTCTCTCTCTCTCTCTCTCTCTCTCTCACTTTCTTAACCTTTCTCTTTTTTTTCAGATTTATGTGTGTATATATGTAAGTCTACATATAAACATGGGTATGTATGTACACATGTTAATGGCTGCCAAATTTATGTGTGTATGTCTACATATACACTATGTATGTATATAAGAGTCGGTTAAGAGGTGTTGTGTTGAGCAGACATGATGACATGGCCATGGAATGGCTGGATAAGTCTCATAGGCTTTGGAAGCCTAAACCAAAGGCCATGAGCAGCACAAGCATCGAGAAGCCTTTTTGGTCCAAAAACAAGTGCCAATGGTAGTTGGAAGGTCAAGGGTCATCCATGGTAGTTGGAATGTCAAGGGTCATCATTAATATTCAAGGGGCATCATTAATATTCATCTAGATATATTAAACACATTCCATCTATTTGTTAGCGGGTTCGATGTATGCATTAATATCTAGAATCATTCACATATCTTATTAATTGCATGCATTTAGTTAGGTTCATTCACAAGCATTTAATTAGGATTCATCTCACTTAGACTTCTAGTGATTCAAAAGGCCATTGTTTAGCCTATAAATATGGATGTAATCTTTCATTTTGGAATGGAGTTGATTAATGCATTGAGTTTACAAGGCTAAGGCCATTGTGATTGGGGTTTGGGCTGCGGTCCTTCCTTGCAGAAACCGCCTAACCCTTGCGAGGGTGAAGCACCTCTTTCTCTCTCTCATTCTTTCCTCTCTTCTTCTTTGCGCACGTTCTCCAAAGTACCATTCTAACTTCCCACCAAAAACCACCACGATTCCTATTGTAGGCGGTAGTACTTGAGTGTCCTAAAACCGTCCTGCATCAGTTTGGTATCAGAGCACAAAATTGATCTCTCTACAATGGTGACGACTGGTGAACTTAATTCCAAGTTCGACTCCTTGTCCAAAGATTATCAGGCTACCCAAGGAAGTGTTGCAACTTTGACAAGTGATGTTGCAACCTTGAAAAGTGACGGTGCAACCTTGTTGAGTGATGTAGAGGAGATAAAGACGACACTAAGTAAATTGACATCTTATATCATGGGCAAGAATCCAGAGGGCTTTGCCCATGAGTTTGGAGACTCAAATACTTCAAGGTCCTCCTTCCAGCAAACTCCACCACCACCGGGGCCACGATTGCAAGAAGATCTTAGAGTCAATGATGTTGACAGAGGTGCTAAGCTGGAAGTTGGAGACTTTCACGGAAGCAACGATGTGGAAGTATTTCTTGATTGGTTACATAGCCTAGAAAGTTTCTTTAAGTGGTATCGTTTGACAGATGAACGGAGACTCTTCTTTGCGGAGGCTAAGTTGAAGGGAACAGCTAGAATTTGGTGGGCAAAATATCAACAAACATATTATGCCACCATCAGGACCTGGGAAGACATGAAAAATGCGATGACTCGGTACTTTGTTCCAGCAAACTACAAGCAGCGCGTTCAATTACAGTTCACGCAATTGGTTCAAGGCAGCATGTCCGTTGAAGAGTACACTGGAAGATTCTATAGCTTGGCTACCAGATCTGAATTTCCATAGAATGAGGATGTGATGATTTCGATGTATCGGCAAGGGTTGGATACAAAGATCTCTTGTGGTTTAGCTTCTTGTCGACTCTATACTATGACGGATGCGGTTCAAGTGGCTTACCAAATGGAAGAAGACTTGAAAAAGAAAGTTCCCGTGAAGGCTACAAGTGAAAGAAGTGAAAGGACTTTTACTGATGGGAATCAAAGTAAGTTTACTGAGAAACCACAAGGAAGTTCTTTTGTTCCTAACAAGTCCTCTCGTCCTAGTGCATCGTCCTCAACATCTCAAGCAAGTAGTGCTTCTAAAACAAGATGTTTTGCTTGCCAAGGTTTTGGTCATTTATCCTTTCAATGCCCCAACAGGTCAATTGCCTTGGTTGGAAAGGAAGTTCCAAAAGGGACTGCATCCAATGAGCCACCAACCGAAGAAGAGGTTTGTGAACCCCTTGGTACTAATTTGGAGGTAAATTTTGATGATTTAGATGAATTCATGGGCATTATCCGTCCTCTTATGGTAACGAATAAACAAGTTTTGAAAGGTGATAAGCGTATTTCTTCTCGAGGGAAAATCTTCCAAACAAGGGTTAATTGTGGTGGGCAAGTATGTTCATTAGTTATTGATACAGGAAGTTGCACTAATGTGGTATCTGAAGAAGCTGTCAAAAAGTTAGGGCTGAAAGTTCACCCACATCCAGAACCATATCATGTGGCTTGGATCACTAACACTAAGTTGAAGGTTGAGCAACAATGTCCTATTACCTTTACGATTGGGAGCCTTAAAGAGACAGTCATGTGTGATGTTTTGCCACTCAAGCTTTGCCACATACTTTTGGGAAGAACATGGTTGTGGGATCGTGACGCACAACATGCTGGGCGTGCCAACACATACTCTTTTATCGTTGGGAAAAAGAAGTATACGCTTACTTGTGCTACAGATGCCCAAACATTAAAATTGCAGAAAAGTTCTCTCCTAATTCAACGAGCTTTTCCACATGCTGGTATTTTGGGAATTGCACCTAACTCGCCGGAGTCGAGTTCTTTTCAGCGGAGGAGAATTGATGACATGGCCATGGAATGGCTGGATAAGTCTCATAGGCTTTGGAAGCCTAAACCAAAGGCCATGAGCAGCACAAGCATCGAGAAGCCTTTTTGGTCCAAAAACAAGTGCCAATGGTAGTTGGAAGGTCAAGGGTCATCCATGGTAGTTGGAATGTCAAGGGTCATCATTAATATTCAAGGGGCATCATTAATATTCATCTAGATATATTAAACACATTCCATCTATTTGTTAGCGGGTTCGATGTATGCATTAATATCTAGAATCATTCACATATCTTATTAATTGCATGCATTTAGTTAGGTTCATTCACAAGCATTTAATTAGGATTCATCTCACTTAGACTTCTAGTGATTCAAAAGGCCATTGTTTAGCCTATAAATATGGATGTAATCTTTCATTTTGGAATGGAGTTGATTAATGCATTGAGTTTACAAGGCTAAGGCCATTGTGATTGGGGTTTGGGCTGCGGTCCTTCCTTGCAGAAACCGCCTAACCCTTGCGAGGGTGAAGCACCTCTTTCTCTCTCTCATTCTTTCCTCTCTTCTTCTTTGCGCACGTTCTCCAAAGTACCATTCTAACTTCCCACCAAAAACCACCACGATTCCTATTGTAGGCGGTAGTACTTGAGTGTCCTAAAACCGTCCTGCATCAAGACATCCTTCCATTTTAAGTTGGTTTTGAGTCGGTGTTGATTTTTCATCCGAGGTCACTGGAGAGTAGGATACAAAGAGGTGTTGTGCATCAGTGTAAAAACCACAATGGAAAATATCAATAACAGAAAATCAATTAAACTTCCTCACCTCCAAACTCCCCCACATCCTCTCCTTCTCCAGTCTCCCTCCCTCTGGCTGCCACCGGAAACCAATTAAACTTCCTCACATTCTCTCTGAATCAAGCCTATCTAATTCAAATCAATCACACAATTTCCCACCTAATTATACATACAACACGGATTCCACTTATTTGGGCACTCCCTCTCAAGCTTCATCACTCATCAGTCTGGAATTGGGGAGAACTTCTACCCGATCTGTTCCCTTGCGATTCAGAATTCTTCCACCGGCAAAACAATGACGACGATGACAAAGTCTCTACCTACTCTAATTACCAAAAGCACCACCACGAATAACACGACCACCACATCAATGTCGAGGATGAAGAAGAGGAAACGGCGAGAGAGGAGATTCAGTACAGCAAATGGAACGACCATTACAATACCACCAGCTCCTCCAATGATGAAGATGACAGCGGCGACAAATGACGGTGGCGACAGATCTAAGATTGGGACGTGTTAAACTTTCGGCTACTCTGTGCACAACGAACCAAAACCTCACCTGACAGCGGCGACATCGAAGTACTCAACGAGCAGAGAGAGAGAGAGAGAGAGAGAGAGAGAGTGAGTTGGGTGTGAGAGAGAGAGAGAGGTGCAGAAAAGTAATAAAAAATATTAACTTACTAAAATGCCCTTGGAACAAATTAATATTTGACTTTTCTGTTATGAAAACAAACAGACGTTAACAATTGGCCTTGTTTGACACAAAAACGTAAATTAAAGGTCAAAACCGAGCCATTTTAAATGGTAGGGACGAAAGTGACATTAATTCCAAACTACAGGAATTATTGGAGTAATTTACCCAAAAAATTAATTTCACCATTTAGCAAGCATGGTAATGTCAAACATCTTTCATTGAATATGTTAAACTGGTTGTGAACTCTTAAACTAACTGTAGAAATTTACTTCAATCCTTTACTAAGATTCACATTCCTGAGTTTCACTCTCTGCCCATACTATAAACCCAATACATGCCACTCTACCACAGAAGAGCGCATTCCATTTTGTGAATCTTATGGACATAGTTTGTAACTTGTATTTACTCGTAACTTATATTAATTCAGGGACTCTTTTTTGGACAAAAAATTGGGGGCCTAAAGTGGCGGCTTCCTGGACTTCTGCCCAGCGCTGACCTTGGTACCTGTGTTTGGTTTAGTAATCTACTAAATCACTCTGTTATGCCTGTTCATATTGGATCTGGTGATAGTTGGGAATAACACTTTGAAGCTTAAACACTGAAACTAGTTAACCGCCCTTAATAGGTCACCGAAAAAGACAGAAGTCTTCACGCTCTTCAGCACGAGATTTGAGTCCTTTAACCACCAAGGAAACATGCGCTAATGCTTGTTCGAGTAATTGTGATCTGATTTTCCAATATGGTGTCACAAGCATGTGTGTTACAAGTGAGATGGAGTACGTTTGATTTACACTACTACCCAAAATAGAGAGGCATGGACTTTATTACAGATGTCCCTACATTTTGGAGAATGACAGTGACGCAACTTCATCCAGAACTTCGCATTAAGAAGGTGGACTACACTTGGTCCTCTGAACACTTCTCACCACATCTATGTGTTCACGTCATTTTTTCTAGACTGGGAAAGGTCAACTATTGTCCATTAAAAGTAGTTTTGTAGATTATGGTTTTGTTGGCCCTATATGCTAGTTTTGTAAATGAAGCTTCTAAGAGAAGCAGTTTAATCTTATACACCATGGACTGCAGGTGTCCTCGTCTCGTTCCTAAGGATTTTTACCAAAGCTGTGTATTCACAAGATTCCCATGGCCTCAGACAAAGTGCAAATCTGTATTTCATTGTTAGCATTGCTGTGATGGTTATATGCATTGCTTTATACAATGTTGCTCATAGACTCCCAGTTATTAAGTACTACAACGATCTGAAGATTCAGGCTGTAAATGGTGAGAAAGAAGAGAAGGGCCTCCTAACTGGTGCGTTATGGCGGTCAACTTTGTGGGACATTGTTGGCAGAGTCAAATGGATTGGATCTGGGGTCCTCATCATTTATGTCGTGACATTGGCCATATTTCCTGGTTATATAACGGAAGATGTCCATTCCGCGATTCTGAAGGACTGGTATGGAATACTCCTTATTACTGCCTACAACGTGTTTGATCTAGTTGGGAAGTCTCTAACTGCAGTTTATGTTCTTGAGAATTCAAAGGTGGCGATTGGTGCATCTTTCGGTAGGTTGTTGTTTTTACCACTCTTCTACGGTTGCTTGCATGGTCCTGAACTTTTCCGAACAGAAATTCCGGTAACATTGCTGACTTGTCTTTTGGGCCTCACGAATGGGTATTTCACAAGTGTTTTAATGATTATGGCTCCCAAAACTGTCCCTCTGCAACACGCGGAGCCCGCAGGGATCGTGATTGTGTTGTTCTTGGTCATTGGTTTGGCGATTGGTTCACTTGTGTCATGGTTTTGGATCATATGAACAGGAACCCACCCTCTCTCTCTATGTTGTGCAATCCTACAGTTGCAGTGACCCTTGGGTTTGCCTATTTATGCTTGTATTTGTTCTGTTGTAAAGATCGTGTCAATAGTTGTCTCTGCTTCTGTAAAGAAGCAATTGGTGCTATAAAATCATTGTATTGTATGAAGTTATTCAGCAACTTGAGAATTGTTCATTGGTAGCTAAGCTATCTTGTATTTCACTTTCTAAGAAACCGTTCTACTCATTGCCTGACCATAGTTTATTTGCTGTTTTACCGATCAGTAAGTGTTGGAAACATCGATGAATGTTGAACTGCGGCAGCTTCTATTTTGCTTGCCTCCTGGAGAACAAAAAGAAACTCTGATACTGGTCTACAAACGTTTTTGTCGGGCCCTAGTATTGAGACTACTTTGCGCGAAGCTGGATTTTCCTTTTAGCACAGATAGAACAGCTAATCGTCCCTTGTTAATGAGTGATTTACACCACCTTAATATTTAGTTATAATCATCTAGCTTTGATTAATTTGTGGAGCTCTGAATTTTCAGTTAGTTATGGCTATGGTCTTTGCTTAAAAATTTTCTGGGAGGGTTGGCATTTATTTTTTGCTGGGGGAAACTTTTGTTGCTGGAAAAAGATGCCACAGTGGGCAATAACGATTTCTACTGTTGAAGGCGTTGGGCAGTTTATCCACTTCCTTCTGGGTACTGGTTTCGTTGCTATAGTAGTTGCATTTCTGGAATCAGTTTTGTTGTTCTCTTTTCTGTATCAGTTGCATGACTGGAAATCATTCATATATATTTTTTGGCATCCCTTTGACATAAGTTTCAAGATTGTTATCGAATTAGTTGGCATCTGTGAGAATGGGCAGACAGTGGTTGGGGATTGGTCTGTCCACAGTATTTGATGTAATCTGGGCTAGTGCTGTAGTGCTGAACCATTTTGTTCAGAAATCTTGTTACCCAAAAGGCAACCTAGAGGGGGGTGAATAGGGTTGCTTACAATAATGCCTAAATGAAAAATATATTGATTGAATGAGATTAATAAATAGCAAAGCAAATAAATAAATAATTTGTACGACAAAAATAAATGAGATAAGGGAGAGAGATGTCACACAGATATATATAGTGGTTCGGTCTGAGTTTTGTCCACTGCTCAGCCTAGTCCACTGGCCTAAGGAGTCGCTGTTTTACTAATCCAATAACCAGCTTCGGGTTGCGATTAAACCTTACAACCGCAACTGCTAACTTTCCCAAGGAGTTAGCGGAACCGCTAGAGTTTATCCCCAAACTCTAAAATCACTACGTTGCCAAAACCAAACCTAGTTTTGTAACCGTAGCAGAACCTCACTGAGAATTATGCAAATTCTCAATACTAAAAGTGAGAAGAAATTATGAAGTGGAAAACTCTCTAAAAGAGTAGATACACAAATATCTCTCTAAAAAAAATGTGAAAGTGATTGCTCTGTGTTGAAGTTTCTGGACTTGTATTGCTCTGAAATTGCTTGACCCTTTCTCTTCTGCTGAAGCTTCCATTATATAGCATGAAAAAAAATATGACCGTTGGAAATATTTCCTTTGAAAATAAATATGACCGTTGGAAATATTTCCTTTGAAAAAAAAATATGACCGTTGGAAACATTTCCTTTGAGAAGAAAATATGACCGTTAGAAATATTTCCTTTGAAAAAAAATATGACCGTTGGAAATATTTCCTTTGAAAAAAAATATGACCGTTGGAAACATTTCCTTTGAGAAGAAATTCCATTTGGGAAGAGAGCGCTAGTTTGGGATGTATTCGTTGCAAAAATCTTTCTGCAAGAATTGATCTTTAGTAATTTAAAAAGTGAACGTTGAGAACAATTCTATTGGTGGAACAATCTTCATAGCCTTTAAAGGAGACATGGAGTGTACCATGGACCAGATGTCAACCTTGAAAGTATTACACGTAGGCTTAACAAAATGGTGAATATTGGTTAAAACCAATTGGTCTAATAACAATTCTTTTCCCTGAGATAGTTAAAAGAAAATGAATTAACATTGTTATTCAAGAAATCAATTTTGTCATAAATCAAAATCAATTATATCTAACAATCTCCCCCTTTTTGATGATGGCACAAAATATGATTTCTAAAAATAATGACAAGTGAAATTTTAAACAAGTGCTCCCCCTATGTATATGCTCCCCCTTAACATATGCCATAAGAAATATTTAGCAATTACGAGCAATAAAGAAATTTAGCAATTACGAGCAATAAAGAATAAATGACATTTATAATAACCAACATAATATAACATGGTACGCACCATATAGTATAATTAGCAAAATATCTCAAGCGTACATAACAAATGCTAATAACAAGGATAGACTAAACTCCCTTTTTCTCTCCCTGTGGCATCATCAAAAAAAATGTTTGGAGTAAGATTTATATAGACATTATGACGGTAACTACTCCAATTTTTAAAGTGATGAAACAAGTAATAATTATTTTAACTAAAAATCCCCAAAGAATATTTTAAAATGGATTAGACATCCCGAGTTCTCTTCGAATAAAACAAAATTGCTCTTCAATAAGGGGTTTTGTAAAAATGTCCGCCAATTGCTTGTCGGTACTAATAAAATTAAGAACGATATCCCCCTTTTGAACATGATCACGAATAAAATGATGTCTAATTTCAATATGTTTTGTTCGAGAATGTTGAATGGGATTTTTCGTTAAATTAATCGCACTTGTGTTATCACATCTAATTGGAATATGATCATAATGTAAATCAAAATCCTCCATTTGCTGTTTGATCCATAATAATTGAGCACAACAACTACCAGCAGCTATGTATTCAGCTTCGGCAGTCGACAAGGCAACTGAATTTTGCTTTTTACTAAACCACGACACTAAAGAATTTCCAAGAAATTGACATGTGCCACTGGTGCTCTTACGATCAATTTTACTACCAGCATAATCAGCATCCGAAAAACCAATTAAGTCAAAAGAAGTATTTTTAGGATAAAATAGCCCCAAATTAGGAGTTCCCGCAAGATATCTAAAAATACGTTTGACAGCTACTAAATGTGACTCCTTTGGATTAGATTGAAAACGAGCACATAAACAAACACTAAACATGATATCGGGTCTACTAGCAGTAAGATAAAGCAATGAGCCAATCATACCTCGATACATTTTAGTATCTACTGATTTACCATTTTCATTTTTGTCGAGTTTAGTGGCCGGGCTCATTGGAGTCTTCATGATTTTAGAATCTTCCATCTCGAATCTTTTGAGAAGTTCTCTCCTATACTTTACTTGATTGATAAAGATTCCATCATTTGATTGTTTGATTTGAAGCCCAAGGAAGAAATTGAGTTCTCCCATCATACTCATTTCAAATTCACCTTGCATACATTTAGCAAACTCTTTGCATAGCTTTTCATTAGTAGCACCGAAAATAATATCATCAACATAAATTTGAATAATAAGCATGTCATGATTTTCAGTTTTTATAAAAAGTGTAGTATCTAATTTTCCTCTAGAAAAACCATTAGCAAGTAAGAAGGTGCTGAGTCTATCATACCATGCACGTGGAGCTTGTTTCAAACCATAAAGCGCTTTAGAAAGTTTAAAAACATGATCAGGAAAGTCATGATTTTCAAAACCCGGAGGTTGCGCTACGTAAACTTCTTCTGAAATAAAACCATTTAAAAAAGCACTTTTTACATCCATTTGAAAAAGTTTAAAATTTTTAAAACATGCAAATGCAAGCAACATGCGAATAGCTTCTAATCTAGCAACAGGAGCAAAGGTCTCATAAAAATCAATGCCTTCTTCTTGATTATAACCTTGTGCAACTAATCTAGCTTTATTTCTAACAATATTTCCTGATTCATCCAATTTGTTTCTAAAAACCCATTTAGTACCAATAATAATGTGATCACAAGGTCTAGGCACTAAATCCCAAACTTTATTTCTTTCAAATTGACCCAATTCTTCTTGCATCGCTAAAATTCAATTTTCATCATTTTCAGCTTCTAAAAAAATTTTAGGCTCAATTTGAGAAACAAAAGCTAAATTACCGCAAATATTATTAAGAGAAGAGCGAGTACATATACCTTTCGAAGGATCTCCAATAATTAAGTCCTTTGGGTGATTTTTCACGAATCTCCATTCTTTTGGTAGATCTTGATTGCTGACAGGATTTTGTGGTTGATCAAGGACCATGTCATCCTTTACTTGAGTGCTTTCATGCTGGCTTTCGCCGTTTTCCTTACTAATGGACAAGTCTCGCACTTCCTTTATGATATCTACCTCATCATTATCAATAACAATCTTGAGAATAGATGGGTTAGATTCATCAAAAGAAACATGAATAGATTCTTCCATAAGATGAGTACGTTTATTGTAGACTCTATATGCTTTGCTAGAAATAGAATAGCCAACAAAAATTCCTTCATCGGATTTTGAATCAAATTTTCCCAAATGATCTTTTCCATTGTTTAAAACAAAACATTTACATCCGAAAGCATGAAAGTAACTAATGTTGGGTTTTCTACCATTCCATAGCTCATATGGTGTCTTTTTGAGGATGGGTCTAATCAGGACCCGATTTAAAACATAGCAAGCGGTATTGACAGCTTCTGCCCAAAAATATTTAGGTAGAGAGTTTTCACAAAGCATTGTTCTTGCCATTTCTTCAAGAGTTCTATTTTTCCTCTCAACTGCCCCATTTTGTTGAGGCGTGCGAGGTGCAGAAAAGTTGTGATCTATACCATGATCGTCACAATATTTTTCAAACAAAGAGTTTTCAAGTTCTCTACCATGATCAGTACGAATGTTTGAAATAACAAAACCTTTTTCATTTCGAACTTTTCTACAAAGTTTAGTAAATGATAGAAAAGCCTCGTCTTTATGTGCTAGGAACATAACCCATGTAAATCTAGAGAAATCATCAACAACAACAAGACAATAGTATCCGCCGCCAAGACTCGGTGTTCTAGTAGGTCCAAATAAATCCATGTGTAATAGTTGTAATGGCCTTGCAGTAGAAATAACTTTTTTTGATTTAAAAGAAACCTTGGTTTGTTTACCTTGTTGACAAGCATCACATAGTCTATCTTTTTCAAATTTGATTTTTGGAAGACCAACAACTAATTCTTTTCTAGAAAGTTTTGAAATTGCATCCATGTGTGCATGTCCAAGGCGTCTATGCCATAGCCAACTATTATCACTCATTGCAGAAAAACATTTTACACCTTTTTTGCTTAAATCATTTAAGTTAAAAACATAAACATTTTCAAGTCTTTGACCGACAAAAAGTACCTTGTTGTTTTCTATGTTCTCAATAATGCATTCAGATTTTTCAAAAGTAACTCGATTACCCTTGTCACAAAGTTGACTAATACTTAGAAGATTGTGTTTTAAACCATCAACAAGTAAAACATCTTCTATAATGGTAGACGGAGTATTACCGATGTTACCTACACCGATGATTTTTCCTTTGCTATTATCACCAAAAGTCACGAATCCTCCATCTTTTGGTGTTAGAGAGTTGAAAGCTTTTTCATCGCCCGTCATATGCCTTGAACATCCACTATTGAGGTACCACTTTCCTATAGTTGATGTGGACTTGAGGCATACCTACAATAGCAAGTCAAGATTTGATTTTTGGTACCCAAATCATCTTGGGTCCATGAGGGTTAGCTTGAGCAAAATATGTTTGGTTCTTTTGAACCCAAGTTTTGTTGACATAAGTAAATGAATATCCCTTCATAGGACAAGAAGGTGAAATATGTCCTAATTTACCACAATAATGACATGTGAGTTTAGAATGACCAGATGAAGGATTTTTCTCAAAAAGATTCTTGTAAAAATTCTTATGCTCGTTTGGGTTATAGCCAATTCCAGTTTTATGAAAAAAGCATCTTTGTTTTCCAAGAAGTAAATCCAAGCCATCCTTTCCTTTAGTGAATTTTGAAAGAGACTCAGTCAGATCATTTATTTGTTCATGCAATGAATCAACATTAGATTTCTTTCTCAAATCGTCATTTTCTTCTTCCAAAATATTTTTCTCTTGAATCAAATCTCTAATTTGTTCATGCAGAAAATCAACATTAGACATCTTTTTCAAATCCTCATTTTCTTCTTCCAAAATATTTTTCTCTTCAATCAAATCATCCAACTCTTTTGAAAGATCTTTTGCGAGTTTCTTAAGACTAATATTTTTAGAACTGACTTTTTGAAAATTATGTTGCAAACTTTGAAAAGCATCTAATAATTCATTAAAAGACAGAGCAGAGGGGTCAAGATATACCTCAATTTTTTCTTTTGCCATGAAGCACAAATTTGCAATTTCTTGCTTCTCGTCATCACTGTCAAAGCTGCTATCATCACTATTGTCCCAAGCCGCTAACATAGCTTTCCTTCTGTCTTTCTTTGAATATTTCCTTGCTTGGGGACATTCGGATTTTATGTGGCCGGGCTTCTTGCATTCGTAGCAAATGATTAGATCTCTTTTGCTAGTTTCTTCCTTGTTTTCATCTTTCCTCGGAAACCGTCTATCTTTCCGACCATTTTTACTCTTGAGGTACTTTTTGAAGTTCTTGGTGATGAGAGCCATATCTCCATCTTCACTTTCATCGCTTGAATCGTCATTGCTCTTTGATTTGCTTGTAGTTCCTTTAAGAGCAATATATTTTCTTTTCTTGTCAACCTCCTCATTCATTTTGCGATGGATTTCCTCCGTCATAAGGGATCCCATAAGCATGTCCATTGTATAAGTTGAGAAGTCCTTTGACTGCAGAATGATGGAAGTTGTAGTATCCCAATTCTGTGGCATAGATCTAAGAACCTTCCTTGCCATCTCAGATTCAGTATAAGACTTACCAAGAGATTTCAAACCATTAGTAATATTAGTAAATCTCGAAAACATTTGAGATATAGATTTATCCGGTTGCATTTTGAAAAGCTCATAGCTATGAACAAGAATATTTATTTTGGACTCCTTAACTTGACTATTCCCTTCATAGGCTATTTCTAATTTATCCCAAATTTCTTTAGCCGTTTCACAAGCAGATATTCTATTATACTCATCAGTACTCAATGCACAATAAAGAAGATTAATAGCTCTAGCATTCTTTTCAATTTTGATTTTTTCGGCGTCGGTCCATTCATCTTCTAGCTTAGGGACAGTATGGTCTCCGGACTTCTTAGTCGGGATAGTAGGACCATTGGTAATAATTCTCCACAAGTCATAATCAGTAGATGTGACAAATATCCTCATTCTATTTTTCCAATAACTGTAATTTGTTCCCGTGAACAAAGGAGGTCTATGGGACGATTGTCCCTCGACATTAGAAACGTTACTAAGGGTTGCCATGGATCTCTCTTAGACTGTTAAGTCAAGAAAAAAAATTAACAAGAGCCGAGGCTCTGATACCAATTGTTACCCAAAAGGCAACCTAGAGGGGGGGGGGGGGGTGAATAGGGTTGCTTACAATAATGCCTAAATGAAAAATATATTGATTGAATGAGATCAATAAATAGCAAAGCAAATAAATAAATAATTTGCACGACAAAAATAAATGAGATAAGGGAGAGAGATGTCACGCAGATATATATAGTGGTTCGGTCTGAGCTTTGTCCACTGCTCAGCCTAGTCCACTGGCCTAAGGAGTCGCTGTTTTACTAATCCAATAACCAGCTTCAGGTGCCGATTAAACCTTACAACCGCAACTGCTAACTTTCCCAAGGAGTTAGCGGAACCGCTAGAGTTTATCCCCAAACTCTAAAATCACTACGTTGCCAAAACCAAACCCAGTTTTGTAACCGTAGAAGAACCTCACTGAGAATTATGCAAATTCTCAATACTAAAAGTGAGAAGAAATTATGAAGTGGAAAACTCTCTAAAAGAGTAGATACACAAATATCTCTCTAAAAAAAAATGTGAAAGTGATTGCTCTGTGTTGAAGTTTCTGGACTTGTATTGCTCTGAAATTGCTTGACCCTTTCTCTTCTGCTGAAACTTCCATTATATAGCATGAAAAAGAATATGACCGTTGGAAATATTTCCTTTGAAAATAAATATGACCGTTGGAAATATTTCCTTTGAAAAAAAAATATGACCGTTGGAAACATTTCCTTTGAGAAGAAAATATGACCGTTGGAAATATTTCCTTTGAAAAAAAATATGACCGTTGGAAATATTTCCTTTGAAAAAAAATATGACCGTTGGAAACATTTCCTTTGAGAAGAAATTCCATTTGGGAAGAGAGCGCTAGTTTGGGATGTATCCATTGCAAAAATCTTTCTGCAAGAATTGATCTTTAGTAATTTAAGAAGTGAACGTTGAGAACAATTCTATTGGTGGAACAATCTTCATAGCCTTAAAGGAGACATGGAGTGTACCATGGACCAGATGTCAACCTTGAAAGTATTACACGTGGGCTTAACAAAATGGTGAATATTGGTTAAAACCAATTGGTCTAATAACAATTCTTTTCCCTGAGATAGTTAAAAGAAAATGAATTAACATTGTTATTCAAGAAATCAATTTTGTCATAAATCAAAATCAATTATATCTAACAAATCTGTTTGTGCAAAATGTTGGATTTTAAAATGGAAGAATTACTTTGGTAAATTAGGAGGTCGTAGCCTGAAGGAGGGGTGAGACTCGAACCCTTGATCTCTTTGTAATGTGCAGAGATTCTAAGCCAATGAAACTTGCCCTGGTTGCTGAGGGGCATCCGGATGGTATAGGGCCTCCATCCGGTAGAAAATTTGCCATTTTGCTTGACACTATTGAATAGCCACACAACCCACTCGTAATACTTTATACCAATCGGTTACCTAATGTTTTGCACAACAAAATGGTACGGACTTGGCTTCAAAATTAAGGTCTAGGGGACTCGTGTGTGATTTTAATTATGAAATATGGCCTCGAATAATTTCTTGTGTATGTTATGAATTTCAATTCAATGCATTCACATGTCATGTCTCTAGATTATGACAATTATTTGAACCAGAATGAAGAGTTCACAAAGAACATCATGGGATATGATTGACAAAAAATTGAATCTCCACTCTTTAGGATCAACTTCACTCACAAACATACTACAACTCTAAGCTGTGCAATCAAATTCATGTTTATACATGAGAGATGCATTAGCAACACTAAAGCTCAAAGCTTGCATGATTCTAAACATTATTAGGCATATGGCAATTGACTTAATCATAACAAGGGGAAATCAACACAAAACAAAGTAAACAAGACAAATTTTGAAATTTTGATAATTTTTACCCAAAAAAAACAAAAAGCAAAAAACAAAAAAGGGACTAATACCTAATCTCTCCTCCCAACTCAAAGTTTGCACTGCCCTTAATGCAAGAAAACAATGGACTATAAAACATAGCAAAGTGGAAAGATCATACATGTTTTTTTTAATCAGCAAGATCATACCTTTTAGGTGGAATGAAAATCACTATATACCTCGACCAAGTTTGAGGGTTTATGACTCTTGCTCCTTTCATCATTGGAAATACTTCCAAGATTCACTCATTTAGCTCCAACTTGTGGAACCACAACTAGTCAAATAGAATTATCATTGGTGTTCTATTAGATTGACAATTGCAGCACATAGTTGCACTCGTGGCTTTGGGCTCCTAAATGACTCATTCACACCATTTTAGATCTAAACTACCAAGGATGATGTAGTAGCGTGTTCATCTTGGAAAAACTTAACGACCAACTACCTACTAAGAGTCAAAATGACTTCATAACAACAACAACTTCAACTGATTACCAGGTTAGTCCAAAAAACAAGAAGAAACAATATGAGAAAAAAAAAAAGTAAATTATCCGCCACTTTCTTCACGCAAAAGGTATGAGTACTATTTTTCTCCTTTGAAAAAAACTGTGGTTCCCTTTTCGTTGGAAGGATAATATGCATAGGATTCAATGATATCTTAAGAAGTGACGTCATCATCAAATAGGTTACCACTTTCTTGGGGCTGTCAAATTCCTTATACAAAACCCTTCTTTGAAGCCATCTCTACAGGGTTTTGACATTTAAGTCAGATGGTTTGGACAGATTTCTCGTTGCTAACTACGCTCCTACTGCCAAATCTAACCTCCAAGGTACTACATACCTAGCTTCAACAAGATGGCTATAACAAACCGTCAAAAGATCGTTCGAACACGACAAACACTTGGAGACATTGCAACTCTATGGATCTATAGTCTCATAGACTTCAGTAAAGCTCAAGGATTAGAATAATCTGGATCGGTTCAAAATTTTCAATGGGAAAGTTTTTAATGGAAACAGAAGATTCGACTCTGGTTGGTCTTTTAGAGAGACCACAACGTGATAATGAACGGATTGACCATATTTCTTTAACATGATTTTCTTTGTGAAAGGTCAAATGCCAATGATGAGCCTGATGGAGCTTGCTTAAACGTGTCAATGATTCGCTTCCTTGGTGATTCTCGTGAGTGACAGGAGTCCAAAGAGGATAGTACTCATCACTACCATGGGAAACAAACTTGAATTACTCAGAAAAGATTTGAAGCTCTAATGATTGAGATTGGTTGTCTGAGGATAGTGCTTCAATAGTGGGGTTCCGCATTCCCGTGTTCATGACTTCTTCCTCCCCTAGGAGGGCATAAAGGTAGTCTACCTCATTAGCGGCAATGAGGCAGCCTTCGAACAGATCGGTGACTAAATGTGAGTCTGTATGTTTCTCATTATTCCCGACTAGATTTCCAATGTTAAATATGTTTAGTTTTAGCTTCATATTTCTAAATGCCATCTTCAACAGCCTATTTCTACAATGAATGATGGCATCAGACATGAACAAGAAAGGCCTCCCAAGAATGATAGGTGTCTGCGGACTTGACGTTGGACAGGTATCCAAAACAATGAAATCAACAGCATATACGACGTTATTAACTTGTACCAACACATCCTCCACAATACCTCTGACCCGAATGCTCCTATCAGCTAATTGCAAGGTCACCGAGGTAGATTTCAGATTTCCTAGTCCAAGTTGCTCATAAACAGAGTATGTCAATAGATTGACACTAGCCCCTAAGTCAAGAAAGGCTCTTTCAATTCTCTTAACCCCAGTTTGAATAAAAATGGTAGGACATCCTGGGTCCTTTTACTTGGGAACCATTGGAGTCTAGATGATAGAATTCACATGCTGTGTCAGAAATAGCTTCTTCTACACATGGTGCTTGCGCTTGATAGTGCACAGTCCTTTAAAACTTTGGCGTATGAAGGTATCTGCTTAATAGCATCCAATAGTGGGATATTGACCTTGACTTGTTTAAACACTTCATAGATCTCAACACCATTCGTGATATTGGGTTTTGAGCATTCAATCGCTTCAGAAAAGGTGTTGAAAAAGGACAAGTGGAGGCAACTGGGTTTCCATCAGGACTAACAGATGGTGGCAAAGGGTCAGTAGTCGGTTCAACAGATGTAGAATTCAGAATAGGAGTTTGAGGTGGGGTAGATTTTGGTGCGATACTCTTATCAACTTCTTCCCCATTCCTCAAAGCCATAATCAACTGGACTTGTTCAATGTTAGAATTATCTGGGGATGAAGCACTCACATAGTGTTGTCCCTGGATGTTGGCTTGTGGCTCGGCAAGGAACCTACCATTCTCTTGTTGCATTGCCCTGAGAAATGTAGTCAAATTAGTCATTGGGATTGAATGTCCCCAATGACTTGTGGATATTGTTTGTTAGTGGCAGCTTGCCCTTGCACAAAAAAGTTTGCAAAAAATCCTTTATATTTCGCTTACCAGGCGATTGGTAAAATTGGGGCCCATAGAAGGTCCTGGAGGATTAAAATGTTGACTATTGCACTGGTACCTGGGTGGTCCCTGCCCTTGAGAATATCAGTTCAAGTGGTAGGTGGAAGGTTGACTGTGAAAACCAATTTGGTGCGGATTAGTCTGGGCTGCCTTTTGTTTTGAAAACTAGAAGGACCTGGGGATGGTCCAACCTGTTCTTGGTTATGCTAGCTAAAATTTGGTGGATTATAGGTTCTATGTTCTTGATTGAGAACATTAATTTCATCATGGTCAATCCCATTTTATACCTCCTTAAGGGCTGGTATCGTGGGGAACTCCTGAGTTGGATGCCCTTGCATGTCACAAATTACACGTACCTCCATAGAAAAAGTTTCTTGCACCTTGTTGGCTTCCAGCTTATCCATTCTTTTCGTAATGTGGTCAAGCTTTCTATGAAATTCATTCTCATCTCTCCACATATATTTACCTTGGCTGAATTAGCTAGGTGCATAGTTCTGGCTAGATTGAGTTGGGATTTGAGTAATCCAAAGAATGATTATTCTCTTCTAACTAGTCAAAGTGAGCAATAGTCATGTCATGAGTTGGTGATTGTGGGCTGAGATGCCCTCGTAGAAGAAGGCTACGACTAACCAATCATCATATCTGTGATGAGGGATTGCATTTAAGTACTCTTTATACCTCTCCCAGTAGTCATAAAATGACTCGTTTGGATTTTTT
Organism: Arctostaphylos glauca; assembly: GCA_019985065.2. Taxonomy (NCBI): domain Eukaryota; kingdom Viridiplantae; phylum Streptophyta; class Magnoliopsida; order Ericales; family Ericaceae; genus Arctostaphylos; species Arctostaphylos glauca. The sequence goes on along the minus strand of JAHSPW020000016.1, from coordinate 4,667,334 downwards.
GTGAAGTTTTGAATTGCCTTTTTCATGGTTGTAGTTCTAGGTATCGGGAAATACTTTTTAGGGAATTCCTCTTGCATTTCAAGCCTTCATGGTATGGAATGCGGTATGAGGGATAAAAACCAACTTTTGGCCTTGTCTTTAAGAGCAAACAGAAAGAGTTTCAGTTTGACAGATTCAAGCTGTTGGTTAGAAGCACACATAATATTGATGACTTCCTCGAATTTCCGTACAAATTGGTAGGGACTTTCAAAATCCATCCCATGATAAGAAGGAACTGAATGTAACATGCTAGGTTGTACAAAGAACTGATTCCCTTGGGCAATCGACCTGGTAGGCTCAATCCATGGTTCTACCACTGTGCGTACGGGGTTCAAATATTCCTTCATGATTTTATTGTTTCCCTCGTTAGAAACAATTGTGTTGGTAGTGTGTCTATAAATTCTAGTTGGTCGACTAGTGTGATCTCTAGTATACAAACTCATATACCCTATATACATGCCTACCAAGAATCTAAAAAAAGCTAAAACATAACTAGGAAAAGAAAAGAAACAAGTATATACAAGTGCAAAATATGTTGCCAAGTATAAAGTGTTGTGATTATCTCCCCGACAACATTGCCAAAAATGTGGTCGGCCCAGAATAGTGTATATTGTTCAAGGTCTAGGCGATGTCCAGAGTTTAAATCCAAACTCTTCTCTTCTTTAATAAATGTTTATAGTGGAGAAAGACAGGTATTGTTCCACAAGAAAAATGATAGGTATACTTGGATGGGTATCTTGCATAGTTGTGGCATTAAGGGCGCCACTCCTTTTTGGTTCAGTTTTGTGGGTTGATATTCTAACAAGAAAAACACTAAGAGAACGCTGTTAAATTAAAGGGAGGCATGGTAGCAAGGACTACTTCGCCCATAACCTAAGCATATGTTACCTTCTTCTATATTACTCAACCAAGAATAAAGTCTTATGTTCTTGACTGGGAAGTGTATCAATGAAAACCATTTTCGTACAAGGACGTGTTAGAGGATGAGGTTGTTCCCTAGACAAGAAGCCTAAATATGAAGGATATTGGCCCAAGCATTAGATGTACCAAAAATGTTTTGTGTACATCCAATCAAGGATTTAACACTCTATTTTAGTTTTGAATGAGGGAACACTACTTATCTTCTATCAAGCTTTAAAACCCTAAAAGAAGATATCCATATACTTAGGTCATAGGATGAAGATCATCCCATGACCAATGCCTAAAAGCTTAGCCTACCATACTGATCATGAAAACTGCAATAAAAGATGTAAACATAAGAAATAAGAACATTACACTGTCTTGGAAGTAACAGGAAAGTGCTTGTCAATGCCAAACTTGATTCTTCAACTGTTTGTATGCAAGAAGTACAAAGAGAATTTGAATAAAACTTAAGAACGAGTAAGAAAACTCTCTAACTTCTAACTTTTCTAAAACTAATTCTCTACTTGAAAGTAAATTAGAACCTCTAAACTAAAACACACAATCTCTCCATTTAAAACTAAAAACTAACCCAAAGGACTCTCCCCTTGCAATCATATGTCCCCCTTATATAAGCAAAACATAATACCCTAGAAAAATGCTAAATTCCCGTCCAAGTTTTCCTTTTATTTTTTGTCTTATTGAAGTGACACAAAGCCTTCCACAATCGCCATTCTCTTATCTTTCATTGGTTGATACAATTCTCAAGGACGACTTTTCAAAAAGGTGTAAAGGAGCGGGCAAGAAGTCAACAAAAAGGGCTTTAATTTTAACCAAGGGCATTCGGATGAGATGGAAGAGCATCCGGATGAAAGATATCTCTGCCTTTCAAACTGCTTCTTTCACTATTTATGCATCTAAATGAGTTGTGCGTCATTCGGATGGAATGTCTTCTTTTGGATTTCTAACCTTCATCAATGATCCAGATGATGTTCAGATGAGGTCCCTTGGTATAGGTCATTCAGATGAATCATCCCTGCATCCAGATGCAACTGTCCTCCAGCTAAATACTCGAGTTCTTCAAATGTTAGCATACAGATGGTATGGTTTTGGGATCTAAATGACATGACTCTCTGGTTTAACACCTTAACCTGATACTGGGTGCTTTGACTTCATATCTGGATTCAGGATACCCTTGTCCTCTTGATCAAGCAAGACGGGAACCACTTGTAGTAGAGGCACTGAACCCAATAGGCTTAGTCTTTGAAAGGAGTTTGAGCCTTCTAAGTGTTGTTTTGTCCAGAATGCGACATGTTTAAGAGTTTCTTGTTCTAAGTTCCTTTTCTTCACTAAGTTCTCTCTAACTAAGTTCAAAGCATCTAATACCTTAATTGACTCAAGAAAATGTTGAAGAGGGTCAGCTAACAAAATCAAGGTTAGAAAAAACCCAAGAAATATGGAAATTGTGCATAAAAGATTCCAATATACATAATCTTGTAGAAGGACTAGAGGAGGAAGTGTGGGTCACATAAGTAGAATCCAGTATCCTCTTGACCCTTTGTTCTTGGGATCTTCTCATGAAAATAAGTGTTTCTTCTTCTTCTTCTTCTTCTTCTTCTGCTGCTGCTGCTGCTGCTCCTGTTTTGAGCTGGCTTGATCACCTTCAAATTAGCTATGAAAGTAGTGAAGTACTAGAAGAGTTAAAAAGGAAAACTAAGGAGAATGAACTATAGTTGATGAAAAAAGATAAACAACATACCAGTCCTGGTGGAAGTCCTAGTGTTGGGCCTGGCTAGAAAGCTAGTCATCTCTTCGATGATTGCTTTCTTGATCGAAGGAAGCTTAGTAATATAGGGGATATGTTAGCCAAAGGCTCAACATAGTGAGGCTTTTATGCCCCATCAAAACCCTCATCCTCATCTCCAACTTCATTGAAGCCCTAGGATTGAGAAGAGGAGGATTCTAAAACTATTGCATCCTCCTTCGAAGGATTTTGCATAAAGGGTAATTGTTGGGATAAAAACATGAAAGAGACATGGTAAGTGGGAAAATGTTATCATTTAAGCTGGCCAACTCATCATTGTTAGTCCCCTACGCCATATTATTGGTTGTTTTATTTTTGTTTTGCGTGTTTCAAGATTAGGAGTTGATGGATGATGATACACAGTATATTTCATCACTTAGAAGCCAGTGAAGATCATCCCCATCTAGACATTGTAGTCCTTATTAGGACAAAAGAATTTGGTGCTCTCTGGAGAATTTTCCAAGCCACTCGTCTAGATGGACATCATTCCCTTCCGGATGCACCATGCCAAGTCCATGGCAGCACCACTTCAACAAAAACACATCACACTAGCCATGCTAGCAAGCTGCTATAGTGCAAACAGGCATCTACACGATCGTTCATGCATTTGGACGAAGCTCAAAATAGCCTTCCAGTTTCTTTTCTTAGCCTCGCGTCCAAACAGACCCCATTAGCGTTTGATGCTAAAGGTCGGCCAAAATGCCCATTTAAAGGCCAAATGGTCATTTCATTCATTCCATTCAGAATTTTCCAGCGAGAAGTTCGGAAGAGAAACCTTAGGGGTGAAGAAAGTTTGGGAAAATGGTAGAAAGGCTAGTGAAGAGTGGGAAACGTACTCAGAGCTTCACATATTGTAGCTACACTATTGTAAATGGCGTGCAACATTTATATATCAAGGAAATCATTCTCGATGGCCGGGTATCTCCTATCTAGTCTTAGATGAAGCTCCAACTCTGAGTAATTTGTATTTTGTTTCAACTTTTGCTTTCATTATTTAGATCAAAGTTATATGGCATTGAACACTGACTTTCGGTATATGAAATTATTTATCTTTCTTTCTACTCCTTGCATGTTTTATATTATAGACTTCTAAACACGAACATACACAAATGATAAATTCATTTGTGACAACCGACTGAGATAGATCATGCCTTGTAAGACGTGATGTGCAACCAGATAATCCGTGCCATGGAGACAGATTGTGCCGGTAAGATACATTGTGCTAAGCCAAGATAATCTATGCAGTTAGTGGCTTACGAATATTTTTAAGCAATATTGCATAGACTAGCTACCTGCACAATGTTTGGTAGCTCTGAATAATGAGCACTATATTGTAAAAAAAATTAGCATTGCAAGAGTTGGAGTGGATTCGAGACTTAGATTCTCCTTTCTTGAATCTCTGATCATTTTCATTATTGGCTTGTCTTTCAATACTTAGTTATTCTAAATGAAAATCAAACTTATAGTTAATCTAAATGGAAATCAACCTTTGTTTTCTGAATTAGAATAGATTTAATTGGAATTGTGCTAACTTATTTCTCCTATTCCCGAGAGATATTCAAATCACTTCTATACAATTGAATATGTATAATTAAGAGTTGTTTTAATAATTAAAATTGAGACGGCATCACAACGACATGATTTTGCTCCATCAAGACACTACCTAATATCAAACCCATGTTGTTATGCAACTGCTCGGTAGACTTGTTAGCGGAACAGAACCCCTAAAGCCAAAGCTGGTAGGCTTAAATTGACTAGTTGACCCACAAAAAAGCAGGGCTTTCAGAAGTTAAGATGTCACCAATTTTTGAAAACCTTTTATAGAGAGTGACATTTGACGTATCTGTGGAGTCCTTTAATTCACGTTGCAACTTTACTCGTGATTCCGAGTTCAACACAATGAGCCAAGTACCTAAACCTGCAACCACAAACAAGGTTAATACTTCACTAGCTGGAGGTTGGCCAGGAAGTACTCCAATGCATAAGTCAGTACCTTAGAGAGAATGTTCAATGTACTGAGCTTTTAGGGTTACAAGAATAGGCAAACCTCTTTCCCTCCCAGCACTGTACCATACATACTGCTCATAGCTTGAGCATCAAGCCTAAATTGGCATGTGTGAATCACATTCCTGGTGGCAGTGACTGCTAACAGAATTCTGTTATGACCTCACACCTTGAAATGATAATTAACAACTTGTTCCCCACATTCTGGTTCTAGCTGAATGCCATGCAGAGATTCGATCTCCACAGAATATGATCTCGGCTGGGCAGAGAAGTGTGATACTTGGCTCGACCTAATTCAAGGTTGGCAAGATGTTTATCACACCAAGGTATGGGCCAGCTAGGCCTGACAAATTGTCGTCACTACGTCACGTGTTGTGCGTCAGGTCGGAGCTCAGCTTGAGGTAGAATTTGACGATCTCGTCAATGCACCCATAGACTCATCGAACTAGTTCAACCTAGTTATATTTGCTCTAACTCGGTCCGACTAGGTGTCGTGCCGACACGAACCTCCACAATAGTCCCTTAACTTCCCATTGGCTCGACAGGTGGGGAGTTGAATTCGATCAGACTGTCTTGGGATATGGCCGAGTTGGATGACTAACAACAATTGAGATGATGGCTCTATATTGTTCGCAAAAAATGGTGACACGCGTTAATCATTCATCCATCTCAAGCCGAGCGAAAGGACGCATTGTACGCATCTACCTTTATTGGCATGCCAAAACGTCTTAAGCATTAAATGTGATGCCACAAGTCATTTTCTGATTGGCTAACGATTTCACGTCTCCTTAATTTCCCTATTCACCATTTCGAACTGGCAGCAACCTTCTGCACTCCCTCCACTTATATAAGAATTCGCAAAAGTTTTCATTTTTACTTACTCATTCTCCTCTAGCTCTTCTACCTTTTCCATTCATTTGAAACCCTATTCTCTATCTAGTTCCATTTCTCAGATCGTTTACTGTCATCACTTTAAGCCCCTGCTTGCAAATCACAACTGCTCATCGTCCCTTGGAGTATTACCTAGTAAGTTTCTCTCTGCCATCGGTCTCAACCGTTTACTGTGCCTCCATACCACCTCTAGCATGCATGTACATTTGGTTTTTAGGGCCCTGCATTCTCCCTCTAAACACTTGTGAGCTTGGTCGGATCATCTCTTGCCTGCTGTTGTATTTCGTCTAGTCATTTTTTCCAGAGAACTTTACACCACGCAAACCCTAATTTGTAGATGCATTTTGTTGCTAGGTGATGAAGGCCATGTCTCATGGAAAGTATAGGTCCCTCTTTGACAGTCAAGAATCAATTAGGGCATTCAAAGTGAGATAAGAAATACCGGATGATGTGCAATTGAGGCTTATTTCCTCCATTACTGTCAGGATTCATATGTTTCCACTCAAATGGCATATCTTTTGAGAGTAGATGGCACAAGGGGTGGGAAATAGCGCTAAAATTCTGGATGAAGCTCCTGTAAAACTCGGCATGTCCAAGTAATGAAAAAATATCCTTGACACACTTAGAGTGTGGATAGTTTAGAGAGTAAATTTCACTTTGGACTTGTCTACCTTAGTCCACTTAGAAGAGATGATGTGACCGAGAACGATACCTTGGGTGACAATAAAATGAAAGTTTTTCCAATTATACATGAGATTTGTCTTCTCACATCTCACGAGCATGGATTCAAGATTTGCGAGCCATGACTCAAAGGAGTCACCGAAGACCAAAAAGTCATTCATGAACGCTTCCTCTACCTTTTCGATCATGTTGCTAAAGATGTCCATCATACACCTAGATAAGGTGCCAAGTGCATTGCAAAGTCCAAAGGGTATGCGATGGTAGGCAAAAGTACCAAAGGGGCTTGTGAATGTGGTCGTTTCTTGGTCCTAAAGGGACACCTCAATTTGGTTATATCCGAAATAACAATCTAGGAAGCAATAAAAGAGGTGACCGGCTACCCTCTCAAATATTTTGTCAATGAGGGGGAGAGGAAAGTGGTCTTTTCTCGTTCATGAATTCAACTTCCAATAGTCAATACACACTCGCCACCCGGTGACAACACGTGTAGGAATTAAATCCCCATTTTTTTAGCCACCACCTTGACGTCGGATTTCTTTAGAACCGCTTGTATGGGGCTCACCCATTTGCTATCGGCAATAAGGTAGATAATTCCCACATTCAATAACTTCAAAATCTCATCTCGCACAATGTCCCTCATGATGGGATCAATCGGTATTGGGGTTGGCGAGATGGTTTGATGTCATTCTCAAGGTTTATATGATGTTTGCACAATAATGGTCTTATACCTTCAATGTCGGCTATGGTCCACCCAAAAGCCTTCTTATGAGCCCTCAAAATCATCAAGAGGGCTTATTGTTAGTGATCCTCAAGACTACAAGAGATCACTACCGAAAATGTCTCAGTATTACCCAAAAATGCATACTTGAGATTAGAGGGGAGAGCATTGAGCTCGAGCTTGGGTGGTTGGACATTGGATTGTAGAGTTTTGGATTCGACGGATGGTAATTCTTTAAAAGTGGGCACCCAGCTTTCGGTGCCCATCACCTCTTCAACCTCAAGTAGGGTAGAGGTACTCCATTTCAGGCGAGTCAAGAAAAGTAGCCTCATCCACCATGAGTATGGCCTCCAAAAGGTTGGAGAAGAGATGATAATCGATGTATTCTTGGACAAGTGTGTCTATGAGGCTCACGTCTCGGATGTCATCATCATCATCCCCCATTTGGTTCTCAATATTAAAGATGTTGAGTTCAAGGGTCATGTCTTGAATTTCGTTTTGAGTAGCCCAAGAAAAGTTGTTCGAGAATGATGGGCGTCTGACCTTCAAGATTGGACACGACACATGTGTCAAGGACTATGAGGTCCACTGGGTAAATAAAGTTGTCCATTTGGACAAGCACATCTTCTACTAAACCCCTCGCCCTCACACTACATTTTTCGCTCAACTCTAACAGAAATAGTAGGACAACTAGGGTCCTCGTACTTGGGTGCAATGGGGGTTTGGATAATAGAACTCACTTGTTGTGTCAAGAATACCTTCTTTTGAACATTATGCTTGCGCTTGATTGCGCACAAGTCTTTCAAAAAATTCACGTACGAAGGTATTTACTTGATGGCGTCAAGTAGCGGAATATTGATTTTGACTTGCTTGAAAATTTCAAATATCTTTATGGAGTTCATCAATTTGGATGGTGGCCTTAATCTTTGAGAATATGGGGTCGGAATTGGGTATGTGAAGACAATGGGGTCTCCTAAGGGAAGGGATGTGGGAGTAGAAGTAGATGGAGGCAAATCACTCACGGGCTCATTAACACTGGGATGCAGAGCAAGAGTCGGACGAGGGATAGTCTTCAATAAAATGGTCTTGTCAACCACTTTTTCACTCCTAAATGTGGCGATAGCTTTAGCTTGCTCAATGTTGGACTTGGAAGGAGAGACCCCTTGAACATAGTGTTGACCTTAAGGGTTTGTTTGCAATTGGGAAGGGAATTTTCCCTTTTCATGTTGCATAACCCCCAAGGTCATTGTCAACTTAATAAGTTAGGAACGAATGTCCCTAGTAGCTTGCGTGGTTTGCTCATTGGATTAGATTGACCTTGCATAAACATTTGTAAGGTATTCTCCAAATTTCACTTATTGGGCAGTTGGTAAGAGTTAGGACTTGTGGAGGGTCCCAAAAGATTACAAGAGTTGGGTGGATACCAGGGTGGTGTTGGCCCTTGAGAATTTGGATATGGCGGGTGATGCCTTGGAATTTTGAAGGACCTTGAAATGGTCCACCCGATTCATTATTCCTCCAACTGAAGTTGGAATGATGTCGCCATTCAGGATTGTAAGTATTGGGATAGGATAGGTTGGTGGGTTTTTGCCCTTGGTGAAAGGACATGAATCTTGGTTTGGTCTGGACCATTGAGAACCTCTTTGAAAGAAGGTATGGTCGGACAAAGATTGGTGGTATGGTCAGTTGTATCACAAATGGAACACTCTTCTGTGGGTTTAGAGATAGAGGAGACCTCATTAACTCGGTTGGTTTCCATCTTTCTAGTTTCCTAGAGATGTTCAAGTTGTTTGCTAAAGTCTCTCTCATCCCTATTCATGTATTTACTCGGATTTCCTTAGTAGAGAGATGATTTGTACAGATGATCATTGGGATTGGAATAATCCCATGATTGGTTGTTTTCTGCCAATTCATCTAGGTAAGCAAGTACCTCGGCGGCTCCTCGATTTAAGAACTCGCCAATAGTCATGTGACCGGCTGGCAAAAGTGTGTTGTTAGAGCGCCGGCCTAAGTCAAGGTTTAATAATTATAAAACATGACTTCCCTCAAAAAATCAAAAGATGTATAATGGAGAGTCCGGAGTATCAATCCATGGAAAAAAGTAGTTAGATTAAAAGACTTTGCAAATTTGATTTTTCGACGTCTTGGACGTCAACCTCAACGTTTGTTTGGTAATGATTGATAACCATATTACTAAGTGAGGGAATAACCAAACCAAACTGAGCCTTATGTCCCAAATCAATTGGGGTCGGCTACATGAATCCTTTTCCTCCAAAGAGTTCTGTCAAGTGCTGCTTGCTCACTTAGCCCTAGTAGACTTAAATCCTTGCGCACTACCGCATCTAATGTCAATTTGGGTCTTCCCCACCCCGAAGCCTTGCTATGCAAAGCTATCCTATCCGCTCTCTTAACTATTGCATCCGTAGGTCTACGATAGACATGCCCAAACCACCTAAGCCTATTTTCCCTCAACTTCTCGTCTATAGGTGCTACGCCTACCATCTCGCGGACTGTTTCATTTCTAATCCTATCTCGTCTAGTCTTACCACACATCCACCTCAACATTCTCATTTCCGCTACACTCATCTTGGTCACCTGTTGTTTCTTCATAGGCCAGCATTCTGTCCCGTAAAGCATCGCTGGTCTTATAGCAGTTCTATAGAATTTTCCCTTCAACTTTGTGGGTACCCTCTTGTCGCACAGTACGCCAGTAGCACTTCTCCACTTGAGCCACCCCACATGGATCCTATGGGTCACATCATCCGTAATCTCTCCATCTTGACTAATAATAGAGCCTAAATATTTAAAACGGTCACTCTTTGGTATCTCCTGGTCTTGAATCATCACTTTTTCTTCGTACGCACTTCTGGTATCACTAAACTTGCAAACCATATACTCAGTTTTACTCCTACTTATCCGAAAGCCCTTAGACTCTAGTTTATCCCGCCAAATTTCTAATTTACTAAGTGAGGGAATGAACTAGGTTAAAAAGTGAGGTTAAGTCTTCGGGTTCGGTTCATTCAAAACTTCTGTTGGTCAACTTCTTCTCCTTATGACTCAACCTAGTTCCCAGTCTCGGGTTCTAGATCAGAAAATAATTTGATGAAAATCAGAATTTTAAATCTAAAAATGGGTTGGCAGATCCCTTCAAGTTTGAGACAATGAGATCAGAAGAGAAAAGACATCGATTCAAGTATTAGATATACCAACTCTACGGATGGCTATAACTAAGCAAGAACTTAACTCTTCATTTTTTGTTTCGAAAAGAAGAACTTAAAAAGATCCTCAACAAGCATGAAACATGGTTGAGAAGATATTGACCAACATGGTTAAGAACGAATCTCACCCTTAGACTCAACCCACATGTGTTTAGCTACTCATACTTGCCATAAACATGGAAGAAATAGGAGAAAACATAATGAACATTCTTATTTAAGGAGAATAGATGTGTTCTAACGAACACAAAACTCAAAATCTGTAGAAAACCATGAACAAGGTTAAGAACTAAGGCTTTGACAAGTGCCGGAATATTTAGTATGAGAAATTTAACACCAAGAGAAGAATAAGTGTAGATCTTACCAATACTTGCTTGATATCTTAAAGATAATGAACTTACAAGAACAAAACACTTAAGGTTGAAGAGCAATGTTGAAGAACACTCTAGGTCTCAGGAGGAAAAGCTATCTAAGCATAAAAAAAACCTGATTTTGTTTTGTGTGTACAAGTGTGCTACCAAAGCTCAAGCTTTTGTGCAAATCAAAACCCTACAAAAATATCTCTTTCCATTCTAGGCACTATTACAAGCATATCTCAAAAGTTGACAATTGGCTTAGATGCCTCATCCATGCAAAGAGTACTTTTTGTCCCCTGATGTTGCATAAAACTCAAGTGAAGTGGTCCCCATGTGTCAGCCAAATTAGACCAGATCTTCTTCTGTCGCACTTGAGGCATCGATGCATAGATTTTGGAGGCACCGGTGCACTGATTTTGGGGGCACTAGTGCCAAAGCTTGCAGCATCTCGGTTTGCCTTTGGAGTTTGAGGAGGTACCGGTGCCAAAGCTTGCAGCATCTTGGTTCCTTCAGCTTTAAAATGGGAGGCACCGGTGCCAATATTTTGGAAGCACCAGTGCCAAAGCTTGATTATGGCAAGATTTGATTTCTTCTTCCTCAACCACCTTCGTCGAGGCCCTGTCCTTGATTACTTGGACATCGTGTGATACCTCTGAACCTCCTTTGACTGTCAAGACTTATCTTTCGCACTTTAGGGCCACATTTGATACGTTCGACCTACGATGGACATAAAATACCTTTTCGTGCATTATCGATTATAATTGTAGAATAGAGCTTTGCATGTGGGTAAAAACGAGCGTGTTGAGCTGTGAGATACACAACAACCTACACTCATCACACCTCCCAACTTGAGGGTTGCTAGTCCCTAGCAACTAAGAATATCAAAACTAAAATGGAATGACAATAGTAGGCAATCTTTCCCCCCTTATTGATGCAAATGATGAACACAAGTTCAACTATAGTTCCAACAGCAATGCGGGCCATCAGATGCCACAACAACTCGGGCATCATGTCATGAACCAATATTGAACAACTCTAATCATTAAGTGCGTGCAAGTTACATTGTAGCTCTGAGCTTTGGTTCCAAACCTCTCTATACTCTCGCAAAGGAATTCCCTCTAGTTTATGGCAATATTCACATTCACGTAGTGTGTAACAATCATGTTATAGTGAAAAAGGAGGCTAAGCATACAACAGAATTCAATGCACAATCGACAACAAGTATGTACACCATGATTCACAAAGAACGAGATTACAATGCGATGACAACACACGCTACACCACGATGCATAAATCGGGAATCCATTACACACTTGAGGTCAAAAAGGACTTAATAGTATATAATGATTTGGGTTTCAAGCGATAGCAATCAAAAACAGTGCTGGCATGCACCAATGGCCACGGGTCAACACTACCCCCAATCGCCAGCAGTAAACCACTACTCAGCGTCTGATACAATAAACAAAATAATGTAAAGAAAGCATAAAGACAATAAAAATAACCACCGACTCCACACACGACAACTAAACACAGAAATATCTCTCAAAAAACCAAGTCGGGTGTGTGGCGGCATGCAATCACCGTTTGAGTGGTGGGGGGACATATACAATCAGTGCTTTCTCCAGCCCCATTCCAACCCTAGGCGATTCAGTCCCAACTGTAGAAGTCTCGGCCTGTGGTCCAACTACCCCGTTAAAGTCACCTCTGGCTATGTCACCTCTACTGAATCGCTCAATTCAATAATGTCAGTGCCCGCCGGAGACTTAGTAGCATGCCTAGATGGCGGCTCAAATGACTGCTCCCCCGGAAGGCCCAAATGGTGTCTCATCATCCGATCCCTCGGCCTCCGACTCAATGGGTGTCACGACTTTCTTCTTCCCCTTTCCCCTTTCTCTGCTTTTCAATTCTAGTGCATCATGGGATGCCTTGGTACGATGCTCTGCTGGATCTTTAACAACTCTTTCCCCCCCACCCCCCCCCCCCCCCCTCTCTTTCTTCTTCTTCCCCTTCACCTTCATTAACTCCGTCACCACCCTCATCCCCATCCTCGCCGTCATCTGAATCATTGGTATCCTCATCGGAACTCTCCTCAAATCATTTTCAAGTCAATTCTCCCACACATTCGGTAGTGAACTTGGTGATTCTCAAGCATTGTTGAATTTTCTTTTCCATCTTAGTTTGCCGCTTGGTCATGTCAACTTGTTGGCTTAGGATTAGGTTTTGACGTTGGAAGAGGATTTGGCTCCACTGCTCTTGTCTTTCCTTGGGATTCTTAGATTTTGGGATGTGCATGCTAGGTTGTGGCGTAGGTAAACGGGATGAATTGGATAAGGCATGGCTTTTTGCTTTTGAGGTTTCAGTGATAGGACCCGGAACTCCCTCTACCATCTTGTCCCTTGCCCTCTTCGGTACTTGGTGTTGTATACAGAAATGGGTAATCATGGCCGTGTAGATAAGATTGGTATTCTCACTTGCTTTCTGTTGGAAGTAATCCATTTCTTCAAGCAGGACGCGGCCGAAATCTATCACTTTGTCCTCCATGAAGGCATGCATGAACGCTATTGTCCATGGAGGTACCTGTTTCTCACTAGCCAATGGATAAATGTTGTACTTGACCACCTTATCCAAAATGCGGTATTCTTCTCTCAATGCGCCGAGTGCGAAATTTCCTTTGAATGCTGCTGGGTTTGCCAACACTCGTTGCCCAAAAAGTTTACCCTCAAATTTGGACCGGTCAAATACATATCTAAGAATGATCACCGTATCCAGGTCGGGAATGGGGCACCCCAAGTATTCAGAGATCCGCTCGGGGGTGATCCAGACACTTACCCCTCTAACATCCGATACAATTCGTGGATTGTTAGTCTCCCTTTTCTCGACTCTCATATTTCTATAAAATGTCTCAACGATTCCCCGGGTATAACCATCAACCTTCTTAAAGAACTGGTTAACTTCCTTTGGTCCAATTTCCTAACAATGACGATTCCAACTGTTAGGCTCTGTTTCAAGATTTAGTGTTCACACGTAACCTTTTTCCTTTTACATTTTTCCTCCCAATCTCTTTGTTGTATCTCCTCTTCCTCCAACAATTTTTGCTTTTTACTCTTTGACCGCTCTGCTTCACCCCCCTTTTTCTTTCATTTCGGACCCACCGGGGTTTTGGATTTAGATGAAGGCTTGCGTTTTGGTTTGGGTTTAGACTTGGATTTAGAGGACATAGGGGATTTCCCTTTATCCTTGGGAATGGCCATGGTTGCAAATTCGAGTTCATTCCCCATGGGGTCATCATCATAATCGGACTCTTCGTCACTAGACCTCAGTGGAGTAGCATTGGGGTCGGGTTCCCTAATCGAAATGCACGATGTTTTTCTCTTACCCATAGTCAAAAATAGAGAGAGAGAGAGAGAGAGAGAGAGAGAGAGAGAGAGAGAGAGAGAGAGAGAGAGAGAGTAATAGACTTACCCAGAGATTGTGAGATGCTGGAAGTTGTGAGAAGGTGGTGTCCCATCCCGACGTTCTTTTGCTTTGGCCTATTTTCATGCCCAATTTCCTAGAAGTGGGGATGTCCCCGATCAGTCCGATGGATTTCTTCACAACCGATTGAAGCAGAGAGGACCACTGAGCAAACCCCCAAAACTCGAAACCCTAGCCTCTGATCTCTATTGATGCTGACTGAGGAAGAGGAAGCGAGGGAGGTGATGGTCGGCGGATAGAGAGAGAGAGGGTGACAGTTGGAGGGGAGGAAGGATTTATGTAGGGATGGACCGGTGTCTTTCTTTCCTTCTTCCATTTGAAATGAACAGTCCCCTTTTTAATTCTTGTGTCGTTTGGGATACTTATATCCCATATTTTTTTCAACGATGCACCGGTGCATGAGTTTTTGAGGCACTGGTGCCTTAGGCTTGCTGTATCTCACTGACTGCTATTGGAAAGAAGAGGCACCAGTGTAATGATTTTTGAGGCACTGGTGTAATGACCATTCTGCACTTCTCTATAGAATGCTGCAAAGGGGAGGCACAGGTGCTAAAGGTTTAGAGGCACCTGTGCAAAGGGTACTCTGCATCTTCTGAATTCTGATCTCAAGTGGTTAGCACCGGTGCTATGAATTTTGAGGTACCGATGCCTTATGCTCTCTGTAAAATCCTTCTTCCTGAGACATTTTTTTGATCGATTGCATGGTCACACGCACCAAAAACACTACCCCATCCAACCTTATCTCATCCGGTTTCCTAAGCTTGTTTCAATGAACACGGAATGGACAAGGCTCAAGTCAAGGTCAATGAGACTCGTATGTGGTACGGATCATGGAAAATGGCCTTTTATCATTTCTCAATTGTTGCATGGATTCCACAATGATGCACACACAGTGTAAAACATGGCTAAACATGCATTCATTGGAACAAGAAAGCGATGAGTTCAAACTTTGTGCCGTGAGATGGGTCAATAATCAATCTTCACTCTATGTATTTACATACTCACCCACAACTTTTGATTCCAATCATTCAACATAGTTCATGATTGATGCACGTGCAATGATGTGGTGAGTTGTGTTCAAAATCGTGCTATGTGAACATATGCCAAGTTATGCATTCTAGGGGAAAATTACCTAAAATGTAATATACCAATTTTTCAAATTTTTTTTACTATCTTTCATGCTCAAGGGACTAACACAATAGTGAACTACTCCCCCTCCAACTTGAATGTTGCATTGCCCTCAATGCAAGTCTATCATGCCTTAACGTACAAAGAGGGACGAGTATACCTGCAATGTGGAATGTCAGCCACCATGTACCTCGACCAAGTTTAAGGATTTGTCGCCACTTGATCCTTTTGTCATTGGAAGGGCTCCCGAGGTGCACTCTTTTGGCTCCATCTTGTGAACCATAACTAGTCACGTAGGGTCATCACCAAGACTTTGTTGGACTCACAATTGCAACACATAGTTGCGCCCATGGCTTTGGGCTCCTGAATGCCGCAATTGCCCCCATTAGACCCAAACTACCAAGGCTAACGTGGTAGCGTGTGCACCTCGCAAAGACTGAACCACCAACTACCTACTAAGAGTAAAATGACTTCAAGAAAAATAATTTTCATTAGCGGGTTAGTCCATGAGCAAAATGATAATGATATAGTGCATAAAACAAATAATAATTAAATCCACCACTTTCTTCACGCAAAAGACACGAGTACTACTTTTCTTCCTTGTTGAAGACTGTGTTTCCCTATCGTTGGAAGGACAATATGCGTGGGGCTCAATAATATCTTGAGAAGCAGTGCCATCATCGAATAAGCTACCACTCTCTTTGGGGGAGACCCCCAAATTCCTTACCCCCCATCCCGTTTTGAAGCAATCCCCACGGAACTTGACATTAAAGTCGAAAAGCTCAGACATATTTCTTATTATCCACATGCCTACTGTCAGACCTAACCTCAAGGTACTACATACGTAGCCTGACAAGGTGGCTATACCAGACCATTAGATGCCGTTCTAGCACGGCAAATACTGGAGGTATCACAAACTCCATGAATTTATAATCTCCTAAACTTCAAACAAGCTCACGGACCCGAAGAATTGGGGTTCACATTTTCCTCACCGGACTCCCCATAGAAGGGGTCACTCAATTTCTCAACAAATTCCTCGGGATCAAAATTTCAACGAGAGGTTTTAAACGATGACCATTCACCTTAAAGGTGGTCCCGTGCTTAGGATTCTCAACCACTCCATGAGTGGAGACAGTCTTCACAATGTAGGGCCCACCCCACCAAGATCGCAATTTACCTAGAAAAATATGTAGTCTCGAGTTGTACAATAAAACTTTTTGGGCGGGGATGAATGTCTTACGGACAATGTTCTTTTCGTGAAAGGGCTTGACCTGACACTTGTAAATGTGGGCATTGTCATAAGCATCCCAGCGAATCTCTTTAAGCTCATCCAACTGAAGCTTGCGGTGAACGCCGGCATCGGGCATATGATAGTTCAACTGTTTAATAGCCCAAAAAGCCTTGTGCTCCATTTTCACCAGTAAGTGGCAAGCCTTGCCATATACCAAGTGGTAGGGAGACATGCCCAACACAGTTTTGTAGGCGGTATGGTAAGCCCACAAAGCATCAATAAGTCGAACAGACCAATCTTTGCGATTCAGGTTCACCGTTTTCTCGAGTATGTGCTTGATTTCCCGGTTGGCCAACTCAGCTTGGCCATTAGTTTAGGGATGGTAGGCGGTGGACACTTTATAGTTAACACTATATTTAAATCTTCCCCTTATAATGTAACTGAAGCAAACATTAGGGTTTCATTCAACTTGTAATCCAGACCACCAATAGGGTAGCAATTCCTATTAGTAATCCCTAAAAATATTTTCAAGACTTGTACTCCATATAGACTATCTCAACACAATACGGATCGTCTCAGTGAATGAGATCAACAATACGATTTGTTTTATGTCATATAGTCTATCTCAGAGACTATCGGTAAACAATTAAAAATGATTGTATGAACGTGTGTTGATATCATGAATACAAACACACAGGTCAGTAGGGAAAATATGCTCTTTCATGAAAATAATATGAAGCATCCAAAATCATACAATTAAAATTGAATGAAAATCCTAAGAATTAAATAATTACATTACTTGGAGAATGTATCCTCGTTACCCTAGCCGAAGTGTTTAGCCGCTCATGGATGTAGGAAGCTCCAACTCTCCAATGATGACCACCATGAAAATATTAAACTTGCTTGAGCCCTAGTCAAGGAGTAAAATCGCTTCCTTTAGCTTGTACTTGAGTTTCTTTCTGTGTTGTTTTTAAAATAAAGAGGTGAGAGCTTTATATAGCGCTTCTCTTTGAGTCACTGTTTGTCTTTTTCCGATGTGGGACAAAGGAATTGAACTAAATATTATAAAATTTTCATTTTTAGTATTGCAGCCCACTTCCAACCCATTTTTGACCTTTGAATAGCTGAATTTGGAAAACTCATGAACTAGAAAGATGTAGATAATTGAATTCCCTTTCCGTTGCCGCAAACATTGCATCAATCGGACACACGAGCTGAGAGATATAACCAAAATGCTGAATATTGTCCATATACATCCCTAATACGGGATTGTATATTTTTGTTTCCAATTTTTCTTGAACTTTAATTTCTTTGATTGAGTGTGGGATTTCTTATCTTCCATCTTTTTCAAAACTATTTTTCTTTCTTTTTTCATCGATTGACACTTCCGAATGGACTTAACTTCAAATTTCGTGCAATTGGGTGCGAGTACCTGTAATCATAAAAATCACTAATTAAGATTCAAGTAACTTAGTAATGAATCTAACAAAAGTAAGTTAGTGGGTTTTAATGTGAACATTTAAGCCCTTATTAGCCCCGCACCCCCCGACCTCCGCAACTCTGTGGTTCGAGCTCGACCATGTGGCCCTTAACCTCCGCGACTCAGGCTCTGCCTCGCAGCCCCCGACCTTCGCTGCTCTGCAACTCGGGCTCAGCCCTGTAGCCCCCAAGCTTCATAACTCTATGGCTCGGCTCGACCCCGCAGCCCCCAACCTCTGTGGCTCGGGCTCGACCTCACACCCCTCAATCTCCACAGCTCTACGGCTCGAGCTCGGCCGCCGCGACCTCTAACCTCCACGGCGCTCTCTCTCTCTCTCCTATCTCTCCCCCACTACGGCGCCACTAGGGGTCCTCCTTGCCACAGGGCCGAGCCGCCGGGGCCAAGCCCTACCCCCCCCCCCCCCCCCCCCTTTGCGAGGGGTCTTTCTTCTTGCCACCGCCGGGGCCAAGCCATCCCTCCCCCATGGCTAGCCCGCTGGGGGTAGCCTCCTCCCCCCCATGTTTGTTTATGTGGCTTGGAGTCCCACTGAGTTAGAGTCCCATTTTTAAGGACTCCAACGAGGACTTGTTGGAGATGGTTAACGGAGACCTCAAAGACATCTGTGATGACAATTCCGGACCTTGAGTGAGTGACAGTCAAGGTCTTCAACGTCCTTGAACTGATAAAGTGGAAGCGGCTAAAGTTCGTTAGTACCTAACATTGGTGACGCCACTTTTGATTGAATCTAGCTAGAATGAGATAGTTATTGACTTGAGTAGATGGTAGAAGGTTTTTTCCTTGCATGTTTGGTACTCAAGTCTGGTACATAATCTCAGACTACGGGCCCTGAATAGGTAATTAGGATTGGTCAATATCAACAGAGTGCCATTTGTTAGGTAAGTCGGGTAAGATTCGGAGTTCCTAGGTGGAATTCCTATAAACATAAAAGAATGAATTCATAACTCACCTGTGTTTACTTTAATGTTTAGCTTTGTAATCGTTTACATTGTCATATATCATGTTTTGCATGCTTGTCTCTTTGGGTTGATTAATTGGGTATGTATCCCTACCGAGTTTCGTTACTCATCAGAGCAAGTTCTTTGCCCTTGGTATTTCATGCAAGATGGAGATACACAAACGGAGTTTTCGCTGGAGTAGGAGAAGCCAATTGCTATAGAGGAAGAGTTCAACACATGGCTGCCTTACTCTTATTAGTTCAATTTATTTACTTTGACAATTCCAATGTAAACCCAAAAGGGTATTTTCATCATTTTGACTGTTGCACTTTAAAATTTTGTTTTTAACATTTTCCATTAAATAATAAGTATGAGACTTTCTCTGATTCTTATTTTACACAATAAAATAGGATTAAACGAACTTAATTAATATTTTGAGAAATTAGGGTGTTACATCTTCTCTTTTTAGAATCCCCTTTTGGTTAGAAATTTTATTGTCCAAAATTAGATATATACTTTAAAGCTTAAAAAGAAGTTGCAAAGTAAATTACTAATACTATTCCTAAGGGTTTGCTCTAATGGTTAAGACATGTGACTTAGAGGTTTACTTCTTCCTAAAATCTCAATTTCGATATTTCTTAGGTGTCATCAACTCTTATGATGCCAGTACATACAAGACTTTGGGGCCTTTAGTTGCCCCCCAATAGACTGTAAGGTTGGTCTATATAAATTAGTCAAGATACTTGTAAACTGGTTCGAATACTCTTGAGTTATATATTAAAACAACAATGTGGAAGAAGGATTTGACACCTCAATGTTACCTATGACAATTTGGATTGTAGTATGTTGTAATAATTAGGTTGAATATTAATTATTCATTTGAAAGAAGTAAACAAGTCAATTTAATGCGGTATTTTTAGGGAGCAATAGAACATAAGATAAGAATTTTCAAATGAGAGTTACTTTAGGGAATGCAATGTGGATTTAGCTAAAAGTAGGGGAAAAATGAAAAAAACGTCGATAAGTAGGGATGCAATCAGTTTAATTCTGTCTGATTTAAAGAAAAATGCGGATCTAACCGAGAACTTTGATTTTTAAAGTTTTCAAATAAAAACCGAGCCAAACTATTTCGGTTTGGTTCGATTTGATTTTTCTGTTTTGGTTCGGTTCTCGATTTGACAAGCCAAATATAAAAAAATAAAACTGTGTTTTTTATTCATAAATAAGCATTTGGACTATTAAGGCGTTAAGACCAATTTAGCAAGATACATATTACATAAAATAAAAAAAATACAAATCACAAAAAAATACGTATTAAAAAATAAAAATCATAAGAAAATAATTTTTTTTTATGCTGGTTCGGTACTAGGGCCAAAAAATAAAAACTAAACCAAATTTATTTATTGAATCAAATTATTTGGTTTTCCCAGTTAGCTTTACACCATTTTTTTTTTTTAAAGTAATGGGAATAATCATCATAATGAGTACTTGAAGACTTGGGGAGAAGGTAGTGAGTGGAATGGGCATCGAGTTCCAGTAGTCACGGAGAGAGAGAGAGAGAGAGGGGTGTGTGTAACTTCGAAAGCTATGTGAGTTAAGCGTAACGTCCAAACACCGAACTGGAAAAGTAATGTTGCCACCGTTACGATTCCTTCTCGACACAAGGCAAGCATGCGGATCCGACCTTGTTCTTCCGACAAAAACTTGAAATTGACATTATTGCCCTTTCTTTAATTTGTTTCTCCTTGAATTATCGAAACTACCTCTTTGGATTTTCCCCCAAATCGTATTTAATGTGGAACTAATTTTTCTCCTTCAAAACTAAACACCAAAATGCATTAAGTTTTTTCAATAATTTCCTCGGACTGCCAAATTTTTTAATTAATAATTCTTGATTTGTTTCCCACGGTCAAAATACATATTATTAAGAAGGTAAGTAAATGTCATTTCTTGCTTGATTTTGTTTAGTCTTTTTCTCACATGCAACAGCACCCTCAGACTACACCATTTGTCTATGGTTATTTCATCTTGTGTTTTAACATCATAAATTAGTCACTGGTAAATGTTTACGTGTTTTATGTAAATATAATAAGTGTATTATTTACTGCGTAGATTTTGTCTTGAGTTAATTAAGTTGTGCGACAATTTTGGCCATATAATTATCAAATAATTAGTGAACTCTACCTATTTGAATTTAAAATTTACGATAAAGAGATAAAATACATTCTTTTAATAAATTGACTGAGATGATAGTCTAAGTTATATATAAGAAAAATAAGTCCATTGATTTATTTTTTTACATACTGATAGACGTATTACTTTGACACACACATATGAGACCCACTTTTTATCCAAGGGAACATTTTAGGACACAAATTTAGAGAGGTATTCTTAGGGCCACCCCAAATGTTATGAAAGTTAAATTACTTAAATTTAATTGGCACTACTAAATTTGGTTACACCATTTATTATTGCTTAGTTGTTTTTCTGTGTGTTAATTTTACAAAGACCAGAAGACAACTCATCGTGTTTACTGTTTAACATATTAGTTTTCAAAATCTCAATGTATTTAAGAGGTGATAATTTAAGTCATTTTGTTTCATTACCCATAAATGAGAGTATCTGGCAACTAAATATTTATTCAAATTTTAAATTTTTGTTAAACACCACTAGTCTCGTATAAATGAATTTGCAATCGTCATAGATAAAAAAAAAAAAGTTAAGAGGAAGTTATCATTCAAAATATCTCTTATATAAAGGTTGGAGACTTGGCATATTCTCATAAATTCAATTATTTCAAAATTTTGAATGAACAACCACTTTGTATTCATGTCATTTTGTCCAAAATGCTGGTATAAACAATTAACAAAAAGTAATTAAAAAAAAAAGAAAAAAATCTCATTTACTTTGTTGTTATTATTGCATGAAAATTTTATCTAATAATTGGTTGGTATTTGTTTTACAGGCTGAAATTGAGTAGAACTAGTGAATATACTGATTTTTTTATTGTTAAAAAAAAGATTTTATTAATCTTAAAAGGATTATTGGAATCATTGGTGAATATATTGATTCATACATACAAATCTAGGGATAAGTTGAGCAATTAATTATTGCTATTTTCTTTCTAAAACGGTGGTTTTTAATTTGGTCTTTGAGTGCTATGAATTTTTTATTTGTTGAAAGTCATTTATAATAGCATTAATTTTATTTATTTTTACCTAATTCATCATTGCCCGGTTTTATTAAATATAGTTCACACCTACAGATTAAATACTTTTCCCATTTTCTTTCTTATTAGAATCCATCATAATTAATTTTCTTAGGTGTATTTAACTTTAAAAATCCCAACGTATTAAAAAACTCCATTTTTGCCACCCAAACATTCAGTGTAGGTGGCGAAATATTTTGTGTCAAATAATAATTGTTTTTGTATTATTTCTTTCAAATTTTAACTTCCAATAAAATAACTATGAATTAGCCAGTTGTCAAGAGATTAGATTCAAAATTTGACGTGGCAACAAACTAGAGCAACTAAGTGCATTTTTGCCATTTGTCCATTCATGCTAAAATATGACAAAAACCGGTGCAAAATACAATAAGTCAATTAGTGTTTTTTTTTTTTTTGGGTAGTTTTTTTCGTTTAGATTGCTCAAAAGAAGATGAAATGTATCGGTATTTGTCTTGCATACCAAATTTTAGTTATCGGTGAAGATGTCATAAGCTACGTAAGTTTTTTTTTCCACCTACAACAAACCCTTAGGGAAAATCTAAATTTACAGAGAAAGATGAGGGGTGTTTTGTTACCATGTTCAAATTAGAGGGTGATTTGGCAAATATCTGGAAGTATTGGGTCCACTAAGTTCTTTTAAACTCAAAAAGGCGTCAACCGACGAGGGTACTCTCGTCATTTGACAGGAAACGGAAGAAACCCACCCTTTCTCAATTCTCGAGAAGAACCCGAACCAGGTCTCAATTTCTCACATCGATACAAAAGAGTTTGTTTCAAACTTGGTCCTATCTGGTCAGTCCTCCACATCTCTCTCTCTCTTCGACAATCTTCCTCTCCCTCTCCCTCTCTCCCTATATATATAGAGAGAGAGATATATAAGCGTTACGCTTCCTCTAATCCTCTCACTCTCACTCTCGGTGTTAAAATCAAACCAGTTCCTCTTCTTCAATCTCAATCCTTCGATCACACAATCTCTCTGCCTCTCTCCCCTCCCCCTCTATCTCCTCTCACATTTCAGCTCCAAAAGTTCCAAACTTCTCCGTACACAGAAACGTGTACAATGCTTTTGCTTCTTCTGCGAATTGAATCCAATTCCGGCTCAAAACCTCATTTTTAACAATGGACTTTGGTAAATTACCTGAACTGGAGTCCAATGCGCAACCGGGGACCCGCTCGTTGCCTTTCGAAATCGACCTCAACGAGACTCCCTTGCCTTCTCCCCGCGCCGCAGACGAGACCGTTCCGGCGGCGGCGAAGGATGGGATTTTTCCTGGTGAGGCTCGAGGGAACTTGTCGGACAATGGGAGTGACAGATTGCGAAGAGGAGTCAGGTTTTTCGATATAAACTCATCGCCTCCGCTTGAAGCGGACGGAGAGGGCTTTATCGGAGAGGTGCAGAGCTCCGGGGAAGGAGGTCCGGCGATGATTGCTGAGCACAATGGCGACAAGTACGATTGTTTTCTTTTCTTTTTTCCGTCTTTTCCCCCCTTTCTAATTGGATAACTGTGGCGTTGAGTGGAATTAAATTGACGAATTTTTCACTTTCACTTACTTGGTATTAAGTTCAGCTTCAAGTTTACCGAGTTGAAATCGGAGGTTGAAAGGGTGAATTCAACTGTTTCGCGTTTACTTGTTTGGTTTACTAGCTAATTGTTATCATTCTCCTCAAAGTTGTTGTGCTTGCTGGTTTCTTCTTCGACTGATATAGTTCAAAACCCTTGACTATTTGCATATATTTGAATATCTATCTGTTGAAAGAAATTGATTAGTTACGCTATTTTGGGTATTTTTATGGAGTAGACCGCTTTTTTGGGTGACGCGCAATCCCTCCACGGGGAGTGCCACTTTGGACCTAGCCGTGCGGGGTACACCTAAGAACCTGTACCAACCAAAAGCCACACGTATCTGGTAAGCCAATATGTTGCCTGTGGCGGTTGAACACATGAACACAAGGCCATTGGGTGTACGGTTGGTCGTACATGGGTTTCCTTTCATTGGCTGAGCGTAACATGCATAGCCTAAGAGCTGGCAGGAAGTGAACAGGGTTTATGGTTGATCGCACTAACAACCTTAACAACCTTAAGCCGATGGGCTAACAGGAGCACTTTATGCTTTCATGGAGGCCTATTAGCTAACAACTTGTCTCCCACGTGAACAAAGTTTGCGTTTGTATGAAGGCCTTTCTGGTGGTTGTTAGGGTGGGAAGAAGTAATTTCAACCCTCTTGAGTAATCCTACCATATGATTTTCCTTCCTTCGACCAAAAATTCAATTTGAGATAAAAAATGAGAGTTGCAGTGTATAAGAATTTTCTTTAAAAAAAGAGCATTGAGGGAGACACGACAAATTATGGAAAATAACAAAGGAGCATTGAAGTGTGTCCTTTCCTCTCTACTTCATATTTTTTCGTTTTCTTGCAAGTTTCAAGTCCCATATTGCTTGAGCAAGAAATCAAAGGTGAAGTATATAAGGATGAGGGCACCCTCATTTCAGTAGCTAGCTTTTGGTTGGAGTTTTGGTAACATGGTATCAGAACTGGAGTGTCCCAGAGATGAGTATGGTGTGTGTTCTTGGTTTGCACGTGCCATGTGTTGCCAAGTGAGCATGTGGTGCACGGGGGAGGAGAGGTCCGAAGCAAAGTCTCACATAGCATGGTTTACGAAAATATTGTGAAGTACATAACGATGAGGTTATTGTTACTTTGAATAACTAGCTTTTGGGGTTAAGTATTACTGAGACTGCATAATAGTACTTTCTACTTGAATTGTTCTTATAACAGGCTAGAAAAATGTTTGTAGGTCGAGAAACCCTCTCATGTCAGTGCCATTGATAGATCATTTACATAAAGGCCTTGTTTAGTGCTTGCGATCATTTTTTCTATGCATAAACCACTGTTTGGAGTTTTTTGGGTTTTTGGTCTGACTTCTTGTTGTTTAGCCAAAGTCTTTTCATCATTCAAAATAAGCCAAAGTTTTTTCATCATTCAAAATAGCTTTCCTGTTAGTCTTTGAAATGATAAACAAGACGCTTTTTTAGTAGGGTTCTATTTTGGTTCTTCAACCTTTATTTTGTCCACATTCAAAGAATTGGATTACAACCATCTAATTCTCAAGCTTCTACATTCGACTTCCTCAGAATTGGGAGGTTTATTGGGTGAGATTACATCTTTCAAGATATGAATTTCAAGCCATATCTTCAACTAGCATTGATCATCTTGCACAGAGGGTTTCTTTGGTTGGGACTTGGGAGTCAACCCAATAAATTCATTACTTCAAAGAGTACTCTTTGTTTGGTTGGGTTGGGTTGGGTTGGGGGGGTTTGAGTTTGAGGTTTTGAGAGCATCCAACCTGAGCCTGGAGTTTTTCTTTTTTGATTTAATGATGTCGTGGTTACATTTTATTTCTTTATTGGCGTGGGTACATTATTCTGTAATCCTATTTCTCTAATTTTTCTTAACATTTATGTTTTTTGGATGTCTTCATGACATCAATTAATTGGACAATAGCTAAAAGATTGACTTGTAGAAATGGTGTTTTTACAGGTGCACAAACAATCTAGGTTCCGAATATTCGATTCGTTTTCTCTCTTTCAAGATTGCTAACGATGGTTATATGTGGAATTTACCTCGATCTCACACTTGCGTAATCATGTGATTTATTGCAAGATTTTGTTGTGCTTTTCAACCTTAAATTTTTATTTGCCAGTAGCTTGGTAGTTGTATGTAAATCTAGGGCACTAACGTGATAACTTTTAATATTTTTGATATTCATTTGATTTTTTTTCTTGTTTCCCTTTTTGACCAAGAACTTTCTGTGGGTATCCGGAAGTCTTCTTGCACTAGGTATCTCCGGAGGAGCTTCCGCCCACGAACATGGATCTGAGGTCCGTAAGATTAGTCCCCAATAAGGAACTAATCCTATGGGATTCCTCCACATTCAAAGCTCCATGAGCTGGCAACTCTATCAACATGCAAGACCCCTAGGTTGGAGCAGGGCCTAGGGACTTGAGTTGGGACCCAAGAGGGCATGTGGTTTGGAGGCTAGAGTAAGGAGATTGTCAAGCTGGAAGAGTCCTCCATCGGGCAAACTCCAACTTGACCGATCCTAGAGAGAGAGGGGCACCACCCATACCTAACCCATCTTTCACTTGACACCTCGAAAGATGTATCACAATACCTAGGAGCTTGTTTCATACTTTTCCATGATACAAGTCTCAATATATCACCTAAACTACCTCTAAGTCTTATGACACACAACTCAACTTCTGATTATAAGACCTAAATAAGGCTGTGCCAATTACCATTCTGACCCTCCAATAGGAAGAAAGCCTTCCTCCTTTAAGGCTCCTATACAAGAGAGTGTTCACATAGTATTAAAGACAACATCTATCTATTCCTCGTTGAACACAAGCATTTACTCACTGGTTCGAACTATCTCCGCTGCCATCCCTCTCTCTCTCTCTAAGATAGCCCCAAGCTCTCTCCTTCTCCACCTCCGGTGGTCTCGAGTCTATTGTAGTGCTCGCCATAATTCCTGGAAGGCACGTTTTCACTCCTCATATCCACACTTTCTAAAGTGGTAGTGATATTCGAAAGTCCTCCCAAACCATTATGCCGTGGTTAGAGCAGGGCATAAAATAAACCAAAAGAAATGAGGGGCCATAAATGCTGACAGTATGGCATTATCTAGATGACATAAATATAGCGGCATTCAGTTTTGTCTAGATTATTAAGACTCTAGGAAGCGTGGATTGAGTGCAAGGGGTGGATTGAATGCAAACCTAACCTTGGAGGTTTGAATCTTCAACCTCACAGTTAATAGGCTGAGTTTTTACCCCTAATCTCAGTGGCGCAGTTGCACATCGTAAATACAACAACTAAAATCTTCGAGTTTCTTCTTTGAAGCACGTGGTTTGTGTTTGTACCAAGAAAGAATTGGTAGTTTTCGTTGCATGAAAAAAAATGTACGAATATTGAGTAGTCTTTGAGTCTAAAATCACCTTAATTAGGTGGAAAGTAGCTAATCAATGAGGAGATGAATGTAAAGTCAATGGTGCGTAGTTGGAGAAGCCACTTTGTTCGAGATACCGATAGAATAACAATTTGTGGATTGCCAAGTCATCGAGGAGAAAAATGTACGATAGGAGAAATGGCATTTTTCCAACGTACAACACATTTATCATACTTTTGGGCCATCAAGTGAGAGCAGATGGTCAATCAAGAATGTGCTTTCACTTGTTGATCAAAGTCATTAATGAAAGGAATAAAGTAAACCCTTGCGGCTTATGTTGCCACTGGAGCCTGCTATTGTGAGTTTAGAGCAACCTTGTTGGGCAAGTCATCTGAAGTGTTTATGAAGTGGAAAACATTGACGACACGATGAGTGAAAGGTGTCGCAAAGGAGAAATTCCAGTGTTCACTTATTGGTATGGCAATAAAGTTCAAACTTAGGTGGCGATGTGTAAATAAATCGTAGTAGCTATGATAATGGAGTTGGAGTTTCGTTATTGGCTGACAAAAGAGGCAAAGCTTCAAGCAATAGTATTAATTTGGTTAAAGACCATCACCAAAGCATTCATCTATTTTGGTCGAGACGCAATTTTTTCTTTCTTGCTATCACTTTGCGCTTGCTACTTTTTGAAGAAATAAAATTTTAAATATACAATTAAGGCAAGAGTGGCAGGGATGGCGTCATTTTAATTCGTAGATGCACACTAGTGGAAGTGAAGAAAAAGGGGCTATTGAATTTGTTTATAAACAACGGTCTTATGCTAGCCTCAATGAAGGTTATTTTTTTTGAGAAAGGGTTTTATGATCTCTGTATCCTTGCTAATCTCTTGAGAACTTCCTCATTTGTAGGCTCTATGAATTTTCAAGAGTGAAAGTATCATCGACAAGATTAGAGTGAGATGAACAAGCTATCTTCTGAGTCATACCTCCCAAAACTGTTTAACCTAATAAATAGTTTCTCTTCGGTGCATGAATGTACCCAGTATGCAACCACTACCATCGACTATCAGAGGAAAAGAAATTGAGAAGCTCTTCGTGGAATGCCCCTAAACACTCTAAACTTCCATCGATGCTCTATTAACGAGGGCAAGCAAGTAATCATAAGACAATTTAGAATAATCGTAATCTACATGTTCATCTTCTTTCTCAAATGACTTCTTAGTCTCATTGTCTTTTCTTTCTTTTTGGGCAAGTAGGGTTTACTTTAACCTAAATTAAAGATACTCCAGTGGCACCTGAATACACAAACCCGAAGGTCGAGGCTCAAGCCACTAGCTTGGACAAGTTAGAAAAACGTATCCTAAAAAGATAAATCTCTTACAATCCGAGATGGAAGGTGAAAAACTATGTGCCCAAAGGCAAAAAATGCAGTCACTATCCATCCAACCATCATCCATATAAGTTAGCTAGTGCGCATGCTCAACCAGTGTTGATGCTCATCCTTTTAGGTACTGCACAACACCAGAGAGCAACTGCTGTATGCTATCTCCAATAAGCACCTTTCTTGCAAGGTTTGACCGGAAAAAAAGAAAACCCTAGATCATCTAACAAAGAAAGTCAAATCTAGATAGACTCGAAAGATCACGAAGCATTTTGTCAAGGTATCCAACTCAAAATCAATTGACAATGAATGAAGAGGCCACTTGGGCTCATATACCAATTTTAGAGGTTATAATTAATTAACATGGGACAAGCTCTAACACTCCTTCGCACGTGCAACCTTTGACCGACAAGTGGAGAATGACACAGGGATCATACAGAAATAAGGTGCACTTAAGACACAACCAACGAAACAATCAATCAAGAGAGTCTTGTTCAAAAGCTTTCGAAATTTTAGTTTTGATACCATGTCAAAACATCCAACTCAAAGTTAATTGGCAAGAGTGGAGAGGTTGTCCAGGCTCATACCCTAGTTTTGGAGGTTATAAACACACCCAATGCATGACAAGCACTAGCACATTAAATAAAATAACACCCGAGACACTACCAGGTGTTGAGGATGAGGAGCATACCGTGAGGTGTTCGACGCGAGAATGATCAAAGGAGAACTATATCCCCACATTACAAAACCATGGAAACCGGCACAAAGATAACCAGACCACCTCACAATAAAGTACCATACCAAGCTATGTGGACTACAAAGAGGTAGAAACAAGTTTGTGGAAGTTGATCCAAGCCTAACTTTGGTAGAGACTGCACATTAAAGAAGAGAATCGCAAACGAGCAAAAAAGAAGGCTGTATCTTCATTGTAATTCTTTGAAGAGGAGTAGAGATTTGAAGGTACTTGCAATGAGGGTATGAACTTAACAACGCTTCCTACATGGTGGGTTCGTGGACTATGGTACACATTGATGATTTGTATCTTGAAAGGCACATCTCGAAGCATACTCTACTTTTCTTTGAAGAGTACAAGTTTACAACCAAGAAGATACATTATTCCTTGTGTTCTATAAAGTCAAGGATAAAACTAATGAAATAGTGTGTTCATTTGGGCAATATTGTATTCAAAGCCAGAAAATATTTAGGATTTACATTACTTGATTAATTGATTTTGAAATTGTAAAATTAATTTGCTCTGTAATGGGTTAAAATTTGTGAAACATGCCTTCTAACCGTCCTGCTATTTGGGTTACAAGTGATACTCTTCCATCATTTCATGAGTACAATGGGTCCATAATATCCACTTTAAAAGCATATATCATATCATACCCAGTTGTTTAGAACGTATAAGATCAAGTACATGAGGGCTCGCTTGACTGTGAACAGCCATGGGATAGGATTACAAATCCCCTGAGATATTCTGTTTGCCTTTTCACCTTTCGAATGCAACAGTTGATGGATGGATTAAGTATTTTTTGGATGCAAAATCCTAAAAAAATAGAAAATACTCAATATTGTGGGGGATGTGAATTGCTAATCCCCTCGTTGCCAGTCCAGTGAAAGTACTCATCCTATGGTTATGTCTTTGTACCTTTTCAAAAAAGATAAAATACAATTCTTGGAGTAATGAGACTTTTTCAACTCTTTTACCTATTAGCGAAGAGTGTGAAACAAGATTTTGAGATGGATGGAGTGGGTTATTAACTACTAGTATATCTAACTCATTAATTACATGTGAAATTTTCCCCAACTAAGATGTCCCAGGACGAATCTCTTTTCTAGCTTTTGAGTCAGCGAGAGAAGCGCAAAACGGGAGTAGTCACTGACTCAATGTTAATTTGATCTAGAACGTGGCCTTCTTAAGTTACCAATTATATAAAAAGCTTTAGTTGTTAGGAAATGGTCTCGACTATGTATATTTATTCAACACCCTCCCTCACATGCAACCATGGCTTTCATGTGGTGATGCAAATATTCATAGTTAGAGCAACAAGTGCACATGGAGATACTTGAACCCTTCCAACTTGAGTTCTAATGCCACGTTATCTCAAAAGTTTAAGTTGTTAGGATGTCCAATAATATATATATATATACACACACAGTCCCTTCTAATAAGGGATCCCTTATTTTGCTACGGTCCAGACTTCTTATTTTCTGATTATATTTTGATGATCTGAATCGTTTAATGTGTTTAAAACATGTTTTTAGGGGTACCCGCAATAAATCGGTTCAAAACAATATCGAGAAGGGTTTGATTTAAACAGTTTTTTTTATAAATAATGACAAGAATAGTTTTATGGAAAATTAAATGGATTAAGTCTTTGCGGATAATATTTTGAGCTGATTTCTCGCGTTAACCCTTAAAAATATGTTTTAAACATATTGAACGACTCAGATTATCAAAATTTTATCAGGAAAAAGGGGTTTGCAACATAGCAAAATAAGGGATCCCTCGTTAGAGACTTACTCTCCCTCTCCCTCTCCCTCTCTCTCTCTCTATATATATATATATTACAAAGATAAGAAAAATGATGGCCCTTAATCACTTTAGATAGCTAAAGCATAGGAATAACTTCAATGTAGTTTTTTTGGTTGGTCAAGGTAAGGAGTTCAAATACCATTCGGGATTGGGAACTGGTTTGAGGTCTAATTTTAAAGGAAAGACCATGTATCCTTCCTTTCATTTCAGGAAACTTAATGAGACTGTTACGGAAGTGGTTATGGTGATGCATAATAGATGTTTGTAACTTTTGGAGAAAGTCGATGGAAACTGGAAAGCCACTATGGTATTGGAATCAACTACGGTTTCGAATGAGCAATGTGAACCAATAGGATATCCATGTCCTAATGGTGATGCAATTTTGAGTAGGGAAGTGAAGGAGTCGGTGGGTCATTTATTGCTTCATTATGATGTTTGTTCGGGCCATATAGAGTTTACCATTCTCCATTTTTGGTGTTACTCAGCTTATGTTAACTTTGTGGCACTACGTTGTGGGGAGGGGCTTTAATTCTCATTGCATTTCTTCTCTTGCTACTTATCTTTGATCTTTATTTGCGTTTTAGTATCTTTGAGCAAAATTCTTTTTTTTTTTCAGTATTCCTAGAATAGGAATAGGTAAATGCTTGTTGAGCATGCATGGTTAATGTCCCTTAATAATAGTTCGATCTTGTTGCTCCATAGTATTTTTGTTGTTTGTTAGATGGGGCCAAGGGCCTAAGCTTGGGCAGCAGTATATGGAAACTGCAACACTTGAGGTTTTTTTCAGTATTCCTAGAATAGGAATTAGGTAAATGCTTGTTGAGCATGCATGGTTAATGTCCCTTAATAATAGTTCGATCTTGTTGCTCCATAGTATTTTTGTTGTTTGTTAGATGGGAGCCAAGGGCCTAAGCTTGGGCAGCAGTATATGGAAACTGCAACACTTGAGGTTTACATGCATACGCTTAATGTTTTCCTTTTTTAATTCCCCCTTGAGTTTCGGGATTGTGAAATGGCTCCTTCGGTTTCAGAACTCGCAAGAAATAAGTCTTTATTTATTCCTGAAGGACAAAATCTTTTGAGAATTATTCTTCTGAATACTATATGATCCAATTTGTGCTTGCATGTGGTGATGATCATCCCTTGGTGAAGAAAAGTTCCCATACTGGTCAAAGAGAGGGATAATATGCTCAAGTTAGTATTTATTTGCCACTTTTTGGATGACATTCCTAGTCAAATCAAAACTAGACCCACGTAGGACGAGTTATTGTAATAACGAAGGATATCTTCTTAACATCCTGTGGAGAAAGGCGTGAAACAAATTTAGTTATTCATATGACATCTGGAAGACATTATCGTATGACACAAAGCCATACTGGTTCTGAAGATATTTGTGAACTTTTGAGCCAGTTCCAATGTTAATTTCAGATCCATGAGCATCTTCCATGTTTCCACCACTTCATAACAGGATTTGGGAGTTTGTAGAAATGTACTTGATGGCAACACTTTTATGAGCCTTGGCCCATTTCCAGTGTTCGTTTGCTATACCAATATTTGCATGTAACATTCAATTCTAAGTAGCCGGTTTTGAACATGATTTTTTATATTTCTGATTTATAATCCATTTGCTTTGAATTTCTGCACAAGTTTGTGAACAACTTTTGTAATCAAGTTTTCCTCAAATAGACGAAGTTAACTGTGTGTGCGTTTGGTTTGTAGAATGCCCATTGTGCGTGATATTTCTTTGGCCTGTCGACCTCTCAATGCTCCAGAGACGACCTCAACTATGTTATACCTTGAGAATGGATTTAGTCTCCTAAACGCAGCTCGTGGTTTGATACCAATTCAATCAAGTTTTGAAGATGTGGTGCAACATAGACTGGGTAAAACTTCAAAAGGGGCAGATTTTAGTTCTACTCTTAACGGAGGGATTTGGCCCAGCCATGGTACACCTCTGAATTATAATACACAGCATCAATATGAAGTGTATCTTCAAGCTCTTAGAGAATACATACACAAAAAGCGAGGTATATTAGGCGATGGATGGCTTGTGGAATTTTTTTATTGTAAGAGCAGATGTAAAACCTTCCCCATTTACCGTTCACCCGATGGAAGTAGGTTTGAGTCAATGTCTGATGTTGCTGGGCATCTTGGGTTGCTGACAAACTATCATTTTTTAGAAAATGAGGACAGAAGTGATGGGTTTGCTTCACTGCAGAAAAGGTTGCATTCGGATGGCAGACAGAAGGAATTTTTAAGGTTCTCAAGAGCCAACTACAAACAAAGTCCTAATATTCCAAGGAGCAGTTCGGTTGTGGGCATCTCATCGGGCATTAGGATCACGGGTCATGAATATGAAAGCCAAAGAAAAAGCAGTATAGAAGCTGACTCCATGGAACATAGTCGTGGTGGATTTGAGTTATTTCAGGTAAATATTCTTGTTTGCTTGTTGACCTTGTCTCTATCGCCTTGTTCCCACCACTCCCCTACCCAAAAATTGTGTACTACCTCCTTTCCTTATTGTTGGTCCCCGTTTCCATTTTCAGATGTCCCAAAATTTATGTCCTTTTTTGAAAATCAAAGTAGAAAGTAAGTTTTCGTCGGAACAATATCCTATAAGTGGCTATAATATTTTTCAAAGTGGGAAACATGGCTTAATGCTGGAAACAATTCCTTTATAAAAAGATTTTTGTACATTAATTATATGTCTTAAAATGTTGGAACTCCCAAAAAGGACTAGCAAAGTAGCAGTAAAATTTGTGCCTCACAATGTTGAAATTCGTTAGGAGAAATGAATAGTTGAATTTGTTTGTTATCTGATTTTTTCCTTCCTCTCATTTAAGGATGTATGTCCATTGCAATTCGAAGATCTTGTTGTCCTCTCTTTAGGCAAGGTTGATCCCCGGCCAACATACCATTGCACCAGCCAGATCTGGCCTGTAGGTTTCAGGTCTTGCTGGCACGACAAGATTACTGGGTCCCTCTTTGTTTTTGAGGTTGTAGATGGTGGTGATGAGGGTCCGAGTTTTAAAGTTAAAAGATATCCATGCTCCACACAGCCAGTTCCTACTGGCACAACAGTCCTTTTGCGGCAAAAATCCGACTCAAGAGATGGGCGAGATAAAGAGCCAAATAATGATTCAGCTACTTCTGGATCGGATGATGATGAGGGCATGAGTATAAAAATGATGCTAACTGAAGATAGCCCACCACTTATGGAAGATGTTATTTTTCGTAAGGTAAATAGCTCAACAACAGAGTCCAGTTGCTTCCCAAAGAGCTGCACAAATGTCATACCTGATGATGTAGAATGGGTTGACGCTATTGGTGAATTTGAGGTAGGAGGAAAATCATCCTCAGTGGCATGGGAAATGGCCTTTCAAACTTTGATGCGTGCTTTCCACAAGGCATTTAAACAAGTAGGCATACTTAAATTTCGCTGTACACATGATGTCAGTGGAGTGGAGGTTAAAGCGGCAGAAAATATTGATTCCCTATCCAAGTTCTGTTATCTGTCTGGCCCCACGGGCATTCCACATTTGGTTCAGAGTAAAAATGATTTTGACACTTGTAGTGAAATGATTGTCAAATGGTTACTACATGACCGATTTGGGTTAGACACGGAATTCGTACAGGAAATCTTAGAGCAGCTTCCTGGGATTCATAACTGTTTAGGTTATAAATTTCTGAGTGAAAGAGGTCAGAATTCAGGTTCACAAACAGTTAGAAGCGGGTTCCTTCTGGTTAAGAGGAAGAGAAATGTTCAAGGTGGGAAAGGAGCTGATGGTTTTCTCTCAAGTTGTAAAAGACCTCAAAAGCAGTTAGTTGAAGACTATGAGATCAAAAAATCCCTTCCTTTAGGAAAACAACTAAGTGCAAAGCTTCCTGCATATTTGATTGGCGACGTTGTTCAGGTATCATGATATTCTTTAAATAGGACACTGATTGTTCTTGTCAACTTGGTAATTGAATCTTGAATTGTTCTAATGAAACAGTGAATCATGAATTGTTTTGACCTGTGAACAGAAAGATAGGCTTTAATATACGTGCATATGAAAATACACACTACTGCTCAAATCCAAAATAACGTAAACAAAAATTTAAATAAACTGCCGAGTACCATATGGATATAATACAATAAAAGTCGACTTAACTAGTAGATTTCTAGTTTTTTTCTTGATAGGGAGGTGAAGACAACATTGGATTATCAGAGTATGCATTATGAAAAACAAGTAGCAACAAATTGAATCATATTGAACTGTAGTCAATTAACAAGAATCACAAGATTCCCTTCTAATCAAATTGGTTGAATCTCTCCTTTTATGGTAGAATGGAATTGCAAATTGCAGGATTCCAGCAAATCATTTGAGTAATGACACGTGACTGTTTTCTCTGTTCTCCTCTTTTGCACATTCTCATCATTTTGCTTGTGTACAGGCTTGGGAATTCCTATGGCGTTTCTCAGGGGTTTTAGGCTTGGAGGAAACTTTTTCATTCCAGGAACTTGAAAACGAACTGATGAATCCTTGGTTAGACACCATAAATCCACTTGAAGGGTCTGGAAATGAAACTCAAAATGGTGGAGATTTCACCTTATGTACTGGTGCAGCATTAAGAAATGCCCATAGCTCACTGCTGAAAGTGGTAGTACGTGAACTTCTTTTAAAAGTTGCAGGTTTTGTAGACCCTAATTCTGATGCTGGAGAAGGCAAGTCAAGAAGAGGTAGGAAGAAAGACGCAGATAGCTCATTTGCTTCAAAGAAAATGAACCTTGATATGCTCCAGATCAATGAGCTTACTTGGCCTGAACTGGCTAGGAGATACATCCTAGTTGTCTTATCCATGGAGGGTAACCTTGATTCTGGAGAGATTACTTGCCGCGAGAGCAGTAAAATCTTGCATTGTTTACGAGGAGATGGAGGAATACTTTGTGGTTCTCCTACAGGAGTGGCAGGAATGGAGGCCAATGCGCGGGTAAAATTGGGTTATGTTTTTTTTTTGTGAGTAAGTTACGTTTCTTTTATCCAAGGAACAAAAATTATGTTCTGTGTCCATTTAAAGAGTTTTTGTTCCTAGGAAACATATACAAAACATTAATGGAATTCCAAAATTCCAATGTTTCTACTAGCACAGTACCAAAACACTCGCAAACCTCTCGAAATTCTTTGGTCATTTCTCTACATTGTCAATTTATTTTCACATTTTCATTATATTCCGGCTATGTTTTCAAAATGTTTCTGGAGCGTTAGAATGAAATAGTAATACTTACTTTTATCCACTTTCTAATTAAGCTCTTATGGATTTTTGGAAGTTAGAACTTCACTGTGTAAAATGTAGTGCTCTGGTAGATTGGAGGCCAGATTTTCCGTATTAGTTACGTCAACGAAAAATCCAAGTATTTTATGCTGCAGATAATTGTATTAGCACTTTGAATCTCCATTTTTGCATATAAGTAAAATATCTTGATGACAATTATTCTCAGGACTACATTTAAGTTTTCAGGATCCACATACAACCCTTGAATCTATGGATTGTTTATGGGAGGTTGACGGTACTATCTGTTTGCCTCTTTGCTACTCTGTTGCCTTATTGGCGTTGCATTTTGAAAGCTTATTCATTACATGCATGTAATCTAAAGGGCCACACAATATGGAAGTATGGAGCTGTGCGCAATTCTTTGAGTTCATGCTATTTATAATCTTTCTAATTCTAATTCCCGTGTAATTTCATCATTTAATGACCTGTGTTGGGATACGCCAGTAGGCCATATTGATTGAACTTTGTTTTGTATTCAATTGTTTCTATCAAATTAAATATCGTAGCATGAGTTCCTTAATGGTTAAAAATGCACTAATTTATGTGATCCTCAGTTTCTTGCAGAGGCTTCAATGAAAGTGTTTGGTAGGGTGAAGAAATATGACTTTGTAAGCATGGGTCAAGACAAGCCTGATGCAGTGAGCACTCCCGAAATGATTGCAGACACTGGCAATGAAGTCCCTGAGTGGGTGCTTGCACTAGAACCTGCAAGAAAGTTACCAACCAATGTTGGAGCCAGAATAAGGAAGTGTGTGTATGAGGCTTTAGATAAAAATCCTCCAGAATGGGCAAGGCGGATATTGATGCATTCAATTAGCAAGGAAGTTTACAAGGGGAATGCGTCAGGGCCTACAAAGGTACTTTTCCTTTATTTAGTCTAGCACAATGTTAGCCTATGTATTAAGTGTCTAGGAAGCAAATTTATTTCAGCATGTTCGTGAAAGACATCCACATTGTTCTAAAAGTCGGCCTAGTTGGCCGACTACTGGTGCCTAGGTGCTACGCGGCAGTGGGCCGACTAGTTGGCACCTAAGTCCTAGGGGATAGCAGCCCGACGCCACAACTTTATGTTTAGACATGCATTTGGCATTTTGGCCGACAACCAGGCTATGACTAATTGCCAATCCCGATTAACAGCAAGTTGACGTAGTAGTTTATTTTAAGGAAATTGACGTATATTTGTATTATTTCAAATCAATTCTGAAATTATGGTAATTTCTCAATTTCATTTGGCTTTGCACTTCGAACATTGAATTTTATTTTTTACTTGTTATTTGTTGCTATTTTATTTTTAATTTTTCGTGTTACTCTTGATACATTTCTCACTAATCTTATGCATTTCTTACTCAAATTTTGAGAAGGGGGAAATGTTATGTAAAATAATGAAAAAAAGACTAGCGGCTAGGTGCCGACTAGTCGGCCTAGGCATTAGACGCTCCTCTTCCGCCCAACTAGCGCCTAGTGATTTTGGAACATTGAACATTCACTGCGTTGAGGGGTATTTGGATCTTTTAGACCAGCATAAGCGGAGTCAAAGGTAGGGTTTGTTCGGTGGTGTAGTTGGATCATGAAGGTGTTTGTCCCCAGCCAAAAAAGCATATGAGCATGCAGGCCAACCCCTGGAATAAGCCCACCAGGCAGCCGCCCAGGGTCCCAAATTCATTGAATAAGTGTTATATATGATATATAGTGCTTTTGTCATGGGATATTGTGTTAGCTCAGTGGGAACTACTTGACTTCCTCATCCACTAGGTGCAAATTGATCATTACGAGACATTTTTTCTTGTCAATTCTTTCATACTCCAATAGTAACTTATACAAAAAGGTCCCTTTCACTGTCACAAACTTTAGTACAAAGGCATTAGACTAAAAGCTTCCTTTTACTTTTATTTACTTACTATAAAGATATTTAGGGTTTTGTGGTTGATTAGTTCTGTTTTATTGAATTTTCTAATCTTTCCATAACTGCTTTTTATGCCTTTTTTTATTACTCTTGACTAGGAAAACTGAAATAGCTAAGAAATGGACCATAGATGAGACAAAGTGGCTTAATTGTGACTTTTATGATCTTTATTGCTGATTTCAATATAAGAAAAAGCGAATCTCCAACCCCCTAGGAGGACCAAGATGGTTAAATAAGTACTTCAATATGAAATCTTTAACAGAAGCTTGGCCAAATATTATGTGTGGTATTTGTTCACTAAGTTTCTAGTTCAGATCACCTTTACAAGTACTTTTTGTCAATTGTATATTTCATGATATAGATGTTACACAAAACTTAAAAAATACTTTTTGTGGACCTCAATTATTTCAATAAAATCATCAATATTAGTTGATTCAAATCTTTGATACCGAGTTTTAAACTGAATCACTTAAATGTGGCGCAACAAAACAGATACTAATGTGTTGCAGTCCATTGTTTTGATATCATTTAACACTTTTTCTATTATTATTTTAAGAAAAATACTTAGGGCCTCCATTTACAAGCTCGCCTAGGGCCCCGAGGGCCGAGGGGTAGGTCTTACGTGCAATCACGGACACAGACAATAGCTTTTCTTATGGAAATACTGAGGACAAGATATGCAAACATATACACAAAGGCACAGAATTTTTTGTATTTTCCGGAGACTAGTATCTTTCCCCCACTGGACTCATACCAAGTGTTTCCTTGTTAAAGTTACTCACATTCTTTATATCGTCCATGTTATTTGATTTCTTAACAGTAACTTGATGTTGTAAAAAGAAGAAATGAGACATGCTTATCGTTGTATTGCTGCTGACAAGACCACAAAATTGGTAAATCATGCTGTGTCATTGGAGATCGTACATCAGTCGTGATAAAGAGCTGACAGCATCATGTTCTGTTTGATGTGTTCAACATGCCATCTTGTTATGTTTCAACATATACTAAATTTGGAAACTTGGTGTTAGTAAGACCTGGATCTTGATATATAGGGTGTCCTTATCTTTGCTATTATACCTATGGAATTCCTTCAATGTGTAAGCGTTATATTCCTGTTGCTTCTAATATCAGAATTATGAGGACAGTCAGTGATACTTTATTCCCATGACGTGACAAGAGTCATTGTCTTTTTTGTTTATATGGTTTGCTCCAAAAAGTATTATGCAAATTGGTATGCTCTCCTTGATTGAGTCCATCTAGCGAGCACTACAAATCTCCATTACTCCAACAAAAATTGTAGGCCCTTTCGGTGAGTTGTTTGTAGGTTTGGACCCTTTTTGTTGTTTGTGTTGGTGTTGGTCTAATCCTGTGCTATAAAAGCAGAATTGGTTTGTCTCTCAGCCATCGGTTGTATTTTCGACCCAAGTGATCGTTATAAGCTGTTATTACTCCTCCAAATGTCAGAGCTTGTATGTGTTTTGTCTTGGTCTGAACATCTTTGGGGCCTAAGTATTTGGTGTGTTTGGGTATTTATTATTTTATGATCAGAAAGTTCAGTGCGGCACTAATTGCTGGAGTGCGTATGGTTGTTCCTTCTCTCTCATTAGTTTAGAGTCCCGAACTTGCTTTAGGAGTAGACCTTCAATCTGAATCTCAAATTAGAAGTTATTGGAATCTGCAATATGATAGTCTGAAGTTTTTGAATAATCTGAATTCTGAGTAATTCATTTTGTTTTGAACTGTGAATCATGTGATTACATTTCACTGGGATTTTAATGTCCTTTTGCCCTTACTATACTGAGGCCTGATGTTGTTGCTTATGTTCCTCTTTTTTTATTTAGTTTTCTAAATGTCGTTGCTAAATGATTGCAAGTAGGTAAACTTCTCGTAGTTTCTGGAAGGATTCACTTTTCTCTCTGAGTCCTTGCAATAACTTATGATTACATGGTATGTTTGTTCTCGACTGATACAGAGGGCAATTGTTTCGGTGCTTGCGGATGTGAGCCACAAAGATTTGCAGCCCAAACCTGTTAAGAAAGAGAAAGTGAAGAATGTGAGCACTCTATCTGAATTGATAATGAAACAGTGCCGCATCGTGCTGCGGCGTATTGTTGCTGAAGATGAAGAAAAAGTCTTCTGCAATCTCTTGGGAAGAACACTTCTGAACCACAATGATAATGACGAGGAGGGCCTTCTTGGATATCCTGCAATGGTGTCTCGTCCTTTGGACTTCAGGACTATTGATGTCAGATTGGCTGGGGGGGCCTATGGTGGATGCCATGAAGCTTTCCTTGATGATGTTCGGGAGGTTTGTACTTATGCTATTTTTCATTAACCAAATAGTTACTAATTGACCTAACCAAATGATTTATTTGTTATTTCGGTTTTATTTATTGTTATTATTATTGTTGTGAGTTTATGCATGTTCTTTTTCCTTGTATGCGTTGGTGGGTTGGTTTGGGGGGGGGGGGGGGGGGGGGGGGGGGGGGGGGTGTGGTGTTGTGGAGGGTTGGCGTTGCTCCTCTGGGAGGCACTTAGGTGTTGCATGTCCAATGAGTGATACATGTTGGCAGTGTATTTATATAGTAGGGCATATTTGTTAAATGTATTTGGTTTGCTCGAACAAATCTCCTGTGTGACCAAAGGACCCCATAGAAGATGGTATGCTGCAAACCGTTAGGGTGAGGATATGGTATGCTGCAAACTGTAAGGGTCATATCATACTTCATATTCCATTACCTCATTGGTGGGCTGGTCAACTACATCTGATCCTCATAAAGACCAAACTGCATTTGGGGCCCAATGTCTCTATATCACATACACAAATTGTTTATGTATTCTCATAACAGTTTGGTTGCAGTTATGCAATTTTCTAATGTTTCGTGGCATAAATGTGGACACCTTAATCAAGGGTCTCATCATGCCAAGGACAATTAGGGTTAAGGCTGTTCGATTGATAAAAACGAATTTGAATACAGTTCTTAATGGGAATTTTTCTTCAAGTAGGTGTATATTCGAAAAGTACAATTACTTTGTCATGTCACATACCGAAAACAACTGTATGTACATAACGTTTTCTATGGGTCCTGTTTGAACTAGTGCTGCATGTTAAATTAGCATAGCTCTTGTGATGGTTTTCCGTGGTACTATGTAATAAGGAACATCACATTTTTCTAGTGACGAGTTTCTGTATAGTATGTTTTAGAAACTTAAAAACTTTTGAAGATACACTTGCGATCTTGCCACAAAAACTGTTGCTGTTATGTTGACAACTGTCAATGATGTTGTCCTCACCCTGCCTACCTATATTCCTAACTATTTCCCATAAGGCTGTATACATTTTACCTAACAGCAATCATATTTGCATTTTACTATTTCACTTCATCATTTTAGCCAAATGACAAAAATAATACAACTTGTTAAATTCCCCTTTGTCCTCTTAGAAAAATTCGAGTGAAGTTTTATCCTGATAAAAACCAGTGCACTTGTTAGTGATAATGTGAATGCGGGTTAAGTGTTTGTTATGTAATCCCGAGTTGACTTCAGTTTCTGTATGCTGGATAGTATGTTACTATCTCCAAGTATCACCTTAGGATGTACTTTTATCTTCTTACAGATTGAATGTTCAAATATACGCTTGTGTAGAACTTTTATTGAAAATT
This sequence comes from Arctostaphylos glauca, assembly GCA_019985065.2. Classification (NCBI taxonomy): domain Eukaryota; kingdom Viridiplantae; phylum Streptophyta; class Magnoliopsida; order Ericales; family Ericaceae; genus Arctostaphylos; species Arctostaphylos glauca. The sequence continues at coordinate 4,625,480 of JAHSPW020000016.1, read as the reverse complement.
CGTATATTTGAAAATTCAAGTACTTACTTTCATGTTATTTTGTAGGTTTGGAATATTATACGCACTGCATATGCAGATCAATCTGATATGGTTGATTTGGCTGAATCGTTATCCGAAAAGTTTGAAGTTATGTATGATAAAGAGGTGCATTGGAACCTTCCCTACCTTTTCCAAATATTTAATCTTGAGCTTACTGGTTATTGTTTGTAGTTATTGTTAGTTTTGTTCCTTGGGTCATCTTTATCATGTTAATATTGTTAGCCAACTGTCAAATAACACTGTCTTTCAGTAGATAGTTGTTAGGGCAATAGATTACCTAGGGAGGATTTTTATCTGTATTTTACAGTTTAGCTAAGACTACAGCTGTTTTCTTGTTTGGAATTTGTGCAATGCCCTTTAAATGTTTGCAGAGTTAGTGCATGTGTTTGTTTGATCTCAAGCCTTTGACACAGTCATTTTATGCCTCAGGTCCTCGAGGTGGCCAAGAAGTTCACTGAGAATGCCAATTCCCTGTGCAGAAGTGATGATGCTCAAAAAGAGATTGATGAAATGCTTATGAATGCAAATGAGAGCTCAATTCCCAAAGCTCCCTGGGATGAGGGCGTATGCAAAGTATGTGGAATAGACAGGGATGACGATAATGTGCTGTTATGCGATACTTGTGATTCAGAATATCATACGTATTGCTTAAATCCCCCACTTCCGAGAATTCCTGAAGGGAATTGGTACTGCCCTTCTTGTGTTGCTGGTCAGTTCAAGTCCAAAGGACTATCCCATGGTACACAGGTCAAGTGGTGCCGGAAGAAGAAATGTCAAGGAGACTTCACTCGAAATTTTACGGAGACACTTTCTCGATTAGCAAGAACTATGGGGTCGAAAGAGTACTGGGATTACACTGTAGAGGAGGTCAGTGCGTATACCCATTAATCTGTTCATTAAATTTCCATATATTATCTTAGTTGGCTGATAATGTTACATCTCTGTTACGTGCATTACTCTCTGCATTTTTTAATGCTGGGATTCGTATAGTTTTTGGATAGCAGTTTTTGACTAGTCCATTAGATATTCTTGTCCCTTTTGGGGAGTACTTCTTGGCCTCCTTTGTCATGGAACTTGTCCGTTGCTTATCGGATAAAAAAGAAAAAAGCATGATGACCTGATTATTATCCTGCATGTTTACATATATTCTGTAGTTACCAGCACAGTGATTGTTGTGAGCTGCACCTCGTGTTTCTCTTTTTATTTCCTTTTCTTTTCTTCCCCGCTCCTTAACTAGTGTTTGACTAACTCATATTTTTTTGTTTGATGCAGAGAACATTCCTTATAAAATTCTTGTGTGATGAGGCATTGAACACAAGTATTCTTCGAGACCACCTAGATCATTGTTCGTGTACGTCTGTTGATTTGCAGCAGAAACTGCGGTTCCTTTCTTCGGAGTGGAAGAACCTAAAATTAAGAGAAGAAATTCTAGCTGCACAAACCGAAAAAGCAAATGCTGTGGATAAGAGAGCTGGAGACTTGGCTTCAGATGTGTTGGCTCATGTGCTCAATAAAGACGGTAAATTATTGGGAAAGATGCCTACCAGAGGAAACAATGGTTCTTTTCCACAGCTAGAGGATGGCCCAAATGTTTCCGGTGAACAACCTTACTGGCTCCTTTCGAAAAGCAATTCAGAGAAAAATCATCCAAGCAATGGCAATGAATTTACTAGTAATAGTCCGTCAGTGACCCCTTGTCAAGTTCCACAAGGACTTGTCTCATCAAATGGCATTAGAGCAGACGTCGCTGAAAATGTACCTGTTGCGGAAGTCAACTCAGAGGATATGCTTAATGGTCACCATTCCTCTTTTCAATCTGCTGCAAGTGCATTTCAAGATAGTAATCAAGAATTGAGTTCCTTGAAGCATGAGATTTCTTCTTTAAGGGATTCATTCACTCGCCTTGAATATGAACTGCAGAAGGTTTCTATAAGGAAGGAACTTTTGGGGAGGGACTCTAATGGAAGGATATACTGGGGTTTTGGAAGGGTAGATTCACCATCACTGATGGTTGTTAATGGGAATATGCAGAATGCTTCGAGTTCAAGAGGACCAAAAGTTTCATGGGTTTCATACCAATCAGATGCTGAAATCAGAGATATCGTTGGGTGGCTGAGGGACACAGATGCAAGAGAGAGAGAACTGAAAGAGTCCATTTTGCATTGGCAAAGAAATAAGCCAAAAAACTCAAATAATGCCGAAAATCCTGTTCAAAATGAGAAACAACCAAGTTTTCTGGTGACCAAGGCTGTGACTGCTTTAGAGAAAAAGTACGGCCCTGGATTGGGATCAGAGGCCACAGACATCTCAAAGAAGCGAGGGCAACAAGGTAATACATACCGATGTGAGTGTCTAGAACCTGTCTGGGCTTCTAAACACCACTGTGTATCATGCCACCAGACCTATTCCGGTAGTGAGAAACTAGATAGGCATAGTGATGGAAAGTGTAGTGGAGGTTCAGTTGTCACTAAAACCAAGGAGGTAAATGAGGATTCTCCAAAGGGAAAGAAGGTGGTTGCTGAAACCTCAATAAAAAAGCGCCCTAGAAACGACGGAAATGGTAAACACTCCAAAGGTGAAAAGGATGAAAACGGATTTAATGCAAGTAAATTTCAGGAGCCAGGGTGTCCTTATGAGTTTGAGAAGATTAGGTCAAAGTTTGTCCCTCAAAATTCTCTCAGGGACTTGGTAAAAGATGTAGGGCTTATTGGATCTAGTGGGACTGCAACATTTGCACCTAGTGCGTCTCCTTATGTGAATGATCCGGCCCTAAGACTGGTCCCCACAAAGAAAAATGAGGCCGAAGGTGGAAATGAATCAATAAAAAGGACCAGCATTGAAGGGGATATGGACTACTATTGTGGTTTCAACGATTTTCCAAAACATATCGGATATGAGGAGGCATCAAAAATTGAGAGATTGGTACCTAGTTCTACTAATGAAGGGTATCAGTTGGGTATTAAGAAAAAAGGTGCTTGTTTAATTCCTGAATCCTCATTGAGGCGATTGGTAGGCAAGGTTACTCAAATTCTAAGACAGCTCAAGATCAACTTGCTTGACATGGACGCTGCACTTCCGGATGAAGCTTTAAGACCTTCTATGGCCCACTTGGAAAAAAGATCTGCTTGGCGTGCATTTGTGAAGTCTGCAGGGTCGATCTATGAGGTCAGATCTCTGTTCTTATTCTGCTAAAACCAGATTTTGATTTCTTACAAGTTCAAATAGCTCCTTGACTTTGTATTCAGTAAAAGTGGAATCTTTTGAGAATAATTTCCTATAGATTTCCAGCCAGTAAAAGGTAATAGGACTCTCATTAACTGGCTGGGCTAGCTAAATTGGCGAGAATCCTTGTTCCTTACAAGGAGTTCAAGGGTTGGAGTCTTGCTATAAGCACGATCCTCTCCTTAGGCTATAACCTCCTAATGTACCATAAAAAGAAAAAATAGAACTCTCGTCATCATCTACTTTTCAGTCTCGTGTTGCCATTTACATATCAAAGAAAAAAAAAGATCTGTTGATTATCTCAACTATCAAGGAACAAAATTTGGTTTTGTCTCCGTTCCTGTGTCCTATGGGCCCGAAACACAACGGACATTAGTGGACTCTTGAAATTCCAATTTTAAACACAAATACTGAAACACACCAGAACATGTCGAAGTTCTTGGGAATATGCTGAATGATTGAGTTGTTTTGTCACTACCTAAACATATTCGAAAATGACAGTTACAAGTATTCCCAAATTCTTTTGACATTTCCTGTGTGTTCTGTGACTATTTCAAACAGTTTTCGAAATGTTTGTTTTTTCTGTCTAAGAGAAACAATAAACAAAATTTTGATCCTTGGTTCATCTTTCACATAGCTCCTACTAGCTCTCCCCCCCCCCCAACCCCAAGAACCGCACGAGTCTAGAATGGCCTTGGAGACCCATTCACATTTGGTCATTTAGAGTTTAGAAAGGCTACAATACCTTGTGTACTTTTATTCATGGATTCACCAGCATATGTTTATTCTATACTTTAAACTCAATTGGGTCGTTGAATTGAAAGTTTAGTTTAATGGTCTTTGCAGATGGTTCAAGCTACAGTTTTACTTGAGAACATGATAAAAGCAGACTATCTGAAAAAGGATTGGTGGTATTGGTCCTCTCTCCCATCTGGAGCCACCATTTCTACTCTCTCTGGCCTTGCTCTTCGCATCTATACCTTAGATGCAGCCATCCTTTTTGAAAAATCTTCACCCACTTCAGATTCAACAGAGATTCCAAAGCCAGGTGAGCCAGTGATAGAGGGAATATCTCCCAAGTTGGATACACCAAACAACACAACCCAAAAGACCAGTAACGATTCGACTGAGAATTCGAAAGCCAAAAGCAGACTGAAGAAGAGAAGGAAAGACTCTGGAGGTTAAAATAGTAATGAAATTTACATTCTCTTGAATTGTCATTTTGGAAAGTGAAGCAGAAGCTGGTTTGACTCTCTCTTCCTTCCGAATGCCGAGGGTGTTTTGGTCAATGAGGTTTGTCCATGGAGTTGGAAGGTGAGGATTCTGCTGCGGTGCTTGGTCGTCTGTAGATATATGAGGCAAAGCTGATAGTTATACAGATAGGGGATGAAGATTCAGAATTTGACTGATACTGAAGCCTTCTACGAAAGGGAGAAGTTGCTTTCGTCTTGTAAGGTTGAACATGACAACATCCAGAACTGCGTAAAAATGAATCAATATCTGATGTAAAAAAAGGAACAGGTACTGAACTTTTGGTAGTATATTTCTTGAACAGGTACAGCAGAACAACTGAACTTTTGGTAGTATATTTCTTTCTTTAAAACATATTTCATTGGTCTTGCATTCCATTCCCCCCCTCACCTTCCCCAGAAGGGGGAAAAGAGAAAAAAAGAAAAGAATCAGAAGCCCCAGCAATTGGGTCGGTTACAATTACCATGTTTTGCTTGCCCAGTTACGTTAGATAAATTCATAGAAATGAACAGAATTAAAAAGTAGGAAGGCTTTAGAAGCTAAGGGCCCTTTTGGATGGGGATAAGGAAGGGAGATGATTTTTAGAGGGGTAATAAGCATTGATGTGACATATTTAGTACGATTTGGGAGGACAAAAATGTAGAGATCCTTCAAAAATAATCTCCGTTAAAGGGATTGAGGGGTGACATTATTTTTGGGCACTCTCACCCTGTTCAAAAGTTATTCTCGGATATTAGCTAAGAATAATATCCCTTATTTCTTATTAGGATTACAAAATAATCTTCTCTCCCATTTTATCCTTTATCCAAATCATATACTATTTTATCTCATTTTTTGAGTATTCCACTCAAACCATTTATTTTTTTATTCTCCTCTATAAATATCACATCAATATAGGTCAATTCTCTAAAAAATAATGCTCCTCTTATCTTATCTCTTCAATAACTTATTCTTTGAAAATAATTCTTCATTCCCTAAGGTTTTTCTTTCGATGAGTTAGCTGGCATTCTGTATATTAAACTAGTTCTACGGCATTCTGTACAAGGTTTAAAATATATGCTTGTTAAATCCATGTCCGCCAGCTGAATGTGAGTCAACCACTAACACATTAAGAATGGAAGTAGTAAGAGCGAGAAGCGAGGCTCCGTTTCAACTGAGGTTGTGGGGTCATGAATACTGTTATTTCGCCGCTGTTGCGTGTACTGTTATTAGTGATGGATGACGGACCGGTAAAAAAATATCATGAATACATGAATTCCAAATTAATTCTTGTTTAAGAACTCTCATTGTTTGGTTTGAAAATAAGAAATCGAATTGATTTGTAACTGTAGATGGGTGGATTTTCTCAATCAGGACGGAAAACTAGGAGCTTACTATCCAGCCGAAACAATGCTCTCAATTTGGGTGGACCTGTGATCTACAAAATAATAAACCGTCAAAGAGCCCTCTGCCGCTGTGGCAGGAAGACACTCCGATAATTAAGTTAGGCAAAAGCTCACAGGATGAATAACAACTCAGGCCAATATTCTCTATTAGCAAGCAAAATTATGCACTGGTTAGAACGTACCTTTTTTGTTGATCTGGAGCTTTATTTATAGACTTTCTCTTTAATCCCAATTTTCTTAGTATTCTAATTGGAGTGAAGTGCCTTCTGATTGGCCACTAATGAGATAACTCTCTATCAAGTAGTTATCTTCTATCATTAGAGTTTCATTCAATTAATACTTCTCATATTAATTAAATTGGCCGTGGATTTCTCATCCATATCTGTTTGAACTCTATCCCGACTTGTTCGGGATTCTATCTTATCTCGGAGTAACGGCTGCTCGTCGCCTTTCTCAGGCCAACGGTAGTTCGGGCCGACTTTATACAGTCGGCAAGACGTGAGTCCGGCTTTCTTAGGTCGGCTTGGCTCAATACTTGGTTATGTTTTCTTGATTCTTGTATGGTCAACACTCCTTGTGTCGGCCATACCCTCATGTGATCGGCACGTGCCTCTGGACGTATCTTCTGTTCTTGGCCGAACTTACTATTTACTTGGGGGGATAAACGTATTTTGCTAATTACGTTTTTACCCTCGTCAATTGCCCCCTAGCTTCGGCTGCTTCGTATTGACTTGGCGGAGTAGTCGAGGCTATACAAGATATAATCATTCTGACTCTACCTATTCTCGGGCGGATGGTTTCTCAACCGCCATTTGCGAATTTGCAGCGTCGCATTAAAGCCTGATATGACTTCGTGGCAGACTTTATTTCCTTGGGACCACGCGTACCCTGAGCGTGCCAAAATTCGAACCGTCCGACCGTTCGGGAATACCTAAGGCCATACGTGTACGGTTTCTCCCCCTTATCTCCTTTCCATTCTTCCACTGTGTCTTTCTCTTCCGAGTTTATCCACCGTCGCTCTGTCACTGATAGACCTTCGTTCGTCGACCTGTGTAAGTCGCCTCGCGAAAAATCCCTACGTTCTTTCTTTTTCTGTCCATCTGTCTCTTTCCCCCTCCTCTAATGGGGATTTTTAGGCAGTTAGTAGATACGCCAGAAAAAATGGCAGAATTCCAACGGCGATACAACATCTCTTATGATGTTGCCATCGAACTTAACGACCCCACCACTCCTCGTGATAGGAACGATCCTGACACCTTTCACGTCCCGTTGATGGCGATTACTGAGGGTGGAGTTCGGTTTCCACTCAATCGCCTTCTTCATGAAGTGCTTTGTTGGTATCGGCTGCATCCCATGCAGATCTCCATAAATACATATAGGATTATTCATAGTATAGTTGAACTTAATAGGATAAACAACACAGACTTAGGCCTTCGGGAAATTCGATTTTACTACGATATGGTCAGAAAAGGCTCGGACGCCTACTATCTGAAGAACCGACCTCATATCGAACGGATCGTTACTTATCTGACAGATTTCAACCGAGGCAATGACAATGATTTCCTCATCGTCACTGGTAACTGGGAGATTGGTCGCGATGAGCCAGAACGCCCTAAGTTCCACATCCCGATCCAATTTGGTGTCATCCGTTAGTGTCCCAACCTTGTTCTTTTCTTCTGAGTTTTCTTCCTTAGCTTTTGACTGTGTTTAATGTCGCTTGTGTGTTTTCCATCTTTTTTGCAGCTTTGAACGCCAACAAGAACCGAATCAAGAGACTGATAAAACTTGATGACGTGAAGAAGGTTGTTCGGTACAAGGGATCCTTCGGCCGGAGCTGCGCCCGATCTCCCGAGGTGCTCTTGAAGTACGCAGCAAGTTACAGGGGGTATATCAAGAATTCTATCCCCGACGCCACAGTTGTTGCTGCCGATCTTCCTGGGGATTTTCCCGAAGGTGTGCCGCTCTTTGAGTCTTAGCGACCCAATCCGGTAACAGTAGTAGCTATCGAGGGCATCCCTATTTCGTCCACTTCATCGGGTGCCGAACACTCATCCCCCAAATCGCCGTGCATCTGGAATTCTGAGGACGACCAGGAAATTGATCAAGATCTGATGGCTCGCGATCGAAATGTTCCCAACCTCCGCGAGATGATGCGGCAAAAGAAGAAGAAACAGCCGGATGCTGGCCCGAGCTCGAAAATGAAGGAGCCGACCACAGCCTCCGAAGAAACGTCTATCGAAGCCTATGCTCCTCTTCTGCCGAGGGGGAGGCTCAGGAATCCCCCTCAAGACAACCCTTCTGAGTCTTCGAAGGCGAAGAAGGCCAAAATAGTAGAGAAAGCCAAAGCAGTGGAGAAGACCGCTAAGTGGCGTCCTTCTCTATTGGTGAATGGGGCTGATCCCTTTACTGTTGCAGACTCAGTGGCGGATCTTGATGTAACACAGACCCTTTTGTGTATGCTGATGCTGTCAAAGGATGTGGAGCTGTACAAGGGCACCGACCTCCCGAGTCTAATGCGCTCCGTGATGGCCCACGAAGTTTTCGTAAGTGTTCTTGAATAATTGTTGTCTTTTTTCTGTCTATGCCACTTTGATCATGTTCTTGTTCCCTCTTTGTTGTAGGCGGCGCAAAAAACCTTGATGTGCCTGAGCCAATGCCAGGACCTGGAAGCTCGATACAGCACCATTGATATGGAGCTGAAAGACTGGAAGGCCAAGTGCACCAAAGCCCAGGAGGACTTGGCTGCAGCCAAAAACAGAGCTCGTGAGGCCGAGCTGAGGGCTGATACGATTCAGTATCAGCTGGGCACAAAAAGAGGCAAGAGTGCCGAGATGGAGGAGCAAATGGCCGAGCTCAAGGTACGGCATGAATGCGAGCTAAAGCGCCTTCAGGACGAATCCTATGGGAAGGGTATGTCGGATGTCGCCGCTGACTTCCTTGAGAACCAGATTCCCGAAATCCAAGCTGATTTCATCGGGATGGGCTGGAAGGCCGCTCTGGAGGCCTGCAATGTTCCCAAGGACTCTTCCCTGTTCACAACGATTCCGTCTGCTACTGACCTAGATACCGAGGAACCCGCAGCTGAAGAAGCGGAGAAGAGTGCTGAGCTTGCCGATGCTGCTGGTACCTCGATCCCAATCACGGATTCCGGGGAAGAGAAGGGGCAAGCCAACACTGGATGTCGCGCCTTAGGATTCTTTTTGTATTTCTGTTTAGTTTGATGGTTCTGCAATTTGCTTCTCGAATGTACTCTGACTTTAAATGAATGAATACACTTTTGTTGCTGTCAATCTTGCTCTCGTGTATGTTGGGTTTGTCTCTGAGTTGTGAACCCTCGTCTTGGTTGTTTTAATCAATAGTTAGGTTTAAACACACACTTTTCGCAAGTATGTTCTGGAGTTCAAACTTTTCTCAAGTGTTGAACTTTCTCAAATTTTTCTCAAATTTTTCTCAAGTTTGTTCGGCTTGCTTAACCTGTAGTCAAGCTTAAACATATACCTTTCACAAGTACGTTCTGGAGTTCAAACTTTTCTCAAGTGTTGAACTTTCTCAAACTTTTCTCAAGTTTGTTCGGCTTGTTTAACTTGTAGTTAGGTTTAAACACATACTTTTCTCAAATATGTTCGGGGGTTCAAACTTTTCTCAAGTATTGAACTTTCTCAAATTTTCCTCAAATTTGTTCGGCTTGTTTAACCTGTAGTTAGGTTTAAACACATACTTTTCTCAAGTACTGAATTTTCTCAAACTTTTCTCAAATTTGTTCGACTGGTTTAACATTTAGTCAGGTGTAAAAACATATTTTTCTCAAGTACTGAATTTTCTCAAACTTTTCTCAAGTTTGTTCAGCTGTTTAAACTGTAGTCAGGTGTAAACACATACTTTTCTCAAGTACTATTCGGGAGTTCAAATTTTTCTCAAGTGTTGAACTTTCTCAAACTTTTTTTAAGTGTGTTCGGCTATTTTAACCTGTAGTCAGGTGTAAACACATACTTTTCTCAAGTACTGTTCGGGAGTTCAAACTTTTTCAAGTGTTGAACTTTCTCAAACTTTTCTCAAGTTTGTTCGGCTTGTTTAACCTGTAGTCAGGTGTAAACACATACTTCTCTCAAGTATGTTCGGGAGTTCAAACTTTTCTCAAGTGTTGAACTTTCTCAAACTTTTCTCAAGTTTGTTCGGCTTGTTTAACCTGTAGTCAGGTGTAAACACATACTTCTCTCAAGTATGTTCGGGAGTTCAAACTTTTCTCAAGTGTTGAACTTTCTCAAACTTTTCTTAAGTTTGTTCGGCTTGTTTAACCTATAATCAGGTGTAAACACATACTTCTCTCAAGTATGTTCGGGAGTTCAAACTTTTCTCAAGTGTTAAACTTTCTCAAACTTTTCTCAAGTTTGGACTTACATTCTATTCATGCATGCACTGGATTTATCTTTGCCCCCAGTAAGGTAGTAAAGGTGGCCACAACATTGATAGCCTTACTGAATATCTACTCATAAATTGAAACTGGTGCTTTTATTCATTGAAATCAAATGTAGCAAACATAAGTACTAAAAAGGAAAGTCTACTGGTAAAACTTCTTAAGGTTGGAGACATTCCATGTGCGTGGTATTTCTTTCTCATCAAGGTCCTGCAGTTTGTAGGCGCCCTTCCCAAGGCGTCCGATAACTCTATATGGACCCTCCCAATTGGCTCCGAGCTTGTCGTCAATTGGGTCTTTCGTGTTTCCCATGACCTTGCGAAGGACTAGGTCGCCGAGATCAAATTCCCTTTAATGGACTTTCTTATTGTAAGACCTGGAGAGAGTGGATTGATAGAAAGCCAGTCTGATCATGGCTCGTTCCCGTTTTTCTTCGGCGAGGTCGAGCTCTACTGCCAATGCTTGATCGTTTCCTCCTTACTCCATTAAAACTGATAGCCTTACTGAATATCTACTCATAAATTGAAACTGGTGCTTTTATTCATTGAAATCGAATGTAGCAAACATACGTACTAAAAAGGAAAGTCTACTGGTAAAACTTCTTAAGGTTGGAGACATTCCATGTGCGTGGTATTTCTTTCTCATCAAGGTCTTGCAGTTTGTAGGCGCCCTTCCCAAGGCGTCCGATAACTCTATATGGACCCTCCCAATTGGCTCCGAGCTTGCCGTCAATTGGGTCTTTCGTGTTTCCCATGACCTTGCGAAGGACCATGTCGCCGAGATCAAATTCCCTTTGATGGACTTTCTTATTGTAAGACCTGGAGAGAGTGGATTGATAGGAAGCCAGTCTGATCATGGCTCGTTCCCGTTTTTCTTCGGTGAGGTCGAGCTCTACTGCCAATGCTTGATCGTTTCCTCCTTACTCCATTAACTTGGTGCGAAGAGTTGGGATGCCGACTTGATCAAGCGGGATGACAGCCTCAGTGCCATACGCGAGTGAATACGGGGTGACACCCGTAGATCGGCGAGGGGTGGTCCTGTATGCCCACAGGACGAGTGGTAATTCTTCGACCCACTTGCTTTTGGCCTTTTCCAGCCGTTTCTTGATTCCTCCCAATATCGTCTTATTTGAAGTTTCTGCCTGCCCGTTGCACTATGGATATGCCACTAAGGCGTAGTAATTTCGAATCTGATACTGTGAGAAGAAGGCCTTGAACTTGTCCTGGAACTGGGTTCCATTATCCGAGACGATGACATATGGGATACCAAATCTAGTGATGATGTTCTGCCAGACAAATCGCTCAACATTCTTCTCTGTGATCTTGGCCAGGCGTTCGGCCTCTATCCATTTGGTGAAGTAGTCTGTGCCGACCAACAGATACCTCCTTTCCCCAGTTGCTTTGGGAAGTGGACCAACAATATCCAGGCCCCACTGAGCTAAAGGGTCATGGGCTGGTGAGTGGTGCTAGGTCGGCAGCAAGCTGATGTGTGATTGGGGCAAATTTCTAGCATTTCTCACAAGTCTGGACATATTTCTTTGCATCTTCCTGCATGTAAGCCACCAGTATCCCTGAGATATGGCGCGGTGGGCAATGGATCTGCCCCCAGCATGGCTCCCACATGTCCCCTCATGAATTTCGAACATGAACTTTTCTACTAGATTAGGGTGCACACATTTCAGATAGGGACCAGTGTAGGATTTTCGATAAAGTTCTTACTTAGGTGTGAGCCTAAAGCGCGTTGCTCTGATTCGCAGCTTGTGAGCTTCCTTTTTATCGTCGGGAACTGTTCCCCTAGTAAGATAGGAGATAATGAGATCCATCCAACTTGGGCCGAGATCGATCTCTAAATCCTTCTCAGCAATTGGGATGTCGATACTCGGATACTCAATGGTGTCCACATATATGGTCCTATGCTTATCTCGGGGTATAGCCGAAGCCAAACATGCCAAGGCGTCCGCGTGCTCGTTCTGTCTAGAGGTGATGTGAGTCATTTCTACTTTTCTGAACTTAGATAACTCTGCTCTAGCTGTCTCTGCGTAGGCGATAATCTTCTCGTCTTGGGTGGCGTATTCTCCGTTGAGCTGATTGAGGACCAGTTGTGAATCACAGTAGACTGCCACATACATTGCCCCCAGGTTATGCGCGAACTTGAGCCCGTGTATCAACGCCTCATATTTGGCGACATTGTTGGAGGCACTGAAATTCAGTCGGATGGACTGCTCGAAATAGCACCCGTCCGGTTCTTCAATAACAATGCCGACTCCAGATCCACGCGAACATGACGATCCGTTAACATATAACCTCCAGTATGGTACTTGGTCGGGAATTAGCCCATCCTGTTCTCCCTGTTCGGGCAAGCCCGTTTCTGAGATTCCAGCCACCTCCACTGTAGGCTCGTGAGAGAATTCCGCAATGAAATATGCTAGAACTTGTCCCTTCAATGCTGTCCTTGGGAGGAATCTGATGTCGTATTCCCCGAGTTCCACGGACCAAGTTGCCACCTAGCCTGATAGTTCTGCTCTTCTCAAGACAGTGCTGAGGAGGTGTTTAGTCAGTACTTCTATCGCGTGGGCCAGGAAATAATGTTGTAATTTCCTAGAGGCCACCACAAGGAACAAGATCAACTTCTCCAAGGGGAGGTATCTCGTCTCTGAGTCGAGAAGTGTCTTACTAACGTAGTATATAGGCGTCTGTTCGCCATCCTTATTTTTTAGCAAAACTGCGCTGACCGCATGCTCGGACACGGCCAGGTATAATGTTAACGTATCCCCCTTCTCGGGAGTCATGATCAATGGTGGGTTTGCTAGGTAGGTCTTGATCTCCTGGAAAGCCTTTTCGCATTCCTCCCCCAAGAGTACTTGGACTGTTTTCTCAACAGTTGGAAAAACGGCCGACATCGGTCGGATGATCGGCTAATGAATCTGTTGAGAGCTGTTACCATTCCTGTCAACCTCTGAACCTCCTTCACAATTCGGAGGCTTTGTAGATTTTGCAGGGCGATGATTTGATCAGGGTTGGCCTTTATTCCCCTCCGTGTAACCAGATGCCCCAAGAATTTTCCCGAGCTGACCCCGAAAGCACATTTCGAGGCGTTGAGCTCGAGTTTGTACTTTCTGAGTACCTGAAAAGTTTTGCCGAGATCGTCGATATGGGTTTCGGCCTCCTCAGACTTGACGACCATATGTCGATGTACACCTCCATGCTCTTCCCAAGAAGTTCCCTGAACATAAGAGTCGCCAACCTTTGATATGTTGCTCCTGCGTTTCTCAGTCCGAATGACATTACTTTGTAGCAGAACAAACCGCGTGGAGTAATGAATGACGTCTTCTCTTGGTCTGGCGCGTACATGGCTATCTGATGATACCCTCGGTATGCATCCAAGAAGCTCATGCACCGATATCCAGCTGTGGCATCCACGAGCTGATCTATTTTTGGCAGTGGGAAGCTATCCTTGGGACAGGCTTTGTTCAGGTTTGTGAAGTCAACACACACTCTCCACTTGCCATTTTTCTTTTTAACCACCACGGTGTTAGATAACCACTCGGGATAATGCGCCTCTCTGATAGCCTCGGCTTCCAACAGCCGATCTACTTCTTCTATCACGGCATCCACATGTTGGACTGTCGACGGGTTTGTGGACAGGATCCACATTCAGGTGATGACAGATGATATCCGGGCTCCCCCTAGGCATCTCCTGTGGTGTCCAAGCGAATACGTCAATGTGTTCCTTAAAGAACTTTATCAGAAATCTTTCGTCATGCTCTGATAACTCTTCACCGATGAGAAAATACCGCTCTGGGTCTGTCTCATGAGCCAATACCTGCTTGAGTTTTTCCACAACTCGATCGGCTAGATTACGCCCGATATCCTCTATCGTTGGCCGATCTGGGACCTCTATAGACTTCACGTGTTCGGCTTTGGGCTTATGTTTTATCGAGGTGACATAACAGTTTCTCGCCGTTGTCTGATTCCCCCGAACACATTCGATCCTCTTCTTACCCGGGAACTTCAGCATCTGATGATATGTGGAAGGGATTGCCCCCATCCTGTGGAGCCAGGTTCTCCCCACAATGGCATTGTATGCCGATGGCACGTCTACGACCAGAAAGTCGATATCCAAGGTCACTCTCCCTGCCTGCACGAGGATAGTGATGGATCCCAAGGGTCAGACTGCCTTGGCACTGAATCCGATGAATGGAATGTCGGCCTTTTGCAAGTCTGCCTTATCAAGCTTGAGCTTCTTAAAAGCGTCATAGTACAAAATTTCCGTTGAGCTGCCCTGGTCAACTAGGATTCTCTCTGTGTTGATGGTGCTGAGGAGCAGCGTGATTACTAATGCATCATTGTGGGGGTGGGTCACCCCCTCTAGATCATTATCTGAAAAGGATATAACCATATCTGTCTTTGTTTCTGGTTCCTTTCGCTTTTGCCCGAGATGTTGAACGTGATGTTCATGCCCGTCCCGGCGTCGCTGGAGTCGTATTTCTTTTTTATCAGGGATGGGAGTTGCTGCATGTATGACATGCACGGTCCCGGTTATCGTTGCCTCTTTAGAGGATTCGGTTTCCATTGGTTCCGGCTGGACCGTTGGCTGCCGCTAATCGGCCACAAATCGCCTAAGGTGCCCGGCTTCAACTAATTCCTCTAGGAATCGCTTAAGCGCCTTGCACTTCTCTGTGATATGGCCATTATTGTGGTGATAGCTGCACCAATCTCTGTTCGGGTCACGTTTTACTGGTTCCCCCCTGACACTGCTAGCCATTTCCAAAAAGGCTCGTTCATCAAAGGCCAGATCAATTTGAAGATAGGAGTGTTAAAAACCGTACGTATCGCCCTATACGCCTGGGGTCCAGGTGGTTTGCGCTCCTTCATTACCTGCGCCACTTCGGCCACCTCAGTTCGTGGTCTTTTTGCCGCAGGTTCTATCGCAGCACTTCTATGGGCCTTGCCCGTTGGCCGATCCTTGTCTCGGCGAATCTCGTCCTCGAACTTAGCGTATTTCTCGACCCTTCCCATCAGGTCGGCAATAGTACTCGGGGGATCTATAGTGAGAGATTCCCTCAGCCGATCTCGGTACGACAAACCCAGCCTGAAGGATTCCACGACATAGGCCTCCTTACAATCCCCTATCTCATTATAGGTTGCCCAATACCTGCTGGCGTATTGTCTGAGATCCTCCTCCGGTCCTTTTCTCAAGGCCAAAAGGATATTCACATACTTCTTTTGTGCTCGGTTAGCCACAAATCGCTTGAGGAACTGGTCTGCCAATTGCCTCCAGCTAGTAATGGATCTCAACGGGAGGGCCTGAAACAAATTTAGGGCTATCTCGCCCAAACTCAAGGAAAAAACCTTGCAATAGAGGCTGTCATGGCCTACATATACCATCATGGAGTTCAGGAATCCTTTGATGTGAGTCATCGGATCCGTTCATCCATTATAGATCGTGAACTTGGGAGGGACAAACTTTCTGGGTAAGTCCTCCATCTCAATTTGTACTGACAATGGTGACACTCCCAGCTGTTGTAGCTCTTTATGATTCTCGTCATCCTCCAGGCGTTGAATCCCAATTGTTGATTCAACCACGCCCTCATGTCGGTAACCGGAGCAACTGGCGGTACGATTTGATATGCGATCTCCTGCTGAACATTTGGGGCCATCCCTGCCCGCTGATTCAGCCACTCACGCATGCCGGGAAGTGGTTGCACTGGAGGTAATCCCGCCAGATTTGATGGTGCCCCATCTTGGTTTTTCCCTCCTCGGGGCCTCCAACTCGGTTCGTGTCAGCTATCCTGCCTTGATGGCCCAGTCTCGGAACGCTCATCACGCCTAGATACCAACTGTCGGGCCGGGTTTCTTTGCTTGCAGAGAGTGCGGTTCTCTCTCTCCATGCGTCGTATGTAACGCCTCATGTCCTCTATATCTTGGTCCCTTCTCCGGACCCGATCGATATTATTGTAATCCTCGTCTCGGTGAGACCTTTCGTGAGTTTGGGATTCTCTCTCTCCCTCGTTCCGGGTTTGAGTTAGGAACCTGTCCCTGTTTTTCGACCGTTCTGCTTCTCGCGGAAGATCGAGGCACTGCTCCAGCGGTAGTGATGGCAATGCAGTTGGTAGCGCGGGAGCTACCGAGGTATTGGCGGGTAGTGGAATAGCAGGGGGCGGCACCTGTTCTCCAGGATGCTTCCCAACCAGTTTTGGGGGTTGAACCCTTGGGATTTCTTTCCCAGGTCCCCTCGATTTATGTGGAACTGCAGGGGGGATTTGGATCTATCTTTCCCCTCGCGCTCCCTCCCCTGATCTCTTCTGGGTGTTTCAGCCATGAGTTTCTAGTTTTCCCACAGACGGCGCCAATTGTAGATGGGTGGATTTTCTCAATCAGAACGGAAAATTAGGAGCTCACTATCCAGCCGAAACAATACTCTCAATTTGGGTGGACCTGTGATCTGCAAAACAATAAACCGTCAAAGTGCCCTCTGCCGCTGTGGTAGGAAGACACTCCGATGATTAAGTCAGGCAAAAGCTCACAGGTTGAATAACAACTCAGGCCAATATTCTCTATTACCAAGCGAAATTATGCGTTGGTTAGAGCATACCTTTTTTGTTGATCTGGAGCTTTATTTATAGACTTTCTCTTTAATCTCAATTCTCTTAGGATTCTAATTGGAGTGAAGTACCTTCTGATTGGCCACTAATGAGATAACTCTCTATTAAGTAGTTATCTTCTATCATTAGAGTTTCATACAATTAATACTTCTCATATTAATTAAATTGGCCGTGGATTTCTTATCCATATTTGTTTGAACTCTATTCCGATTTGTTCGGGATTCTGTCTTATCTCAGAGTAACGGCTGCTCGTCGCCTTTCTCAGGCCAACGGTAGTTCGGGCCAACTTTATACGGTCGGCAAGACGTGAGTCCGCCTTTCTTAGGTCGGCTTTGCTCAATACTTGATTTTGTTATCTTGATTCTTGTATGGTCAACACTCCTCGTGTCGGCCATACCCTCATGTGATCGGCACGTGCCTCTGGATGTACCTTCTGTTCTTGGCCGAACTTACTATTTACTTGGGGGGATAAATGTATTTTGCTAATTACGTTTTTACCCTCGTCAATTGCCCTCTAGCTTCGGCTGCTTTGTGTTGACTTGGCGGAGTAGTCGAGGCTATACAGGATATAATCATTCTGACTCTACCTATTCTCGGGCGAAGTGTTGAGGGAGTGTAAAAAATAATTAAAAAATTAAGTTACCGAAATACTTCTAAAAATAGTCAATATTTAACTTTTGCGTTTAAAAAATAAATGGTTGTTATCGGTTGGACGTAATTTGAATGAAAACGTAAATTAAAAGTAAAAATTGAGCCATTTTAAATAGTAGGGATTAAAGTAGCACTAGGTCCAAACTAGAGGAACTACTAAAGCAACTTATCGTATAAATTACTAACCTTAAGTGGCCCGATTGGATGAAGAATTATTTGTAAGGGGATAAGTTATAGATAGGGGATTATTTTTGAATGGTTATATAGGGGGATAAGAAAATAGATAGTTTTGATGATGGATTAAAGAGGGGTGATAAATTTTGGTTTGGTTTGGATGTTTTAAAAGATCACACAGAACATTAAAACATACCTATTTATAGTCTACTACTAAAGACATTGAAAGACACAATTATCGCTAAATACATACTACACCATACTCTCCTACTAAGAAAAGAACTTGTCCTCAAGTGATAGTAGAATCCGTCGGCAATAGGACACCAAGTGTTGCACGTTGAATGTGTTGGAGATACTCAAATGAGGGTGCAATTGGACTTAGTATGCATTATCATTGACCTTGCACAAGACTTCACAAGAGCCCACTTTCCGATCATTCAACTTCATGTAAGTCCCATGAGAACGCATTTCCTTGCTTAAGATTACCCATACAAGATCCCCTTCTTTAAATACAAACTTCCAAGTGCATCAACAGCCGCTTTATATTTCGCATTAGACTTCTCAATTTGGAGCTTCACTTGAGCGTAGACATTCTTCATAAATGCAACCATTTCTTCCGCCTTAAAATGCCCTTTCTTAGGGGTTGGTAAAGGAATTGGATCAACCACCCTAGAAGGTTTCTACCCATAAACTACTTTGAATGGGGAAGTGCAAATGGTGCGGTTTCGAGAGGAGTTGTAAGCAAATTTCACCAAGGAAAGAACGTCATCCCAACCTTTCAGATGTTCACCAACTAGACATTGTAATAAATTCCCAAGGCTCCGATTAACCACTTCCATTTGTCCATCGATTTGAGGATGAAAAGAAGTACTAAAGTGTAAGTGAGTACTAATTTTCTTCCACAAAGTTCTCCAAAAGTGGGCAAGGAACTTAGCATCGTAGTTGGAACAATTGAAGTAGAAACTCCATGCAACTTATACACTTTCTTGAAATAGAGATTGACAATGTTAGTCACATCCATAGTCTTCTTGCGAGTTATAAAATGAGTCATTTTTTAGAAACGATCAACTACCACCATGATAGAGTCACTACGCCTTTATGTGGGAGGAAGCCCCAATACAAAATTCATGCTAATACATCTCCAAGGACCATCCGGCACTGGTAAGGGCATATAAAGCCCTGCATTAGTTGATGTCCCCTTACTTCGCTGGCATGTTTGGCATCTTTGCACATAGGCCATCTTTACTCATTCCCGGCCAATTGTAATCATCTTGAAGTAACCCAAGAATCTTATTCTTGTCAAATGACCCAACTTGCGACTTTTGGCCAATAAGTGGTCCCTCAAAAAGCATTTAGGAACACACAACTTGAGCCGGGGAAAGAGGAACCCATCCTTCAACATATAACAAGGATAGTTAAGTGTGTCACATATTCACAAAGTGATCGACCGGCAAAAGTGTTGCTGATGCGCCGACCAAATTAATATTTAATATTAAAACTGATCCTTACCTCACAAGTATAGATAACTAGTGGAGCGGTAAGATAGAGTATCGATCCACAAAGACAGCAGGAAGATGAATCATGAAACTTGGAGTTGTAGCGTTTTGGACGCTAACTTTTGATTGATTTGGTTGATTTTAATATCTAAAGCTGCAAGTTGAACTAAAATAGGAAACTAATGGATTAAGAAAGTAGGCTCGATCCGTGGAATCCTTCCATCCTAGATTTTAGGTAACAACATCTTCTCTTTTATAACTCAATCAAGAATTCAGGCAAGAGAATCTTGATCAGAAAATCTTTCGATTAAAATTTATTTGATTCTAATGATGTATTCAAAACTGATTCTCGTTCAATAAAACTAAGACAAATCATAGGAGGACATCGGCTCAAGTATTAATCGTACCAAATTAATGGTGATGATTAATCAAGAGTATAACACTACTTGTTTGGTTCGAAAAGTGAGAACTATAAATCAATTTGAATAAACGGTAGAAAAATATAAAAAGATTTTGAAACCGTAAATCATGGGATGAAATCCATCCTTGGATCTTACCTAGATGATTTAGCCTAGAATATTAAAGACAAAAATTAAATAATAAATTGAAAACATCTTACTAGAATTGATGAACGCAATAAATTTCTAATAATCTTACCGGAAAACTTGAACGGAACTTGAATTAATTGAATGAACTTGAAGTAAAAATTGCTAGAAATTTATTGCTAAAAACTCTAATTAATTGAATCGAAATTGAATATAAAAGTTGAATAAATAAAAGAGGTGTGTAGATCTAAGCCTCCTAAGTTTTTAAATAAGAAAAACCTAAGAGAAAAATTAGGAAAAGGATTTCTAATTCTCTAAGGAACTAATTACAATTAGAATAATTAAAAAGAAAAAGAAAAGGTTACCTAATTCTAATAGGAAATTACCTTAAAAGATTAAATAAAATAAGAAAATACCAGAAAATAACTTAATTTTGCGCTCAGATTTGGTCACTGGAAATTTTTAGTGTTTTTCTTCAAAATCTGACTGGATGACCTGACTGCATGTTCGAGTCAGGTTTCAACCTGACCTGTTCATCAGGTTAGGTCAGATTTTTCTTCCTGGAGGTTCAGGTTAGATTTCAGCCTGACCTGTTCATTAGGTCAGGTTAAATTTTCTTTTTTCTTGATTCTTTTATTTTTTTTCGTATTTTCTTCGAGCTTCGCATCACTCTTGGCCTCTGTACTTCTTCCAATCATGCTTCCATCCTTTCTCAAGTGTCGGAACTTCCTCCAAACTTTTGGATTTCACTATTTCGTCAGTCCAACACCTCTTTTAACATAGAAAATCTGAAATTGGACAGAAACTACCTAACGTGCATTATTCGATAAAATTGATATTTAAGTATTGTACGTATGCTAAATAAGACATATTGAACCGGTTATACGAGATGTATTACGGTATCAACACAAAGCTTCAAAAATCTTGATAAAGTAATGGTCATCAACATAGAATGTACAATATTTTTCAAATTCAACAACCCTAGTCTTTATTTTCATCAAAAGGGTCACTCTTCGACTCAATTCATTGGCCACTTTGTTGAGAATCCCGATTTGTGCTTCAAGGAGAATGTGAATTGTTGTAAGTAAGCCACCCACTTGGCATGACGTTTGTTGAAGTGTCGTTGGCTATTGATGTACTTGAGAGCTTCATAATCGGCATTAAGAATGAATTCCTTGTAGGCAAGATGGTAGCTCCAATACTTGAGGGCTTAGATAATAGCATAGAACTCCAAGTCATAAGTAGAGTACTTGAGTTTAGGCTCATTCAATGTTTCACTAAAGAAGGCAATAGGTTGACCTTCTTAGCTAAGTACTTCACAAATTTCCACTCCCGAAGCATCACAATTAAGTTCAAAGGTCTTGTCAAAATCTGGTAATGCCAAGATAGGAGCTTCGGTAAGTTTTGACTTTAAGAACTGGAAACTCTCGGGGCTTCTTGGGTCCATACAAATACTTTTTGTTTGAAGCAACCGGTAAGAGGAGCCGCGATGCTACTAAAGTTGCGAATGAACCTCCGATAGAATGTGGCGAGCCCATGAAAGGACACTTCTTGAGCATTAGTAGGAGTTGGCCATTCAACGATTTCCTTGATCATGTCATCATCAATGTGAACCCTGTTTGAAGATACAACATAACCTAAGAACACCATATTATCGACGGCAAAACTACACTTCTTCAAATTCCCATAGAACTCTCTTCTCAAGATTTCAAAGACTTGTTGAGAGTTGGATGAGTGATCTTCAAGACACCGACTATACACCAAGTTATCATCAAAGTACACGACTACACATATGCCAAAAAGATGTTGAAGCATTTGAGTCATGACCAGCATAAAAGTCCTAGGAGTGTTGGTAAGACTAAAAGGCATCACAAGCCACTCAAAGAGGCCATGCGGGGTCTTGAAAGCCGGTTTCTATTCATATCCTGGGCGGACTCGGATTTGATGGTAACCACTTCTTAGATCAATCTTGGAAAAAAACTTTGATCCGGCAAAGCAATCCAACATATCATCTAGCTTTGGAATGGGAAATCGGTACTTGATAGTGATCTTGTTTATAGCTCTACTATCCACACACATCCTCCACAAACCATTTTTCTTCGAAGTCAAGAGAGCTGACACCGCAAAGGACTAAGGCTTGCCGTTATGTAATCTTTGTCTAAGATATCCTGAACTTGCCTTTGAATTTTTTCTCTCTCCCTTTGAGACATCCTATAGGCAGGCTTGTTAGGAAGAGGAGCCCTGGGCACTAAGTCATTACGATGTTAAATATTTCACGAAGAAGGCAACTCAGAAGGCAATTCTTGAGGAAATACATCAGTATATTCTTTTGAAAGCTTAGAAACGACCTCGGGAATAGTCGACACACCCATATCCGCTATAGAGACCAATACTAGAACATACCCGATTTCTTGATTTTCCTAGAGAAATCTCTTAGAAGCAAGCAAAGTTGTAGCAGATGGCTTTAGAGTCGCCTTCTCTTTCATAGGTAACAAAGTGAATTGCCGATTGTCCTTAAGAACGGTGTAAGTATTTCTCCTGCCTTCATGGATGGAATGCCTATCATATTGCCACAGTCGCCCAAGTAGAATATGACAAGCATTCATAGGAACTACATCGTACCAAATCTTATCAAAATACTTTTTTCGAATGGAAAAGGATACCAAGCACCTCTTAGTCAGCTTGATCTCATTGCCCTTCTTGAACCAAGAAAGGGTATAAGGACGGGGATGCTCTTCCATCTTGAGTTGAAGCTTTTCGACCACTTCTTGAGAAACTACATTTTCACAACTTCTGCCATCAATAGCCATACTGCAAACTTGGTCCCCAGTGTTACAAGTGGTATAGAATATATCAGTTCGCAACCAATCTACTTCACTTTCTTGTTTAAGAGTGAGTAAAGTAGTCTTTTTGATCATCAAGATAAATCATTCTTCGTGTTCACCATCACCCCCAACTTCTTCTCATAAGGTCTCATCATAAATGGAAATATCATCTTCATAACCTTGCTCCACTACTTCTTCAATGAAAAGTGACTTGTTTCGACCTCCAGAAGACTTCTGGCAATCCAAAGATTTGTAACCTGGCTCCCCACACTTGAAACACTTGAATCCCCCACCTTGAGTTTGATTTCTATTTCCCGAAGCACTGGATTGTGATTGAGTTTGAGAAACGGTTGAAGCTTTATCCACCCAGTTTTGTTGACTAATCCCGAGAGAAGCAACTTGGCCACCACTAGAGGTAGAACCACCATTAGAATATGAGTAGAAGAGCTGCCCGGATTTGAAACCCCCTTGATATGGCTGCCCGAACCTCGAGAACTTCTTCTTCGCTTGCTTTTTTGCCACTAAGGCCCTATTGTAAGCTTCCAAAACCGTTCACAGAGTTTGTAGTTCAAGGACATCTTGAATCGTGGAGTTCAACCCATTAATGTACCTCGCAACCATTTGATCTTCACTCTCATTCAATCCAACTCTAGCAACAAGTTGATGGAAGGCCTCTGTACACTCATCAACACTTTCATTTTGTTTGAGATTATGCAAGTTCGTGTAGAGGTTTTGTGTATAGTTGAAAGGCAAGAATTGTGCCATGAGCTTCTTCTTAATTTTCTCCCATTCTCTAATCTTTTCCTTTCCTCTCCTTTACCTACTAAGTTGCAATTGCTTCCATCAAGCAAAAGCCCTTCCTTTGAGGCGGATAGCTACTAACTTCACCTTCTTCTCTTTCGAGACTTCACCATAATCAAATACCCTTTCAACGTTATTCAACCAATCAACAAATTCGTTTGGATGAAGGCTTCCATCGAACTCGGTAAACTCAATCTTAAAGTTGTTCTTCCACTTGTAAGGAATGTGAATGGAAGGTGGCCTACACCAATTCAGTTCCCCAGATGGGTTCTCAAAATGACTTTGAAACTCCTCAAATTCTCCATTACCCGCATGCGGCACTTGCATGCTTTGCACCATTGCTGTTAGGGTAGCAACTTATCGTCTCAACTCGTTTACATCATTGTTTTGGTTGCCAAACTTAAGTTTTTCACCATTATTCATCATGAATCCTCTACCTCTGCCTCCTCTCCTACCTCTACCGCCTCTATAAGCCATCACAACACCAAAGTAAACTTTAAACAATCAATTCAATGCCAAATAAGAAATACCCAAACAATTAGGACCCCGAACTTCAACAAGTTACAAGTAATCACCTCCAAGTAATGACAAATCCCAACAACCGATATCAAGACACACAAACCAATGTAAAAATTGCTACTACCAAGGCTATTCGTAGCAAAACTAAGTGAAATTGAACCTGTAACGGCACTATAAAGGGCTAAAACCACTGGGTCAAGCTCGAAAACACTGTTGAAGCTCTAAAAAAATATGATACCGAACAAATTCAAAGGCTGTCACGACCACCGAAGGCTGGGACGACTTGAAATAGGGCTGGATTACTCTTGGAAAGTAGAAATGAGTGCAGATATGGTCATTTCGAAGGTTGAAATGGTGATTTGAGGGTTGTTTGAGCTGTTCGAAGGGAATTTGGTCATTTCAAGCTCCAACGAGTAAAGGTCTGTTGATTTCAAACTTCAACGAGTGTAAATATGGTCATTTTAAGCTCTGGTGAGATTTTCGGCGAGGTTTCTGATGCCGTTTTAGGTTTCCGATGAAGTTTCCTGGTGAGGATCTGAGCTGAAAGCTCTGATACCAAATGATGCAAACCAATTTACACAATGGATTTGTAGAGAGAGAAACTTCCAAATTAGAAAATGATATACTTTCTTAATATATTGATAAAAGATCCCACAAACATTAAAACATACCTATTTATAGTCTACTACTAAAGACATTAAAAAACACAATTACCCCCAAATACATACTACATGACAATTATGGAGGAGACTTGCAAGGTAATAAAGGTCGGGTTCATGTGAGACATCCAATAACCAGATTGGGTGGTGAATGTGGGGCTCACAAAACGGCACAAACTTGATTGACCTGAACAAAACATGCTCAAAAGACGGTTAGAATTCTGTGTGGAGTGGGGAAAGGGATATTTTGGAGTGAGACCTTCAACACCGCAAAATTATCTGTATTCACATGTAGCAATACTTCAGAGCTTTCCAGCAACGTTGTTCTTGTGTGGAGGAATCTACAATATAATTGTTTTTGTTAGGAACCATACCATACCAATGTGTGGTAAAGATAATGCAACAGCATTGCTACAAAATTATAGGAAGGAATAGTAGTGAAGTTAGTAGTTTGGTTCCATATTAAGTTCCATCCTTGCCTTGTTTAGGGCTGAAAATAAACGAAGGCAAAGTGGTGAAGTTAAATTCATTGGGGGAGACTGAATTAGCAATCGAGTAATTGCCTGGGAATGATTTCTAATCGAAACAAATTGGAGTATTATTATTATTACTACTACTATTCTGTTGTCTGGGAATGATTTCTAATCCCAGCAGCTCATATCTTGTCCTAAACAGGCAATATTCAACTACACTTTCATGTATTACCAACGCCCCATTAATCCCTCTTTCTATTTTACCATTAAAACCAAATTCCCGACAAACTTACAATTTGGTCTTATTGATTGAGTGATTGGCTATGTTAAGCTTTAGATTAGGAGCTTAACTCTTAACTAAATATTTGTCTTCACTAAGAAGAAAATTTTTCCGAAGCCTTATACCAATTATGACATGTCAAAGTGTCCTGGGACATCATATAAAATTACACTTGCCAGAGACAGTGAATTTTAGCTGGTGTTTGCCTGCAAATTGACAATAGCATGAAACATCCAATGAACCGCCACAACCTTAATCACATAATGCGGGTGCATGAGCATAAATAAAAGCATTTATCAGTCAGTTCCCCACCGCCTACCACCTAGGCGGCCAACTTTTAGAACAATGTAGAGTACAAATATTTGCAAGAACCGATATTGAGAGCAAAAGCCTATGGGAATAATATGCAAGTTAAATCACGCCTAAGCATGCTTATAGCAGAAGGGAAACCGTTGGCTAAAACAAAAAACGAGGAGAAGTACATCCTATTCTGCGCATTTGATTAACAAAAAGCTCCCTTTAATAAGGGCAGAAAATATAATTAAAAATCGAACAGTTTACACTAACACAGATAGATACTGATGTTTCCACCATCACAACTTGGCCGGCACGGCACGTATAATGGACTTGAGAGAGCAAGTCCACCCGGCTTCGTGATGTTCTGTCACTCTCGATACTTCTCTAGTCTGAACAGGAGGCATTTATCTTCATAAAGAAAACCCCGTCTCGCAATAGCCCTTTCAGTATACAATCTGGACACTTGAGTTCATGGAAGCAATAGATGTCACCGACTAAAATGTGTACAATGGAATTTGAGAAGACTAGTCCCTGCAAGCCAGAGATGATAATATTAGCCTTCACACCAATGAAACAAAATAGAACGCAGGAGCAAAGAAGAATGACTGAATTCTGTTGTCAAAATAAGCCGTAATCTCTAAAAGGCTAAAGGATAATTCCTTCTGAATTTTAATAACATTATTCTGTCACACGTTGGAGTTAATTGGACCAGATTTCCACCTCACCCTTCCAGCTCGGCAATAAGCAAGTTTCGGTCGCTGATTACATTATTCAAATTCCAATGAAGACTAAAGCTTAGGCCAGTATAACGTACAAAAAGAGCATTCTCAGCAACTGCCAACTCATGCATTTAAGTTGTCCAACGGCAGTATTGGATATAATTTCAGCTTCCGCAGATAGAATCATGGGACGAAGGTCACAAGTTGGGTACCACACCTTTTAATCATAACTGGTATCACCTGTGTATTCTGGGTTACTGTGTCATTTGATATTCTTGTGTCTTTAGCACAACAGGCTATATATTCTTCCGCAGATTGGATTTGTAAATTTCCAATGCAAAGTCAAACTTAGGCAAAAGGTACAGGCATCAAAAGTTCCGCTTAATATCTAACTCCTCAAACAGAAGGAAATACCAGAATTTGAAAGAAATGAACTGCCAAGTGCAAACACATCCTTCATAGCCTATTAGCCTTTGTGCCCTTCAACAGCACAATCTACACCCTACATAATGTCCCATGACACAACCTATTATCCCCCCAAAAAACATCAACCGCCTCCGCTCTTCATATACTACGACGTGAACTCTATTGCTCCTCCATTATTCTGTCTCAGATACACCTTTCTTTCAAAGGCACTTTTTTGTTCTCTAAAGGCGTGCCAATGCCAAATTCACAATTTCAACCCAATCTGCATCATCACCATTTATCCACTAAATATTTTTCTTTGCAGTCTCTTCCTTACACTTCGACCATTAGGGTCTACAACATTCCTATCACCCCAGCTGATTGAGATGCCACCGAAAGGACATCATACTGAATATGGATCAATACATCATCCAAATCATCTCAAGTAACTTTCTCAATTCACGTATTGTCACATCATCATGCCACCATTGACGTCAACAAGGTGGCTTACTTGGCTAAATCGCACACCCCGCAGGTTATTTGGTTTATACTGGAATTACAAGAACTTATGAAGTTTTTTTCTTGGTTTTCCTATCCCTAATGCTAACCAGTTTTATGTCGAAGAAGATAAGATGACACCATTCTGAAACCCGCAAATTTAAAAGAGAAACTTCCAGTACTAAAATTTTACTCAAAGGGCATGTTTGAAAGTGGTCAAATAAGGGTGTATTAAGGGGGATAAAATTATCATATCCCTTTCCCTATCACACTTATCTCCCTTTTATATTTCCTCCTATTTACACAAATGCCAGCATTAATTACGGGAATGCTATCCACCAACTCATCTCTACCATATCCCCTTCCTCAAAAAATACTCAAATAAACCCTTTATAACTATTCACCCCTCTATAACAAATCTCCTCTTCTGCTATATCCCCCTCTTATTATATCTATCATACCACATCCTTTTCAAAATTTTGAAAGCTAACAAACGGGCCGTAAATGGAGATTCCAATCCTTTGTAGCCTACAAATGCTTGAGTTGTCACCACAAGAAGAACTTCTCATTCCTCTTCCATCACAGCTCTTTATGGCAGCAGAAAACACATGTAGACCTGGTGACTATAGAGAGTGGTTTCAACTGATGTTATAGTCAAAGTTATTAATCTCATACCGGCGAGCGTACCAGTATTGTTATTGGTACGATGCGTACCGGTACCGTGTACTGTTTGAGATTTATCGCTAAAATTAATATACATTTTCCAAATAATATTTATTAACAAAAATCACAAATGTGACATAAAAAAAAAACCTCACAACTTAAACAAAACACCAAACAAAGAAGGGGGATGATTTTAGTCACAATTTGTCTAATTATCCAAAAAAACAATTACTTGAATTCTTTTCTTAACAAAAAATTATAGACCATCAAACAAGCATCGACAGAATACACCGTCGGTCTGGTGCCGTTACGAGGCCAGTACGCTACAAGATTGATAAATTTGGTTATAGCCTCAACCAACAAGCATCGACACCAAGGAAAGAGAATAATTGAACATTTCATGATAGAAGTTGACAACAAATTTCAATCTTAAAACAAGCAAAAAAGCTACAAAACAATTTGTTTTAAGTTTCACCACTTTTGCGAGGAGAATAGGTTGAAGCTTTTGAAAACTGTTAAAGCAACAAGTGATAGTCCAAATGGCGGCATCAATGGGCTGGGCTGGGTATTAAAACATCTCCACGTGGCTGACAAAATACTAACAGCAGTAAGGCAAATGACTCCAAAGGCAGCATCAATGGTCTGGCATGGTCTTGAAAACATCGCCACACTGTTGACAACCTGCTAACAGCGGTAAGGGAAATGACAGGAATTTCATACACTCTTCAACGCACCTTTTCTCCCAGTTCATTCATATCCATTATTTTCCAAGGGTAGGTAAATATGTCAATGAAAATACTGTGAAAGACCATTGCTAAGGGAGCTCACCGAATAGCAATCATAACAGTAACCAAAGAATCCATCAACCTCCATACACTAAATTATCAACAAGTTCCGAAAGCATTCAGAGGGAAGTATCCACTTCTTTTGCCACCCAAGAAAGCCATAACCTCAAGTATTTTAATCTTCACAAAAAAGAAAAGAACACACATCACCATTAAATGAATTTTCTTACCCCAACTACAACACATCAAAGAGACAACTGGTGTCCTGCAGTTTTCTCTTCCTCCAACCAAAACTCTCCCAATCGTAAGCTCTTTACCATTGTCTTTGGAGCACTCTAACGTACTCCAGTTCATCACTGGGGGCAATAGCCTGCAAGACCCCTACTATGGAAATTGCAGTCTCCTTCTTGCCTCAAACATAGACCAAACCACACAAAACTAAGCCTTGTATACGAACCAACTGCTGCGCCTACATGTATCCTCATTTTTTTGCAGTTTCTTCTGTCAAGGGCTATACAGATTAAGCAAGATCAATCAACCCATAACTTTCATACCCTTTTTATCAACCCATACATACTTTTAGCTTGCTTCCAATAAGAAGCATCTAATGAAAGTCTAATCGCATCTGTAACTCCTCAAAATCATCTGTTAGCACTTAACTATATTTGACTATAAGCATAATTTCTGCACTTGGACTCATATCAAAGAGAAGCTAATCAACACCAGGCTTAGCAAACACAGTGTGATGTTTATATGCTACGTGTCATGCGTCATGACTCGAGAAAATAGCGGAAGCCCTGTCTTAAACCTTCTCAAAAGAGACTACTACAAGCATTCCTACGTGAATATTTCAAGTTATGGTCTACAAGGAAGTAGGTATGAGTTGACCACACTAGCTTTTCATCCCTTAGATTAAGTGACACTCCTCATGCCACCACAAGACAATAAGGTTTATCAGTTAATATATCTTCAGAGTAATTTAGGCTTGGTAAATGACAGCAGACAACACATGAAGTAAGTTTACCAGCAAACATAATCTCTCTAATGAAAAAACCTAAGAGAATGAGACACAAGCATGAAGCATGACCTTGCGTATAGTCACGTTGGAAAGTAGGTATAAAATTTGGTCAGTCTAAGTCAAGGATTAGAAACCTTACCAGTACTTAATCAAGCCATCCCAGCCACAAGTTGCCACTTTGCTTTGTTCCAGAGGATGCCACTCACAACCAATGCAAACCCCTTCGTGACACTTGAGAGTTCGAAAGACTTTGCAACTCTTCCAGTCCCAAAACCAGCATTTACCCTCCCCATCTCCCGACATGACAAACCTTCCATCCGGTGAAAAATTAACTTGACAAGCATATCCAGCCACTATATGCCCAGCAAACCTCTTCTTCTTGTTAAGCTGAAATCTTTCCCTAGTGCTGTAGATAAGAATCTGATTATCCAAACTCTGCGCTGCCAGCCAGTTTGTGTTTGGGTGAAGGGAAATTGACGGCATAGAATGCATATGAGGTTCGCTAATATACTTTATAACAACAGGAATTCCAAATTCCCAAACCCTGAGAGACTTG
Organism: Arctostaphylos glauca; assembly: GCA_019985065.2. Lineage (NCBI taxonomy): Eukaryota > Viridiplantae > Streptophyta > Magnoliopsida > Ericales > Ericaceae > Arctostaphylos > Arctostaphylos glauca. The sequence continues at coordinate 4,595,201 of JAHSPW020000016.1, read as the reverse complement.
TCATCACTGGAAGTGACAAATCTCCTGTTGTTGTCTACAAACGTTATCGTATTAACCGCCCCTAAATGCTGGTCATATTCTTGAGTGATTTGGCCTGTATTCATATCCCACTGGACAATCTTCTTATCACTCATGCCTGCTAAAAGAATGTTCTGCTTATCCTCATCTGGGTTCAACCTAACCACATAAGGTATCTTCCCGGTTGAGAAAGAAGATATCACCTGCCCTGTTTCCGTATCCCAATACTTGATGTTCTTATCATACCCAGCGCTCAAAAACTTAGTCCCGTCATTACAAAACCAGATATCGCGCACAGCCTTTCCATGTCCCATATAAGTCCTCATACACTTACCCGAATTGAACACATCCCAAATCTTCACCTTCGTATCCATTCCCGCTGAAAGAATCAAATGCCCATGTTTAGGGAAAAACCTAATCGCAGAAACACCCTTGGTGTGCCCACTCCAAGTATGCACCAACCTCTTTGGTATATAACAATGCTCATTTGTGGCCTTGGCATCCTTTGGCGGTGCAATCCATGACCTACCTTGATAATCACTCTCCTCCTTCCCATGGAAAGTACTCTTATCAGCAAAAACCTCACCCTTTTCACGATTCCCACCTTTCTCATCCTCTTTCTTCTTCGCATACTCCTCTGCGTACTTCTTCTGCTCCTCCGTCAACTCTGCTTGCAACCCTTCCTTCTTACCAGCCCACGGACTCTTCCTATTCCTCAACAACCACGCATCTGAAGCCGGATTATCAACTTCCGTCACATTAACTTCATCACCAGCTTCACCGTCCTGGTTTTCCTCCATAGTCTCTTTCTTCTTCTCAATCTTCCGCTTTTTCTGCTCGTGCTGGGGTATATTATACACCGAAATCCCACTTGTCTCCTTCAGCTTATCCAAATCCCCCACGTAATTGTAGCCCTCTGAGGCGGAGGGGTCTGCGGCATAGCCATATTTGTGGAAAGTATTGTACTGTTCGTCAAAAACGAAGGATTCGATCGCGGCGTTTTCGACAAACCCTAGCTTGTGATTGCGCATACCTTGAGCGATGCCGTCTTTCGCGAAAGGGTGTGCGGGACCGTAGATTGGGGCCCACAGCTGGTCGTAGGTGGGGTTGTAGGCAACGACGTGCTGCGTGGGGTCGAGGGGTTTTGTTAGGGCTCTATTGGCAGCGCCTGCGACGGTGGTGAGGGCGAGCATGGTGTCGTCGACTTTGGGAGCAGCGGATTTGGCAGGAAGTATCCGGATGGGGGATGATTCGGGCGAGGAGTGATCGGAGGCGGTGGAACTAGGGTTTAGAATTGAGGCTTGTGGTTCTTGTAGTTGGTGATCTTCGTCTCCCATGTCAGGTTCTGTGTACGACTGTAAGAGATCCATAGTGATGCTTCGAATGCGGAGTTTCAGAAGGAGATATAGAAACGGAAACCCTAGATTTCTTCCCTGTGTGGAGAGTGAAATTTTATATCAAAATAGCACATTTGTCACTTCAAATCAGCCGAGTAGTCTGAACGAAAACTATTCATACTCTATTTAAATTGTTTTATTTATTTATTTATTTATTTTTGCAACGGAGGAACATCCCACGCCATTTGAACCCGATTGTGTAATTCAAGTCTTCGGAGGAAAGTAGCATAATCCTGTCGGTGCCGCACTTAAATCAAGGTATTCACCTAATAGAGAATCGAACCTCTGACTTGAAAAAGTTCACCCTTAGCACTAGGGCAACCGTATAAAATTACTTGTGCGAAAAACTCTTGCCAAGCTAGTTATCATGTAACTAAAAAACAAGTATTATAAACAGGCTACTTGTACCTTCTTCCAACTACAAGTGAAAGATAATAACGCATAATAACTGACGAGGGTAAAATGTAATTGAGAAAATACATTTAGACCCCCCGAGTAAATTGAGAGTTCGGCCGAGATCGAATAACACATCTAGAAGCACGTGCCGATCACGTGAGATAATGGCCGACACGAGGAGTGCCGACCATACCCTAATCAGGATAACAGAACCAAGTATTGAGAGATGCCGACCTGAGAAAGGAGGATCGATGACCTGCCGAACTGAGAAAGTCGGTCAGGATTACGGGCAGCCCGAGAGAAGCGACAGGTAACCGCTTTTCTTGACAAAGACATGGAATCCCGGATAAGACGGGATAAGACGAGATTCTGTCAGGAGAGGCATGGACGTGAAATTCATAGCCAATCAGAAGACACTTCGGTCAGAAAGAAGGTTCTAAGAGAATTAGGGCACCAGAGGGCCCCAAGAGGATTGAGGCCCAAGAAAGTCCTAAGAGAATTAGGGCAGAAGGTGAAGTCTATAAATACAGCTCCAGATGAACAAAAAGGTACGCCTGAATATACTGTTTTCGCCTGCTGATAGAGAACATTAGCTTGAGTTAACATTCTCCCTGTGAGACCTCGCCTGACTTAACCATCGGAGTGTCTTCCTGCCACAGCGGCAGAGGGCTCTTTGACGGGTTATTCTTTTGCAGATCACAGGTCCACATATTGAGAGAAGAACGTCGTTTCGGCTGGATAGTGAACTCTAGCTTTCCGTCCTGATTTCTTAAATCAACTCCCTTACAATTGGCGCCGTCTGTGGGAAAGCTAAAGATTCATGGCTGAAACATCTAGAAAAGATCAGGGGAGGGAACGTGATGGCAAAGGGAGATCAAGGTCCCCCCCTCCAGTTCCACACAAATCTAAGGGCCCCAGGAGGGAGATTCCTAGGGTTCCTCCCCCAAAGATAGTAGGGGAGCAGCCTGGAGAACAGGTGTTGCATCCTACCGTTCCGCTATCTGCCAATACATCGGGAGCTCCTGCGCTACCCACGCCATTGCCTCTGGAGCAACGTCCAGATCGTCCGCGAGAAGCGGAACGGTCAAGGAACAGGGACAAATCCCTGACTCAATCCCGGAATGAGGGAGGGAGAGAATCCCGAACTCATGAAGGGTCTCGCCAATACGAAGAATACGATAATGCTGATCGGATCCGAAGGAAGGATCGAGAAGTAGAAGATATGAGGCGTTACATACGTCGCATGGAGAGAGAAAACCGAACTCTCCGCAAACATAGAGACTCAGTCCGCCAGTCTGTGTCTAGACTTGACGAGCGCTCCGAGACTGGGCCGTCTCGACAGAATAGCCGATATGAAGCCAGCAAAAGGCCTCGAGGAGGAGAAAGGCAGATGGGGGCTTCATCACACCTAGGCGGACCACCTCAGGTGCGGCCGCTTCCTGACATGAGGGAGTGGTCAAATCAGCGGGCAGAATCAGCCCCAGACGCCCAACAGAAGCTCCCATATCAGCCTCTGCCGCCGGTGGTTCCACCGACCGACATGAGGGCTTGGCTAAATCAACAGTTGGGACTCAACCGCCCAGAGGACGACGAAAACCACAAGGAACTACAGCAGCTGGCAGTATCGCCACTGTCAGTTCAGATAGAAACGGAGGACTTACCCAGAAAGTTTGTCCCTCCGAAATTTACAATCTATAATGGACGAACGGATCCGATGACTCACATTAAAGGATTCGTGAACTCCATGATGATCTATGTGGGCCAAGACAGCCTCTACTGTAAGGTATTTTCGCTGAGCTTGGGAGAGATAGCCCTGAATTGGTTTCAGGCTTTGCCGCCGAGATCAATTATAAGCTGGAGGCAACTGGCAGACCAGTTCCTCAAGAGATTTGTGGCTAACCGAGCACAGAAAAAATACGTGAACATGCTTCTGGCCTTGAGAAAAGGACCAGAAGAGGATCTCAGACAGTACGCCAGCAAGTACTGGGCCACCTACAATGAGATCGGGGACTGCACAGAGGCGTACGCCGTGGAGTCTTTCAGGCTGGGGCTGTCATACCGAGATCGGCTCAGGGAGTCTCTCACCATTGATCCCCCAAGCACCATTGCCGACTTGATGAGCAAAGTCGAGAAGTACGCCAAGTTTGAAGACGAGATCCGCCGAGACAAAGATCGGCCAGCAGCAAAGGCACACAGGAATGCGGTAATGGTGCCCGAGGCCAAGAGACCCAGAGTTGAGGTGGCCGAAGTGTCACAAGCACCGAGGGAGCGAAAACCACCGGGGGCTCAGGCGTATAAAGCTATACGTACGGTTTTCAACACCCCGATCTTCCGGATGATCTATCCCTTGAAGAACGAGCCCTTCTGGAAGTGGCCAGCTGGGTCGGGAGAGTTAGTGAAGCGTGACCCGAGCAAAGATTGGTGCAGCTATCACCGAAGAAATGGCCATATGACAGAAAGATGCAAGGCGCTTAAACAATTCCTAGAGGAATTAGTTGAAGCCGGGCATCTCCGACGTTTTGTGGCCGAACAAAGACAACAAGTGGTTCAGCCAGAGCCGATGGAAGCTGAATCCTCTGAGGAAGAGGTGATGGTAACTGGGACCGTGCATGTCATACATGCGGCAACTCCAGTTCAAAATGAAAAGGAAGCACGGCTCCAACGCCGCCAGGATGGGCACGAACATCATATACAACACCTCGGGCAGAAGAGGAAAGAGCCCGAGACACAGGTGGAAACAGTCATTTCCTTTTCGGAGAAGGATTTGGAGGGGGTAACACATCCCCATAACGATGCATTGGTGATCACGCTGCTCCTCGGCACCTTCAACACGGAGAGAATCCTAGTTGACCAGGGCAGCTCAACAGAGATCCTATACTATGATGCCTTCAAGAAGCTCCAGCTGGACAAGGCAGACTTGAAGAAGGCCGACATACCACTCATCGGTTTCAGTGCCGAAGCAGTCTGGCCCTTGGGATCCATTATCATCCCTGTTCGAGTAGGGAAAGTAACCTTGGATGTGGATTTCCTGGTGGTGGATGTACCATCTGCCTACAATGCCATCGTGGGGAGAACTTGGCTCCACAGGTTGGGGGCAATTCCTTCTACCTACCATCAAATGCTAAAGTTCCCGGGGAAGAAGGGGATTGAATGTGTTTGGGGTAATCAGACAACAGCGAGAAGCTGCTATGTCACCTCCATCAAGCATAAACCAAAGGCCGAACATGTGAAATCCATCGAAGTCCCAGATCGGCCAATGATAGAGGATATCGGGCGTAATCCTGCCGATCGCGTTGTGGAGGAACTCAAGCAGGTACCGGCTCACGAGACAGATCCAGAGCGGTATTTTCTGATCGGGGCAGAGCTATCAGAGCAGGACGAGAAGGCCCTGACCACATTTCTCAAAGAGCATATAGATGTATTCGCATGGACACCACAGGAGATGCCTGGGGTGAGCCCGGATATCATATGCCATCACCTGAATGTGGATCCTGCCCACAAACCGGTGATGCAGAAAAGAAGAAGACCGGCAGTCCAACATGTGGATGCCGTAACAGAAGAAGTAGATCGGCTGCTGGAGGCCGACGCCATCAGAGAGGTGCACTACCCCGAGTGGTTATCTAACACCGTGGTGGTAAGAAGAAGAATGGCAAGTGGAGGGTTTTTTGTGGACTTCACTAGTCTCAACAAAGCTTGTCCCAAAGATAGCTTTCCATTGCCTAAGATAGATCAGCTGGTGGATGCCACAACTGGGTATCGGCGCATGAGTTTCCTGGATGCATATCGGGGATATCATCAGATAGCCATGCACGAGCCGGATCAGGAGAAGATGTCCTTCATTACTCCACGCGGACTCTTCTGTTACAAAGTGATGCCTTTCGGCTTGAGGAATGCCAGGGCAACATATCAGCGGTTGGCGACTCTCATGTTCAAGGAGCTACTCGGGAAGAGCATGGAAGTCTACATCGATGATATGGTCATCAAATCTGAGGAGGCCGAGTCCCACATAGATGATCTCGGCAAAACTTTCCAGGTATTGAGAAAATACAAACTCAAGCTCAACGCATCGAAGTGCGCTTTCGGGGTCAGCTCGGGGAAGTTCTTGGGGCATCTGGTTACACGAGGGGGATAGAAGCTAATCCCGATCAGATTGTCGCCTTGCAAAATTTACAGAGTCCCCGGACTGTGAAGGAAGTTCAAAGGTTAACCGGAATGGTGGCAGCCCTCAACAGGTTCATCAGCCGATCATCCGATCGATGTCGGCCATTTTTTCAACTGTTGAGAAAACAGTCTAAGTATACATGGGGGGAAGAATGCGAAAAGGCTTTCCAAGAAATGAAGAACTACTTGGCGAACCCCCCGCTGATCATGACTCCCGAGAAGGGAGATGTATTGATACTTTATCTGGCCGTATCCGAGCATGCGGTCAGCGCGGTATTGTTGAAGAACAAAGATGGTGAGCAGACACCAATCTATTACGTGAGCAAGACGCTCCTGGATTCGGAGACAAGATATCTCCCATTGGAGAAGTTGATCTTATCCCTGGTGATGGCCTCTAGGAAATTGCAGCATTATTTCCTGGCCCATACAATAGAAGTGCCGACCAAACATCCCATCAGTACTGTCTTGAGAAGAGCAGAACTGTCGGGGAGGGTGGCAGCTTGGTCTGTGGAGCTCGGGGAATACGACATCAGATTCCTCCCGAGGACAGCAGTAAAAGGACAGGTCTTGGCAGATTTTATTGCAGAATTCTCCCACGAACCAGTGGAGAACGTCGCTTCAATCTCAGAGGAGGAGATGCCCGAACAGGGGGAAATAGTTCCCGACCAGACACCGTACTAGAAGTTGTATGTTGACGGATCATCCTGTTCGAGGGGAGCTGGAGTCGGCATCGTGATAGAAGAGCCAGATGGGTGCTATTTTGAGCAATCCTTCCGATTGAATTTCAGCGCCTCCAACAATGTCGCTGAATACGAGGCGCTGATACTCAGACTCAAATGCGCACGCAATCTGGGGGCAGAACATGTGGAGGTCTTCTGCGATTCACAATTGGTCCTCAACCAGCTCAGTGGAGAGTATGCCACCCGAGACGAGAGGATGACCGCCTATGCAGAGAGGGCCAGAGCAGAGTTATCAAAGTTCAAGAGAACAATGATGACACATATCAGTTCAAGACAGAACGACCACGCTGATGCCTTGGCATGTTTGGCTTCGGCAATACCCAGAGACAAGTTCAGAACCATATACATGGATTCCATTGAGTATCCGAGCATCGACATCCCAATTACCGAGAAGGCTTTGGAAATCAATCTCGGCCCGAGCTGGATGGATCCCATTATCTCCTACCTCACTGGGGGAACTGTCCCCGAAGACAAAAAAGAAGCCCACAAGCTACGGATCAAGGCAACACGTTTCTGGCTATCACCAAAGCAAGAACTCTATCGTAAGTACTACACTGGTCCCTATTTGAAATGCGTACACCCTACTCTAGTTGAGAAATTCTTGTACGAAATTCATGAGGGGATATGTGGGAGTCACGCTGGGGGCAGGTCCATAGCCCATCGAGCCATATCTCAGGGATATTGGTGGCCATATATGCAAGAGGATGCAAAGAAGTACGTCCAGATCTGCGAAAAGTGCCAGAAGTTCGGCCCGATCACACATCAACCTGCTGCCGATCTGTCACCACTCACCAGTCCATGGCCCTTTGCCCAATGGGGAATGGATATCGTCGGTCCGCTTCCCAAAGCAACTGGGGAGAGGAAGTATCTGTTGGTTGCCACAGATTATTTCACCAAGTGGATAGAAACCGAACCACTGGCTAAGATCACCGAGAAGAATGTCGAGCGATTCGTATGGCAGAACATTATCACCAGATTCGGCATCCCATACGCCATCGTCTCGGACAATGGGACCCAGTTCCAGGACAAGTTCAAGGCTTTCTGCTCACAATACAAGATCAGAAACTACTACGCCTCAGTGGCGTATCCCCAATGCAATGGGCAGGCAGAAGCTTCAAACAAGACAATATTGGGAGGAATGAAAAAACGGCTGGAGAAAGCCAAGGGTAAGTGGGTGGAAGAATTGCCACTCGTCTTATGGGCATACCGGACCACTCCTCGCCGATCTACGGGTGTAACCCCATATTTACTTGCTTATGGCACCGAGGCTGTCATTCCTCTTGAAGTCGGCATCCCGACCCTCCGAACCGAAGTGATGGAGCAAGGTGGCAATGATCAAGCATTGGCAATAGAGCTCGATTTCGCCGAAGAGAAACGAGAACGAGCCATGATCAGACTCGCTGCCTATCGTCCACTCTGTCTAGAACCTATAACAAGAAAGTCTATCAGAGGGAATTCAGTCTCGGCGACCTAGTTCTGCGCAAGGTCATGGGAAACACGAAAGATCCAACTGATGGCAAGCTAGGGGCCAACTGGGAAGGTCCATACAGAGTTATAGGCCGACTCGGGAAGGGCGCCTACAAACTGTAAGATCTGGATGATAAAGAAATACCAAGGACTTGGAATGTCTCCAACCTTAAGAAGTTTTATCAGTAATTTCTTTATTTCAGTACTTATGTTTATTTCTCAGTGAATGAAAGTTCCAGTTTCAATGTTCAAACTAGATATTCAGAAAGTATGTTAGCCATGTCACCACTAGGTCATAATGTTCAACACTTGAGAAAAGTTTGAACTCTTGAACATGCTCGAGAAAAGTATTCGTTCAGCCGAACAGATTTGAGAAAAGTTTGTTCGGCCCCACACTTGAGAAAAGTTAGAATATCCGAACATGTTTGAGAAAAATGTGTTTGGGCCTAAGTACAGGTTGAACAACCGAACAGACTCGAGAAAAGTTTGTTCGGCTCAATACTTGAGAAAAATTCAACACTTGAGAAGAGTTTGAATTACCAAACATACTTGAGAAAAGTCTAATGTTTTAAAGAGAAATGTTCATACATACATCAAGACAAGAGTTGCCGACAAAAGATTTAACTTGTATTCATTTATATGTGAATTACAAAAAGAGCAGAAATGAATACAAAAGACTTGTTGTGGCTACAAGGAAAAAACAGCAAAATAAAAACACATAGAGACATCCTTCATACGATGTCAGCTGGGTCCTCCAGGATTTGGCCCTCTTCTGCAACACTATCTTCCTGGACTCGGCCCCCCTCAGTAACAGGGCCCGCCCCGATGCCAGCCTCTTCGTAGTCTTCGACAGTTAGCTCGGCCTCGGGGACAGGTTCCTCTTCCTCGGCAAGATCAGAAGAGTGGGGAATCTCCTTGAACAGGGGCGAGTCGGCAGAAATGTTGCAGGCCTTCAAAGCAGCCTTCCAGCCAACCGCCAAGAACTCCTCCTGCATCTCGGGAAGCTGGTTATTGAGGAAGTCCTCGGCAGCTTCATCCATGCCGAGCTTACGGGCCTTATTTTTCTCCTCGGCCATCTCCTCGGTATGCTTGACCTTCAGCGCAGCCAGCTCCGCCGTCAGCTCGGCTGTCCTTTTCTTCTCCTTGGACAGGAGACGGTCGAAGGACTCAGCCTTCCTGGCTATCTCATAAGCCTTCTTTTTGTAGCCATCGGCCTCATCCTGAGCGGTGGAGAACTTCAGCTTAAATTCTCTCACCTCGGCCTCGGCTCTATTCAGCTTTGCCGACCGATCTTGGCTCTGCCTGATGCAGAGCATGGCCTTCTGGATCGCCTACAACATCAATAAGAAAGTTAGAACGAACACAGTCAAATATGCAAAGGATATTACCAAAGTGGGAAACTTACAAACATATTGTGGGCGATCGCTGTCCGAAGCATCACGTGATCCTCGGAGTCGGCGTAGGGCTCGATGTCCCTCGGCAGCATCACGGCCTCGGCAAGAGCCGTGGCAGTTCCCAGGTCTTTCACCGTGTCGGCGGCCGTGATGGGGGTCACTCCGTCTATCAACAGTTGAGGAGCCCAGATCTCGGCCTTCCTGGAGACCTTTGCTTTGCCCTTCGACTTGGAGGGACCAACTTCATGCGCCTTAACCAGCCTCCATTTTTTTGAGACGGTGTGGGCGGCTTCGGCATCAGCAGGAGTGGGACTCAGTAGGTTCCCACTCTCTTCTGGCTTCCTCTTAGCCAGGACGACCCCAAAAGTTTTCTTCGCCTCGACTGGAGCCGGCTTCTTCTTGGCATCGGCAGCATCCTTAGCCCTTTGCCTCATCATCTCCTTGAGGTTCGGCACGTTCGGGTTTGAAGACATGATCTCGGCGTCTATCTCTTCCTCGTCCTCAGTATTCCAAGTAATCCGAGGTGGGGATTCCATCCGATCGGTAGAAGATGAAGATGAGGAGCTGGAGGGTTCGGCCACGGCAGCAATGGTGACTCGGCTTGGTTCCCTGAGATACGGCAGAGGAATGGCTTCGGGAACGGCTACCAAAGATGTCTCCGCTACCGCCTCGGCTACGTATTTCTTGTCTTTGATATAACCCTTGTAGGTTGGGTTATACCGCAGTAGCACTTCAGCAGATCTCGGTTCTGCTTGTCCTTCAACACCCTTGTATCGCAGCACCTTCTTCAGGTCTTCAGGGTTGGTGGCGTGCGGTTGCCGACCTCGGTTCACGTTAGCAGCTGCACAAACACAAGAAAGAAACAGTTAGATGTTTAATATCGGCAAATCACAGAAATTATGATTAGAGGGAAGAAGGGAACTAACGGGGTTGCCCGAAACGGCGGGGAACAGGGATCCTCGTATGCTCGGGTTCATCAGGAGAAAACTCCCAATTCCCCGAGACAATCAGGAAATCGTCATCGTTCCCCCTATTTGAGTCGACGAGATGCGTCACTATCTTCTCTCGGCCTCTACGGGATTTAAGATACCATTTCTCCTCTTTGTTGTAGGCCATATCGTAATTAAAGTTTATGTCCCATAAGTCTAAGTTTGTGTTGCACAGTTCGTTCAAACGAACTATGCCCATTACTATGCGATATGTATTTATGGATATTTGCATGGGGTTCAGCCGGTACCAGGCCAGAAACCTACGGAGTAAAGGGTGAAGGGGGAATCTAACCCCACCTTCGGTGACGGCCATCAGTGGGATGTGGATGGAGTCCTCATCCCGAATCTCAGGATGAGTCTCAGGCCTATTTATCTCTATCACTACGTCGTCTGGAATGCTATAATGTCTATGGAACTCTACAATGCTCGGCGGAGAGGCGAAGAGCTTACGGAAGATTCCCATACTCAGAGAATAAGCAGGGAAGAAAAACGAACAAGAAAGACAAAAAGATGAGTTCTACAAATGGACGACTTACAGAAGATGGAAGAAGAATAGTAGCAAGAAAAGAAAGATGAAAGAGACGAAGGTTGGTTTTATAGGGTTTTGGACGGGTGAATCTGGTACGTTGCACGTTATAAAACCCCAACCGTCGGATCCATTACTCCTGGACCAATCAATGAAGCGCGTCTGAGATATTGAAACGACACGACAAAACACGCGCAAAAAAGGCGCGTCTCTCACCAGAAGGGCAAACAAACGGTCACTTCGCATTTATGGAAGGACAGAGCACGCCTCAAATGGACTAGATACGGATGAGAGTCCTCTGGATCGATACAAAGTTCATCATGAATACGCTTTATAGCCTCGGCTACTCCGCCAGGTCGGTTCAAAGCAGCCGAAGCTAGGGGGCAAGAGGAAATCGAGAACGGACTTGAGAAAAGTTTGTTCGGCTCAACACTTGTTCGGCTCAACACTTGTTCGGCTCAACACTTTAGAAGAGTTTGTTCAGCTCAACACTTGTTCGGCTCAACACTTGAGAAAAGTTTGAGAAGATTCAACCCTTGAGAAAAGTTTGAATTCTAGAACATGCCTGAGAAAAGTATGTGTTTAAGCCTAAACAGAGGTTAAAACAGCCTAACAGATTTGAGAAAGGTCTGAGAATGTTCAACACTTGAGAAAAGTCAGAACACCCGAACATATTTGAGAAAAATATGTGTTTAAGCCTAAGCAGAGGATAAAACAGCCTAACAGATTTGAGAAAGGTCTGAGAATGTTCAACACTTGAGAAAGGTTTGAACACCCGAACATATTTGAGAAAAATATGTGTTTAAGCCTAAGCAGAGGTTAAAACAGCCTAACAGATTTGAGAAAGGTCTGAGAATGTTCAACACTTGAGAAAAGTCAGAACACCCGAACATATTTGAGAAAAATATGTGTTTAAGCCTAAGCAGAGGTTAAAACAGCCTAACAGATTTGAGAAAGGTCTGAGAATGTTCAACACTTGAGAAATGTTTGAACACCCGAACATATTTGAGAAAAATATATGTTTAAGCCTGAGCAGAGGTTAAAACAGCCTAACAGATTTGAGAAAGGTCTGAGAATGTTCAACACTTGAGAAAAGTTAGAACACCCGAACATATTTGAGAAAAATATGTGTTTAAGCCTAAGTACAGGGTAAACAGCCGAACAGACTTGAGAAAAGTTTGTTCGGCTCAATACTTGAGAAAAGTCTTAGATGATTCATTACTTGAGAAAAGTATGAGTTTAAATCAGTACTTGAGAAAAGTCTGATATACAGAAGGTTTGAAGACAATCCATTAGTTGCAACACATTATTCAAAGGGAAACAATTCCTTGTCAGATTCAGTATTTTGCTACAAGAAGGTTGCAAAGCAAACTCAAATATGTTTCATTGATTCTTGAAGATTGGGTTACATATGAGTTACAGAAATCAATGAAAGAACAAAATCCTAAGGCGCAACATCGGCAGCCTAAACTATAACTACATCCTCATCGGCAGCCCGGCCTGCCTCTTCTTCCTTAGCAGCAGCAGCCCGGCCTGCCTCTTCTTCCTTAGCAGCAGCAGCAGCCTAGCCTCCTTCTCCGACTTCGGGTTCCCTGTTCTCCAGTTCGGCAACAGTCGGAACCATGGAGAAGAGGGAAGAATCCTTCGGCACCTGGGCAGCTTCCAAAGCGGCCTTCCAACACAGCCCGACGAGCTCGGTCTGGATCTCAGGCATTTGGTTTTCCAGGAAGTCGGCAGCAGCGTCCAACATGCCCTTGGCGTAGGAGTTATCCTGGACGCGCTTCAGCTCAGCCTCACGTTGAGAGTTGAGATCGGCCAGCTGATCCTCCAGCCTGGATGACTTCGCTTTTTCAGTCCCGAGCTGGGACTGAGCAGTCTTAGCCATCTGCTCGGCGTCCTGAGCCTTCTTCTTGTACGAGGCCGTGTCCTCTTGGATTTTCAGGAACCTGGCGTTGGATGCCTTTAGCTCCAACTCGATAGTGCTGTATCGAGTCTCCAAGTCCTGGCAACGGCTCAGGGACATCAAGGATTTCTGCGCAGCCTGTAACAAAATCGGGAAATATGAAATCAGAAATAAAGTTGCAAATAAAATAACAGAAAGTGACCGAGACAGAATACTTACGAAGACTTCGTGAGCCATCACGGATCGCAGCAAGGTCGGAAGGTCGGTGCCTTGGTAGGGCTCGACGTCCTTCGGGAGCATCAGCGCACCCGTCAGGGTTTGCGTGACGTCAAGGTCGGCCGCAGAGTCGGCGACGGTGATGGGATCAATCCCATTCACCAGCAATGAGGGGCGCCATGGGGCAGCCCCCTCAACAGCCTTGCCCTTCTCAGTCGCCTTGCTCTTCTTCGGCAAGGACGTTGTAGCGGGACCCTCCTCAGCGGGATCCCTTGGCCTCAGCCTCGTGATGAGGGGAGCATCATCCTCAACCGAAGCCTCTTCAGATGCAGAGGTCGGCTCCCTCCTCGGCAAGCTCGGGCCGGCGTCAGACTGTTTCTGCTTCTTTAGCCGCATCAGCTCGTGGAGATTTGGAACGCTGGGGTTTCGGGCCATTGGGTCCAGACTCTGATCAATTTCCAAATCGTCCTCTGAGTCCCAGTTGCAAGGCGACCGGGTAGAACTGTGCTCGGATCCGGACGAGCCGAATGAGATCGGGTGATCTCCAATGGAAGCTACCGTCACTGGGTATCGGCAATCAGCTTCTGCAGTCGGCACTACCTCGGGAAGGTATCCTGGAAGATCGGCACCAACAAAGTCGGCGTCGGGAATGGATTTTTTGATGTACCCCCTGTAGCTTCCGGCGTATCTCAGGAGCACTTCAGGGGATCGGGCCCAGCTTCGGCCAAAGGACCCTGTGTATCGGGTGACCTTTGTAACGTTGTCAAGATTTATCGACCGTTTGTTTCGGTCCTTGTTGGAGTTAGAAGCTGCAGAAAAGAGCGAAAAAAGGCAGTCAGCATCAAGATATGTTCGGCATTAAAAGGAAAAAGACAGAGAAATGAAAGACAAGGTCGGGGTACTGACGGATGACTCCAAACCGGATTGGGATGTGGAACTTGGGGCATTCAGGCTCATCTCGGCCGATCTCCCAGTTACCAGCAACGATGAGAAAGTCATCATCATTACCACGGTTGGAGTCCGTCAGGTAGGTGACGATCCGCTCGATGTTGGGTCTGTTCTTCAGGTAATAGGCATCAGAGCCTTTCCTAACCATGTCATAGCAAAATCGGATTTCCCGAAGTCCTACGTCGGTATGGTTCAGCCTATTCAGTTCTACTATGGAATGAATAATCCTATACGTGTTGATGGAGATTTGCATTGGGTGAAGCCAATACCAGCAAAGCACTTCACGGAGAAGGCGATTGAGTGGGAACCGAACTCCACCCTCAACAACCGCCATCAAAGGAACGTGAAGGGTGTCGGGGTCATTCCCATCACGAGGAGTGTGGGGATCGTTGATTTCAATGGCAACATCAGAAGGGATGTTGTACCGTCGCCGGAATTCCGCCATCTTTTCCGGCTTGTCTACTAATTGCCTAAAGATCCCCATTTCAGAAGAGAGTAGGGGACGAAAGATCAAGGAGAAGAGGGAAAACCTAAGGCTCTGGTTGAAAAAAAACTTACAAAGGCAGTTGATTTCTTTCTCTGGTATGACGACAATGGAAGGTTGCAGAAGAAAAATCAGAAGTGAAGAATGGGTGAGTATTTATAGGGAGGGAAGCCAAACAGATCAAACCCTACGCCTCCCCAATGAGGGCGCTCCATCTGTGGGGCACGCACAGGAGGCGCGTGGCCCCAAAGCCATTTAAAGCCTGCTGCATGCCCTGCTAGACTTCAATGTGACGTTGCAAATTCAAGAATGGCGGTTCAGAAACCGCCCGATCAGGAATAAGAAAGGGCACCACGGGTACACGGTATAGCCTCGACTACTTCACCGAGACGGTTCAAAGCAGCCGAAGCTAGGGGGCAATTGACGAGGGTAAAATGTAATTGAGAAAATACATTTAGACCCCCCGAGTAAATTGGGAGTTCGGCCGAGATCGAATAACACATCTAGAAGCACGTGCCGATCACGTGAGATAATGGCCGACACGAGGAGTGCCGACCATACCCTAATCAGGATAACAGAACTAAGTATTGAGAGATGCCGACCTGAGAAAGGAGGATCGATGACCTGCCGAACTGAGAAAGTCGGTCAGGATTACGGGCAGCCCGAGAGAAGCGACAGGTAACCGCTTTTCCTGACAAAGACATGGAATCCCGGATAAGACGGGATAAGACGAGATTCTGTCAGGAGAGGCATGGACGTGAAATCCATAGCCAATCAGAAGACACTTCGGTCAGAAAGAAGGTTCTAAGAGAATTAGGGCACCAGAGGGCCCCAAGAGAATTGAGGCCCAAGAAAGTCCTAAGAGAATTAGGGCAGAAGGTGAAGTCTATAAATACAGCTCCAGATGAACAAAAAGGTACGCCTGAATATACTGTTTTCGCCTGCTGATAGAGAACATTAGCTTGAGTTAACATTCTCCCTGTGAGACCTCGCCTGACTTAACCATCGGAGTGTCTTCCTGCCACAGCGGCAGAGGGCTCTTTGACGGGTTATTCTTTTGCAGATCATAGGTCCACATATTGAGAGAAGAACGTCGTTTCGACTGGATAGTGAACTCTAGCTTTCCGTCCTGATTTCTTAAATCAACCCCCTTACAATAACAATACTCTTCTTAATAAACATATTGGTTGTTGGTTCAATAAAGTGCCCTTACAGCTTTTCAAAATACTACATATGCAACGTGCGTCGTTGTAGGCGCATTTAAAGTTTCGTTACAGCTTTTTAGAATAAACTTGTTATAACGCGGAACAACGATGCGCTTCTTTATAAACACATTGATTGTTGCTCAGGGACGGAGCTAGGATTTTGTAACGGGGGTGGCACTACTGACAATTTAATATTTAATATAAAAAAAAGAGGAACATGGTCGAGTTTGTGACGACTGCTATAAAATAATTTTACAACAGGGGTGACACTACTAACAACAAAAAAGAGAAACGTGGTCGAGTTATCAAAATCTGACCTAAATTGTTATAAAATAAAATAATTTTTTTTTCTTAATTAAACTCGGGGGTGGCACGTGCCACTCCCCCCCACTAGCTGGCTCCGTCCCTGTTGTTGCTTCAGTAAAGTGCCTTTAAAGTGTCGTTGCAACTTTTCAAAATAAACAAATGGGCAACATGCTTCGTTCTTGGAAAGTTGTCAGAATATTTGAGCATAGCGCAAGCCGTTTGTGCATTATGCTTGAGAATTGAATAAAAGCGCATGTTGTATGTGTGTTATCACTTTAATCCCAGCAAAAACACATGGGTGTGTTACTCTCTATGGTGATTTTTCGGGATTTGATAAGTGAGGAGATATTACCATTTACATCACTCAATTCACCATTGTTAGTCTCATTTATAATACTACTAGGTAATTTATGTGTGTATTTGGTGTTTCTAGACTTAACAATCAGACGAGGCAATTTCAAGATTTTAAAAAAATATATACATTTTTAAAGTGCGTCCAAACGGGACTCTAGTGCATTCGGATAGACTTCTTTGACGTTTGGGTAGAGTTTTGGTTAGCTCCCTAAACAATTTCTCCAGCTAAGTGTCCGGACGGACCACGTCGGTTAAGAATCTATTTAAAGTGATTAGGGTTCTATTTTTAGGGAATTCAGTAGATTCCATATTAGAAAAACAACGAGACAAAAATCCTAAGAAGACCGGGAGGGAAATTCTCTTAGAAAATAACTTCTTATGGCCAGCTAAACACCCGATGTAGGGCGGAGATGAAGCTTTAATTCAAGTAACGCAGTGTGTATGTAATTTTAGTTTCTGTTCAGATGAGTTCCTGTGACGAGAATTAATTCATTATCTATGAATATTTTTAATGTTTTTTTGATTAATTGAGTGTTTGAATGCGTGCTTCTAAATATCGACTCACATGAATGTTTTTAATTATTTGCAATTTAGGTGATTGGGATAGATTATACTTATTGATGGATCATGCTATTAGATGATTCATACTTGAAAGATCGTGCCAATAAGACGATTCCTACCTCGGAATAAGTTATGTCTGTCAATAAACTGTAATTATTTTTTTGACAACTATCAATAGATATTGCTAGCCCTAGCATAACCTTGCAATTTGAATATTAAATTAAATTTGTGTACCCGTGTTATTGGGTCAAGGTGGATTTGAGAATACTAGTTCTTTTTTGCCATTCATTTTCCAATCAAACAATTTTAGAAGATCAATCCAACTGTTTGTCGCTTCATAATTAAAGTAAAGTCAATCTAGGCTAGTATAACTTAGCCAATGAGTCCATGTAGAACGGTATTCAGTCTTAACTAGTATTCTACGTAATATTAATTAATTCTAATTTTTAGATAACTATTTTTGAAATGCGCATGACAATGATTAAATTTTGATGTAGTTGTGGGGAACTTTTTTCACGGTTATTTCATTTAGATTAACTTTTATTTTAATTCTTAGTCTAGTAATTTTTTAATCGAAAAGTTAGTCAAAATGACAAATCTATACTGATTTGGCTCATTAAAGACATGTTAATTTAATTTATGAGTTAGGGTCTATCGTTTGAGAAGTTTTAATGCCTGGTGTCATTTTATAGACAGATTTGTCACTAAACACGAAGAGATAATTTTATCTGATAATATTATTACTTCAAAAATTAACAAATAACATTGTTTGTTAATATATGATAAGTCACCTAGAGGGGGGTGAATAGGTGGATTTTCCTTTTTTTTTGTTTTCAATCAACTCACACAAACGATTAAGCGCAACAAGATAATAGAATGAGAAGAGGATACTGGAAATAAGTAAATAAGGAGACAGAGATTTTTATAGTGGTTGGGCGATGTGCTTAGTCCACTCTTAGTGATTGTTCCCTTGAACAATCACCGTTTTCACTATGATCCAATACTTACACAAGATTGGTTTATGAGGCCAACTCCTCTTTTACAATCACTCTTACCGATATACACGCAGACCGGTACTCCTAGCTTGATACACGCAGACCAAGCACTCAACTTCTCTTTGCAATTGATACACGCAGATCGATGCCACTCCTTGGTACACGCAGACCGGCTCGAGGTAATAACTCACACACGAATCTCACTTTCCTCTTCTAATCGAGTCTTGCAACTAGTCCCAATGACTGTTGCAGGTCATACTCAGTTACTCTGGACTATGAGGAAAAAACAATCGACACACACAAAAGGGTTTTGAAAGAACTCCTAATTGAATCACAGTGGAAGGCTCTCTCTCTCTCACCAGGTGGATACGTGATGTGTGTGACTCTCTTCAAAGAGATTTTACAGGTGGAAGGCTTAATAAGGCTCTGAAGAAAAGAACGTTTCAAGTGATAGCTTTAGGTACTGTTGATGGATGCTCTGTAAACTTCTTCAGACGTATTCGATTTTTCGTGTACTGTTCTTGGCCCTTTTTGAATCCTTTTTAAAATAGCTCTAGCTTCATACCAGTTTGGTAGAGAGATCGTCAAAGGCTCTGATTTGATCTCGTCGAGCTTTCCATACCAGAGGCTTCCATACCAGTGCCAGCGATTTCTTCCCATGTTTGGACCAACGGCTGTAGACTCAGAGGGTAATACATAACATCGAATTAGTACTGATTTTCTCAATCAAAATACTTCTATAAAAAGATAATTCAATATTTCGGAGAAGATACGATCAAACCGTTTGCGGTCATTTCCTAAATCCGATCTTGGGGCACCCGGATTTCTAGCCGGATTTCTAGCCGGATTTCTAGAAGGACTGCCGGACAGGATGCCAGACAGCCTTCCAGATGGCATAACTCTGTCCTGAGAAATTTCATCTTCTCCTGTACTCATGGGCATATGTTTGTATCACGTAAATCAAAACACAAGTTTCAACATAATGCATTTCGGTTGACATATTTTAGCATATTCATTTTGGGTCACTAAACATCATTCAAAAACCAGTTAGACTTTCAATCTCCCCCTTTTTGATGATGTCACCTCCTGGCATAGAAAATGAATACTTCAACTATATATAACATGTTTAAGGGAATGCATTTGTTAGGCTAAGGAAATCAATATGAGATATACCCAAAGTTCATACAAGTGGTGTGGCATCCACATAATTAGCATAAGAAATAAAGAGATATTCATGCTCTACAATATAGTCAAAAGATGGTTAAGAAGACAAAATGTAAGCCTTGGGTAGATCTCTCGTCATTATATGCCTTTTCTCCCCCGGTGACATGGTCAAAAAGGAGTGAGCGCAGGGAGCTAGGGGGGTGGAGAGGAGGAGCTGGGGGGTGGCGGTCGGGGGGCTAGGAGGCCAAGGAGGCCAAGGAGGGAAGAAAGCTTGTCGTCCATACGGGTGATGGTTTGAGAGACTTCATGAAATTGTCCTTGAATAGCTTGAAACTGGGTTTGAGAGGTAAGATTGAGCTGGGTAAATTGATCCTCCAGTTGGTGAAAGTGTTGCTGTATGGTATCCTGAAACTGCCCAAACTGAGCTTCGAAGGCCACTTGCTGGTTGTACAAATCATCAACGGAGTGGGTGGAGGTGGGAGAACTGCGGAAACGCCCAAAGCCTAAGATGGAGGGCTCCCCCGGGGAAGGTGCACTGGGTGCAGCGGGAGCTAATGGGGTGGGAGCAACAGCAGGAGCGGGAGCAGGTGCAAGCAAGGATGGTAAGAAGGGGAAACGTTTAGGGTGAGGAGGTGAAAGAGGGATGAGGATGTCGGAGAGGGAGAGAAGAAATGAGGAGAGAAAAAACCCGCGACTTGAGTTTTTAATGTACGCAAATCTGCGCAAGCCGGTAGGCTTTCCGGTCGTCTAGCCGGTCTTCTGGAATGCCGGACAGAAAGCCGGGTAGAAAGCCAGTTAGAAAGCCGGACGCTTTGTTTAAAAAATACTGGGAGATGCATGGTAAGATAACATGATATGGCCCTATTAAAGCAAAAAAATATGCATTCCTGATTACTACATGCTTAGAACTGAGTACTACATGCTTAGAGAGGTGAAAATTAAGAACAAGATGTGATGCACATTCATCATAAGAGCAGAAACCAGTTCTCAGACAGACCATTACTTACTGAATAGGAATTTCTCCAATTCCTAATTCCCGACGGAGCTTGATGAATTGATCTTCACCTAAGGGTTTGGTGAATAAGTCTGCCAATTGATCGTTAGTATGAATATACTCCAGTTTAACAATATTATACGACACCTGTTCTCGAAGAAAGTGGTGACGAATATTAATGTGCTTAGTTCTGGAGTGCATGACCGGGTTTTTTGAGAGATTTATCGCGCTTGTGTTGTCACATAGTATTGGAACTGTATCAATATCTTCCCCGTAGTCTGCCAGCACTTGCTTCATCCAAATAATTTGAGCGCATGAGCTCGCTGCAGCTATGTACTCGGCTTCAGCTGTGGACAGGGAAATAGAATTTTGTTTCTTGCTCATCCACGCCACGAGACAATTTCCTACCAGAAAACAATTTCCACTAGTGCTTTTTCTGTCTGTTTTGCTACCTAGGAAATCAACATCAGTATAGGCAACAAGATTAAAGGTGGTTTCTCTAGGATACCATAATCCTAAATTTGGTGTCCCTTTGAGATATTTCAGTATATTCTTGACTGCGTGTAGATGTGATTCCTTGGGATTAGCCTGAAACCTTGCACAGATTCCTACACTTAAGAGAATATCTGGTCGACTAGCAGTGAGATACAATAGTCCTCCGATCATACCTCGATAAAGTTTTTGATCAACATCCTTACCAGATTCATCTTTGTCAAGTTTGACGGCTTGTCCCATAGGAATTTTCTTTTCTTTGCACTCCCCCATGCCGTACCTCTTGAGGAGCTCTTTGGTATATTTGCTTTGATTGATAAAGGTGCCCTCAGTTGTTTGTTTTATTTGGAGACCTAGAAAGAACTTCAGTTCTCCAATCATACTCATCTCGAACTCATCCTGCATCATCTTAGAAAATTCTTGGCAGAGTTTATCATCAGTAGACCCAAAAATAATGTAATCTACATATATTTGAACTAATAGGATATCATGATGATTTCTCTTAATGAATAGAGTTGTGTCAACATGTCCGCATGAGAAGCCATTTTGAATAAGATAGCCACTTAGGCGTTCATACCAAGCTCTAGGGGCTTGTTTTAATCCATACAAGGCTTTTGATAATTTGTACACGTGATTAGGGTAGTCAGTGTTAGTAAAGCCAGGTGGTTGTTTAACATAAACCTCTTCATTTACGTATCCATTTAGAAATGCACTTTTTACGTCCATTTGGTGAAGCATGAAATTTTTGTAACAGGCATAAGCAAGTAACATACGAATGGATTCCAGTCGAGCAACGGGGGCAAATGTCTCTTCATAATCTATTCTCTCTTCTTGGTTATATCCTTGAGCTACTAGCCTAGCTTTATTTTTGGTTATAGTCCCTTTATCATCTAGTTTGTTTTTAAAGACCCACTTAGTTCCAATGATAGGATGGTTTGTAGGTCGGGGGACTAAGTCCCAAACTTGATTTCGTTCAAACTGGTTTAGCTCTTCTTGCATAGCAAGCATCCATGACTCATCTTGTTCGCTTGCTCGAAGTTTTTGGGTTCAATTTGAGATACGAAAGCCAAGTGTGAGCAAACATTTGCTTTTGACCGAGTAGTTATCCCGGATTGGGGATCCCCAATTATTTGGTCACTAGGGTGATCTGACATAACCTTGGGTTGTTTTTCTTGTTCTTCAATGATCTCATGCGAGACTAAAGGGAACATCTCGTCATCATTGTCGTGTAGAGTATGCACGGTAGGACTAACGTCATCAATCTCGTCAAAGGTGACATTTGCTGATTCTTCTACAACTAGTGTGCGTTTGTTAAAGACTCTATATACACGACTAGATGTGGAGTATCCGAGAAATATACTAATGTCAGAGCGAGAGTCCAGTTTTCCTACATTATTATTAGTGTTTAGAATATAGCATTTGCATCCAAAGGCTTTGAAATACGATACATTTGGTTTTTTATCATACCATAGCTCATATGCAGTCTTATGAATGATAGCTCTAAGAAAAATACGGTTACCAATGTAGCAGGCGGTGTTCACTGCTTCGGCCCAGAAGTAGTTTGGTAGTTTATTTTCTTTGAGCATTGTTCTTGCCATTTCTTGGAGTGATCTGTTCTTTCTTTCTGCTACTCCATTCTGCTGTGGAGTCCTTGGAGTTGAAAATTGATGATGTATTCCATATTTGTCACAGTAAGCCTCAAATTCTGAGTAATCAAACGCCTTTCCGTGATCACTTCGGATTTTGCAAATCTCGTACCCCTGTTCTTTCTGGATTCTAATCACAATTTTCACAAACATATTAAATGCTTCATTCTTGTGAGTAATGAAGCTCACCCATGTATATCTCGAATAATCATCTACCATGGTAAGAAAGTATTTCTTTCCTCCAATTTATTGGTCCAACTAAGTCCATATGAATTAGTTCTAAAGGTTTTGTGGTAGAGACAACATTAATGGGTTTAAAGGATCTTTTAATTTGTTTGCCTAATTGACATGCTTCACAAACTCTGTCTTTTGAAAAGTTTAACTTAGGAATGCCTTTAACAAGATCTTTTTGAGATAGTAATTTAGGAGTTTCATGTTAGCATGTCCAAGTCTTCTATGCCACAACCAGCTTTCACTTTCAAAGCTTGCGAGACATTTTACGTTATCTTTTGTGATATGACTCATGTTAACAATATAGGTGTTGTTTGCCCGTCTTCCAGTAAAGATAACTTCGTTAGTGGTTTTATCTTGAACAGCACAATAATGTGTATCAAATATTACTCGATTTCCTTTATCACATAGTTGACTTATGCTAAGTAGGCTATGTTTTAAACCATCAACCAGATATACATCTTTAATGCAAGAGGAGTTTGGGTTACCGATAATACCTTTTCCTATGATCTCACCTTTGCTATCATCGCCGAACATAACAGTTCCACTCTTATGTTGACTGAGAGATGTAAACCTTTCCTTTTCACCACTCATGTGCCGGGAACATCCACTGTTTAGATACCACATAGGATCATGAGTCTTTTCCTGTAATCCCATGATTCCTGCAAAAAGACATCTTACTTTTGGTACCCATTGCCATTTGGGTCCTGACCTGTTTGCTTTCCTTTTAGGACAATTTATTCGAATATGACCCAGTGCAGAGCAATAATAGCACCTAGCATTTGAGAGGGAGTTTCTGGGTACGAAATAATCTGACAGTGTTTCTTTACTTAAGGTATTTTTACTTAAAGCATTCGACCTTGCAGACGCAATGAAGCCAATTCCGGATCGATTCCCAAAGATTACTTGCTTTCCCATTAGTGTGCTTAAGTTCTTTGACCCTCCAACGAATCTTTCTAATTCATCCTCTTTTTGTTTTAAAGAAGTTTCAAGAGACATGATTCCCCTTTTTAAAGTGGTGACTTCAGTTTCCAACAACACAATCTTTTTCTTAAGGGCAATATTCTTTTGAACAATTTTTGTTGATTCATTATAAAGTTCATCATACGCATCTTGTATGTCAATATTGTCCAAATCATCATCAGCATTATCAAAATCTTCTAAGTCATCTATAGATGCAATAAATCCGAAATCACTCACCTCGGAGTCAGAGAAGTCTGACTCATTGTCATCCCATGTTGCTAACGCTTTCTTTTCTTTTTGCTTTATCTGACAGTTGGCTGCTATATGACCAATTTTATTGTAGTTGAAGCATTTTCTTTCTTCTCCTTTGTTGGTGAATTTTAAGTCCCCTCTTCTTCCTTCTCTACTTCTCCTCACTAGTCTTTGGAATTTATTTGTAAGTAGAGCCATCTCCTCATCATCGTCATCTCCTTCTTCTTCCTTAGCTAAGGCTTGTAGTGCTATGCCTTTTTTCGGTTTTGTTGCTTCTTCCTCTTCTGCTTTTAACACAATTTCGTGGGTGACAAGTGACCCAATCAATGTGTCTATTGTCATTTTTCTTAGATCTTTGGCCTCCTCAATCGCAGTGACTTTTGGTCTCCACTCCTTTGGCAATCCCTGCAATACCTTTCTCACAATTTCCACAGTAGGAGTTTCTCGCCCAAGCGAGCTTAGTGCATTAATAATATCCGTAAGACGTGTAAACATTTGAATAATTGTTTCTCCCTGTTTCATTTTGAACATTTCGTATTTGTGAACAAGAGTACTAATTTTGGAATCTTTTACTTGATTGTTTCCTTCATAGGTGATCTCCAGAGTTTCCCAAATTTCTTTAGCAGTTTTAAGAATTGATATTCTATTATACTCTTCTGGACCGAGAGCACAATAAAGGGCATTCATAGCTTTGGAGTTTAGAGTATACCTTTGTTTTTCTTCCCTCGTCCAAGTCGATCTTGGATTTACCTTTGTTTCTCCTTCATCATTGATTATAGTGGGTAGCTTGTAACCCTCCTCCACGATACTCCATAGGTCGAAGTCCATTGAGTCAATGAATATACGCATCTTGTTTTTCCAGTAAGCGTAATTATTCCCATTGAAAAACGGTGGTCTGTTTACAGTGCCTCCTTCAATTTGCATCGGGTTTGTGGCTACCATAGGATCTCCTTCCGGTTGTTACACCGCTTCTTGAAGGTGCCAAGCTCTGATACCAATTGATAAGTCACCTAGAGGGGGGTGAATAGGTGGACTTTCCTTTTTTTCTGTTTTCAATCAACTCACACAAACGATTAAGCGCAACAAGATAATAGAATGAGAAGAGGATACTGGAAATAAGTAAATAAGGAGACAGAGATTTTTATAGTGGTTGGGCGATGTGCTTAGTCCATTCTTAGTGATTGTTCCCTTGAACAATCACCATTTCCACTATGATCCAATACTTACACAAGATTGGTTTATGAGGCCAACTCCTCTTTTACAATCACTCTTACCGATACACGCAGACCGGTACTCCTAGCTTGATACACGCAGACCAAGCACTCAACTTCTCTTTGCAATTGATACACGCAGATCGATGCCACTCCTTGGTACACGCAGACCGGCTCGATGTAATAACTCACACACGAATCTCACTTTCCTCTTCTAATCGAGTCTTGCAACTAGTCCCAATGACTGTTGTAGGTCATACTTAGTTACTCTGGACTATGAGGAAAAAACAATCGACACACACAAAAGGGTTTTGAAAGAACTCCTAATTGAATCACAGTGGAAGGCTCTCTCTCTCACCAGGTGGATACGTGATGTGTGTGACTCTCTTCAAAGAGATTTTACAGGTGGAAGGCTTAATAAGGCTCTGAAGAAAAGAACGTTGCAAGTGATAGCTTTAGGTACTGTTGATGGATGCTCTGTAAACTTCTTCAGACGTATTCGATTTTTCGTGTACTGTTCTTGGCCCTTTTTGAATCCTTTTTAAAATAGCTCTAGCTTCATACCAGTTTGGTAGAGAGATCGTCAAAGGCTCTGATTTGATCTCGTCGAGCTTTCCATACCAGAGGCTTCCATACCAGAGGCTTCCATACCAGTGCCAACGATTTCTTCCCATGTTTGGACCAACGGCTGTAGACTCAGAGGGTAATACATAACATCGAATTAGTACTGATTTTCTCAATCAAAATACTTCTATAAAAAGATAATTCAATATTTCGGAGAAGATACGATCAAACCGTTTGCGATCGTTTCCTAAATCCGATCTTGGGGCACCTGGATTTCTAGCCGGATTTCTTTCCGGCTTTCTAGAAGGACTGCCGGACAGGATGCCGGACAGCCTTCCAGATGGCATAACTCTGTCCTGAGAAATTTCATCTTCTCCTGTACTCATGGGCATATGTTTGTATCACGTAAATCAAAACACGAGTTTCAACATAATGCATTTCGATTGACATATTTTAGCATATTCATTTTGGGTCACTAAACATCATTCAAAAACCAGTTAGACTTTCAATATATATGTTAAAAATGACAGATGATGGGCCTATTTGGCCTATGGTTATTTTTTGTTTATTTATTTATTTGTTAGCTAATGAAAGTAAACCATTTGGCCTAATTTATTTTTTGGACTCATATATTTCTCAGACTCCGTACGGTGAGGAAAAAGTCGAAATTACCCTTCAAGCATTGATGCCCTTTCCCATCAGACTCCGTACGGACAAGGGCAATATGGTCATTTGTCCGTCAAAGTCAAACAAATTATTTAATTCATTCGGTCAAACAACACAATAAATAAATTAGTCCAAATGGCATCAACTACTTTTATATTTATTCCAAACATCATAAATAAATAAATAAACCAATAAAAACCGTAGGCCAAATGGACCCGATGTTAACTAATAAACACCAACAGGTAACTTTATATAATAAAATTATCATTCAAAACTAAAATATAAAATTATTTTCTTAATAGGCAAGTCAGAAAACATTATATGTTAGTTAGATATATCTATTAGTCAAATTAAAAACATAAAATTATATAATTTTATCTGATAATATTATTAGTTCAAAAACTAACAGATAACGTTATTTATTAAGGTATTTATTTAAATTGATAGAAATGTCGACTGATAAACACTAATAGATATTGTGATCTAATAAAACAGATAAAGTTATTTATTAAGGTATCTATTAAAAGTAACAGATAATGTTAACTAGTAAATACTAGTAGGTAACTTTATCTAATGAATTCATTGCTTTTATATCTAATGAACAGATAACATTATTGCGTGTTTACTAGAAGAGTATTTTTTAAACTTATGAGGCAAAGGACTTCTACCCGTAATTTAGTTTGAGATGAACTTATGCTTGTCGTCAACCGATGTCAATTGAATGTATATCCCAAGTGTAGGATCAAGAGCTCAATTGTAGCATAATAATTCTGGTAATTCAGGGTTGAATCCACAGGGAATGAGAAATTTAGAAGTTATCAGTGGCAAGAAAGAAAAGATTTGGAAATAATTGTGATGTTTTTGGAAAATTTATTCTAAATATTTAAATCAAATAAATAAAAGAAAGACTCAATTCTCAAGTTCCACATCAATCGGGAACCAAAATAATCCAATTCTCAATTACAACTCAACTCCGGTTCCATAACATCGAACATTTGTCGGATGGTAGAAAAATTAAGGTTTATATGAAAACAAGAAAATTTGACAATCGGTCTAAAAATCAAAATACGAAAAATTAGAGTTTCAGATCAAAATATTGTAGAGATCTAAGAATTGTGTGCCAAATAGAATTTGTCTACACACAAGAAAAAATCTTATAAAAATCTTTGGTTGATTTCAAAACTATTCTTGATTTATAAAATGATTTCAGAAATTAAATATCATAGGTGAGAATTGAATTACCCTAAAAACACGATCCAATGTTTCATCGTCAAATCGAATCTTTAAAATATTAGTTCCTCATGGATTGAATTGAATCCATGAGAAATCAAGAACATGAAAGAATAAGAACAGTAATGATAATCAATCTCCCAAAAGACTAAGAATTATATCTAGAACGAAAAGCTGATGAAATAATCCTAACTAGAGTTCCTAATAAACAGATCCAAAATTTAAGACTCCTAACTTGATTAGGAAATAAAAAGATAAGGATAAGAATAAGAGAATAGAAATCCCATAAAACAAGGACAATTTACGTTTGTACTCTACTATCGATAACACATGTCCATTTTGCGGCAATAGGTGTTCCTCCCAATGTTGGATAGTGGGATCTACTATTGATAGTACTCCATCTACTATCGATAGTTGTGGTTGGCATCAATCTGAGCAGTGACTTTTGCTATCGATAGTATTGCATCTACTATCGATAGTTGCTTCTCCTAACCGTCCATCCATTCTAGGCAATAGATCGTACTACTAATAGTTCTGAAGTCATTATTAGTAGCAGTGACCTCTAAATTTTGGCTTTTCGGTATCAACTGTGCTCCCATCTAGATTGCATTCCGAAACTCTAAAATCACTGCAAAAACACTCAAATACAAACTATCAACCAAAATACACGTTAAATAGAAAACTCGCATAAAATGCAATTTATAGGCAATCAACTCAAGTAAGTCAAGGGGTTTTGACGAGAAATAAATACACTTTTGAGTGCGAATCAACTTATTTGCTTATGGACTTTTGACCGAATCTCATTTTTTTTACTTATTCTTTTTACTTTCTTTTTTAGTGTGACCCATTCTTTCTATTCTTTATCTATGTCTAAAGGTTGCACATCATAGTCTATTGATCTGAAATTTTAAGTGGAGAAACATCAGCGCCGTAAAAAAGAGTTTTCGTTACTCACTGTGAGTTCTTGGTATTTTAAAAGTCACGTTCTATTTTTCATAACACACTTTGTGCACAGTGCATGTTCAGGTCGACATTTTGAGGGTGTTGTTTATATGTTGGCCTATGTATAAGTTTATGCGTTTACTTCCTTGCGATTTTAATACTAAATGTTCATCTTTCTGCTGAATCTGATTAGTATTTGTAGGATAATGTGAGATAGGTTGGGAATTCATAAACTACTTTGTTATAGGCCTGGGAGGGTTAGACTCGTTGGCCGGTCACTAATTCATCCTACTCCGGGATGGGTTGTGACAGGAGTTGGTATCAGAGCAACAATTTAGTGGATTTCAAAAAGGTTGAAAACCCAAGGACATAGGTTTCAGAACAATAGTTGCACACTATATGCATAATTTATATGTTATTTGCTCATGATTTATGTTGTATATTTATTAACAATGGATTGTTAAGGTGGCTCTGACAAGAATATATCTTGCATGTTGTAGGTATGGCAAACAACTCGAGCAATGAAGACGGTATGGGAACTTATCGAATCAGTACAAT
Source organism: Arctostaphylos glauca (assembly GCA_019985065.2). Taxonomy (NCBI): domain Eukaryota; kingdom Viridiplantae; phylum Streptophyta; class Magnoliopsida; order Ericales; family Ericaceae; genus Arctostaphylos; species Arctostaphylos glauca. The sequence goes on along the minus strand of JAHSPW020000016.1, from coordinate 4,566,228 downwards.
GAGTATATGCAACACAGGAGGAGAACCCTTGGAAAGAAACATATGCAGTTGGGCGGTGATGTTAGCTTATATGGAATCAAAGGAGGTGGTTGACACCAATCCATTTTACACTGACGGTGTACACTGGCACCTGGCCTTGCGGCATCTACATATACAGCTAGAAGCCTGTGACCGAGCAATACAGTGGTTAAATACACAACAGGGACATGAAAAGTATCCTAAATGAGATGGTGTTGAGGGGAGGCATAAGAAAATGGGTGCTTTGAGGGTTCGAGGGATTATCGACATATAAAGTAGGGCAAAGCTCCAAGTGGGTAGGAGTTCATGAATAAAAAGAGGAAGGCTCCTCAAGAGCAAGATTTAGTATTGGATGCTCAGTAGGAGCATCAAAAAGGGGTGGAAGATGATGTGGATGAGTGGGGTGAGGAGGACAAACACTCACTCAGAGGACTCGGGGACCCCATAGGAACTAAAAGAGTATATAATCCCGAATCGACTTTGAGACTTCAGCTAATGGGCCCGATGAGTGATGAGAAGTTGTGAGATTGTGTTTATAGATGTAAAATAGTAAGTTACAGTATGAAGTTGAGCAGTGATGTATATAGTTTGATTGTAGCATGTCGGTAGTTTGTACATTTTGGTGAAGTTGTTGTAATAACTTTTCTGAATCAATGATCTTCTTTATGGAATTTAATACTAGTATTTATACTGTATTTGTTATGGGCATTAATTTTAAGTGTTGTACTACAAATATTCACAATAGTAACAACGAGGTCCATTGAATCTAATAATAAAGAACCGAGCAACAACAATAACAATACTAGTGTCCAACTTGTACAGTTGAGAGAGATGATGCAAATATTAGTTGGGACCCTACAAGCACAACAGTAGTTGCTCCAAGCACACCTAGCTCAACCATAACCAGTTGCTCTACAACTCAGGTAGATAATCCAGAGGAGGAAGATGTGAGAGAACGTGTGGTGGGATAAGAGGAGGTTGTTCAACCAATTTCTCTATTGACAGATGTGATGGTGTTTTGAGAATTCTTAAAGTTGAAGACTCTAATATTTGAGGTATGAATGAATATGGAGAGGGCTAAGGAATGGTTGTTGGAGTTGGAGAAAAAAATTTACTGCTAAGATGTGATGAATATCAAAAGTTGGAGGTGGGTTCATATTATTAGAGGTGGTATCGAGGACAGGACAATGCATGGAGTGCAGGAGTGGGGCCCAATAATTATAACAACTGATAGGGTGTACGGAGGAATCAAAATGCAGGGAGTCAACGACATGGGAAAGCTTTTGCAGTGGTACCAAGTGATCCTAGGAATAATACCACTATGGTTGCAGGTAATATAATTATGTGTTCGTACCATGCTTATGCTTTACTTGACTCTAGTTTATCGCATACATTCATGTCAAAAACTTTTGTGAGTAAACTTGATAAGAAAGGTGAACCATTATGAGTTTTTTGTAACTCAGCCCCTGAGGTGTCATATGTTCTACGGTATATCAGAACTGTGATGTCCGTTTGGGAGACATAGAAACGAATATGGATTTAGTAATGTTAGGAGAGGGAGTTATAACTCCTCCATGTTTTATATTCGTAGCGTGAATTCAATGACTTTTGCAAAAATGTTGTCAGGACTATCTTCGTAGCTTGTTGATGCCTGAAGTGGGTGAGCCACCAGTGAAAGATATTTTGGTAGTGTGGGAATTTCCTGAAGTTTTTTCGGAGGACTTTACAGGAATACTTGTTGCAAGAGAGGTAGACTTTGTTGTAGATGTTGTACTTAGAAATCAATCCATACCTAAGGCGTTGTGTTGTATGTTAAAGGGTTCATTCGACTTAGTTCTTCATCATAGGGTGCGCTGGTGTTGTTTGTTAAGAAAAAGGATGGAATATTGGGGTTATGTATTGATTATTCAGAATTAAATAAGGTTACCATTAAGAATAATTATATCTTGCCTAAGATTGATAATTTGTTTAACCAGTTAAAAGTGGTGAGGATATTCTCAAAGATTCATCTATGATCTAGTCATCATTGAGTTAAGGTGAAATCGTAAGACATTGAGAAACCATTTTCTGAACCTGATGCGGCCATTTGGAGTTTTTGGTAATGCCATTTAGAGTTATGAATACACCCGCTTCATTTATGGATTTGATGAACTGGATTTTTAAGCAGTATTTGGATGAATTCTTTGATGATATCTTGATTTATTCGAGGGATGAGAGGCGGCATGCGAAGCATCTTCAGGTAGTGCTACAAACATTGAAGGATCGGGAGTTGTATGCCAAATTCAAAATGTGTGAATTTTGGTTGAAAAGTGTAGTATTTTTGGCCACGTTATCACCGAGGAAGGTATCATAGGTGAATTGGCCAAGACCCACAGTAGTGACCAAGATTCGAAGTTTTCTTGGACAGGGAATGTATTATCGAAGGTTTATCCAAGATTTCTCCAAGATGGTGGTACCATTAATAGAACTAACTATAAAAGGTGAAGTGTTTGTGTGCACGAGAGAGAGGAAGAATGTTTTCAAAAGCTGAAGAAGGGACTTGTGATGACACCAATTCTTATCCTATTATAAGGCCCAGAAGGGTTTGCTATTTATAGTGATGCCTCGCATTAAGGAATCAGACGTGTTTTGATGCAACATGGGAAAAACCTCTTATGCATCAAGACAACTTAAGCCACATAAGCTAGACTACCAAACACATGACCTTGAGTTGGTAGCCTCAGTGTTCTCTTTGAAGATTTGGCTGCACTATTTGTGCGGTGTCACATGTGATATTTATACTGACCGTTAGAGTTTGAAATATATCTATCTATACCCAGAAAGATTTGAATTTGAGACAATGTTGCTGGTTGGAATTAATGAACGATTATGATATCATCATCCAGTATCATCCGAGAAAGGAGAATGTAGTCACAGATGCGTTAAGTTGCAAGATAAAGGGTGACCTGAATCGTTTATTTATAAATCGACAATGGTTGACTAAGGGACAAGATGGAATTTGTTCTATGGTTATTGTCAAATTTATAGATCTTGAGGAGATAAAAGAGAAACAAATGCAAGATCCTAAGTTTAGAAAGATCTCTAAATAGTCATTGGCCAAAGTTAATTCGGAATTCAATATGATAGACAGTTTGTTTAAGTTTCAAAACTGGGTGTGTGTACCTAAAAATGAAGAGCTCAAACAACGAATTCTGGACGAAGTTAGTTATCTATCCTGGGATGATAAAATTGTATCCGGACTTGAATAGAATCTATTGCCGGATGGTAATGAAGAGAGATATTGTTGACTATGTTGGTAGTTGTTTGAAGTGCCAACAAGTCAAGGCTAAACAACAGAAGCCGGCATGGTTACAGCAACCCTTGTCCATATCCAAATAGAAGTGGGAAGACATTACTATCAATGATGTCATAGATTTTTCCTAAATGCTAAAAGGGAACAACTCAATTTGGGTAATCATTGACCGTTTGACAAAGTTAGTGCATTTTTTGGCAATTAAAAATACTTATTCAATAGATCAGATGGCCAACCTCTATGTAAAGGAAATTATAAGATTACATGGTGTTCATTACATCAAATAGAGATAAGAAGTTTCTCTCTAGATTTTGGCAATCCCTTTAGAAGGCCATGGGTACCAAATTGAATTTCAGTATGGCCTTCCATCCTCAAACAGATGGACAATCTAAGAGGACCATACAAACATTGGAGGATTTACTGCAGATTGTGCACTAGAATTCCAGGGTAGTTAGGAAAAGCACCTACCACTAGCTGAGTTCACCTCCAATAATAGTTTTTAGGCTAGTGATCGAGCAGCAAAAGTGTCGCTGATGCACCGACCAAATCAGTATTTAATTATGAAATTGATACTTGCCTATGAATACTTTGTATTGTGCTCTAGACCCAACAGAATTTAATCATGTGAATCTGCAAAGGAAATTTGGGATAAACTAAAAATTGCACATGAGGGTACTAGTCAGGTTAAAGAATCTAAAATTAATATGCTTGTTCATAAGTATGAATTATTTAAGATGATGCCTGATAAATCTATTTTCACCATGTTTACACACTTTACTACTATTGTGAACAACTTGAAATCTCTTGGAAAAACTTACCCTAACGTTGATCTTGTGAGAAAGATTCTTAGGTCACTTCCAAAGTAGTGGAAACCAAAAGTGACGGCAATAATTGAGGCCAAGCAAGATCTCACAAAATATAGCTTGGATGGAATTTCGGGTTATCTCACTGTAACACATAAAATCGAGTCCTATAATAAAGATAAGAAAAAGATGCACAAAATAATATTTTTTTGATTTAAATGAAAAGTGGACACAATCTCTATTATGTTCTTTGTAATTGAAGGAACGATTCCTCTGATTTGATCTCCGACTATAATGGTGATCCAACGGCTATTGAAGCTTGCTGTTGAATGAACCGGTTGATGACTTCTTGAATGAAGAAATCGAAGTGGTGGCTTTGATCGAGGGCTTGAGCAGCTTGATCTCGATTGAGTGCAGTTGCAGAAGAATCGGCTTTGTTTGAATGCTTGTTGATTCCTCACAAGAACTTGAGAAAAGACTTAAGAAGAGGCTTAAAGAACGCTCGAAGGCTTGGGAGAATTCTTCTGACTCCAGAGATCCTTTTCTTCATAATGAGAGCCTCTATTTATAGGCTAGAGGAGTGCATATTCCATTTGGCATATGCTTCTTCATTGATTTACCTTTTCAAATGAATTCGTCTCCTATTTATGGAGAGAATCTTGGGTTAATATAAAAATAAATAAACAATACAATAAAAGTATTATTTATTTTTTTAACTTAAAAAGGATTGGAGTGGGCCTGTATCTTTGGGCTAGCCCAATTTCCTGACCATTTAGCCAGTTAGGTTAATTTGTCTATTTTGGCTTCCTTCATATTTTTAAATGGACCGAGCCCATATGATTTTGAGGAGCCCAATATTCACTTGAGACTTTGACTAAATTTTATATTTTGACTTTAATTAATCAAATATATTTATATATTTTGGCTAACTGAACAACAACTAAGTTGTGTAAAATTTCAGTGTCTACAAATTGCCCCCATTTCAAACTCATGTGATGTTCTCTTGCTAGCATCAAATGAAGTTTGAAGTACTATTATTTTCTTTGTGACTTGTGCATGAGCTCCTCTCTACATGGTTGCACTAAGTGCAAGTTTTCACCGCAAGGATATTGAGATGACTCTGTTATTCCCTTTAGGTTATTGGTAGAAAATTATGGGAGGATTACTTGGAACACCAATGTGCCTTGCCCGGGATAACAAACAATCATGTGCACATATCTTGGACATATATATATATATATATATATATATATATATATATATATATATTTTTTTTTTTTTCTAGAGAGTGACTCACAAGTCTTAAAACTTTCAAGACTTGCTCACTTTCTGACCCATGGGAATTGAACTGCTTGGGCTTACTTCCACAGCTATTTAGTGCCGACTCAATTGTTGATAAATAGGTGGACCAAATTAGAGCATGACGAATTTCCCCAGGGGTCCACATTCTTGCCGTAGAAGATGCCGAGTATGTTAAACTTGAAGCCCAGATTCTCTTACTTTCGTGAAATGCTTAGGAGGGAAACATATCCCAATGTTACCACATTTAAGAATAAACAATTATTATTCTTAACTTCCAAAACTTTCTTAATTTCCAAAAAAAATGAAAGAAGTCAACTTTCCTCTTTGCATATTTTCCTTTCTCTCCGAGTGATTCACCAAAATACCTGTACTCAATTGATATCAATCTTCGTATTTCCTTATCTTGCAAATTTGCATTGCTATATAAAATCCTACCCACATTCCTATGAAAACCATCTTTGCAGGCCTTGTTGTAGCTTGATAAGGCAAACCTAATTTGGTGAGATTACCCCTAACACTTCTGATCATTTACAGGTTAATTTCACATTCTTTTATTTATTTATCTATTTATTTTACTGTTACTTGCTCGTGGTTCCGCCTGATAGGTGACGAGGCGGACTGCCTCCAGGGTAGTGACAATATCTGCCTCTAACTTTGCCGCCGCTGCTAGAGAATTCTTCTCTGTAATTGCTAGGCTACGGAGGCGGGGGTGGTATATGGGCTGTCGAAGGAGCGAGACGGATCTCTGGAGTTCTGTAAATCTGTGGATCTAGACTGTCGTTCTTGCGGTCTCCATTGTAGCGAACTCCTAAAATGATACCCTTGATAGCACAATTGTCGTTGGTTCCTGGTTAGACCTACACAAGCGGCGAGTCCTTGGCTTTTTTTTTTTTGTTGTGAGTTGCCAAAAACTGTTTGCTTCTTATGTCATCAGAAAATTTTGGACAGTAGATGCTGCATTCTTTTTCTATAGGAAATTTTCTGAGTCTAAATATAGTTTTCATCGAAGCTAGAAATCAAGTGGATCCTATCAACCAAGCAAGTCAAAAACTTTCAATACAACCTTGAGAAAAAAAATAGCAAACCCATCTGGGATTCTGTCTCAATTTTGTCTCTCAAATCCGCATTTTTTAATCGAGAACAATGAAAGTAGATGCTGCATTTTTTTTGGGCCCCCTACCATTTTAATGTCTCTCAAATCCGCTTGCGAAACCGAGATGAACTGAGAGAGAGGGGGGGTTTTATAGAATAAGTGAGTGGCGTGAGGTTTGGTGATGCCTCTAGTAATCTGTTGACTTTACTAATGCCCTTTGCTGATGCCTTTTGTTACTAATAAAGGCCAAGAAGAATGATATTTTATTAATACCATTGGTGGACTTATTATCTTATCTTCAAAATTCGGAGTAATTGACCTGTCTAATTCTTAACTGTCACAAGTATTGAACTTCTTGCACACAACCTCCTTCGTGGCGCTGACCGTTGCTCAATGATTTTTTTATTTTTATTTTTCAGTGTTCGGCTTGGAGTCCTTTTAGAAGGTTCGGTAGCTTGGATTTGACAGCTATTTGGTTCTACCACAAATTGTGAGGTGAACAATTTTTTAACTTCTCAATATTGTCATCTATTTTTTTTTGTTGATTGTTGTCGACAGGTCAAGTTAGGCTTATTATGAAAATGATGGGAGATCATATGGAATTTATGCGTCGTAGTTGTTACTTCAACATCAAAAGGGCCTGTTTGCGTTTGAGCAAGCTGTCCCAATCTTTTCTCTACATGGCATCTCTTATTTGGCAGAGACTTCAAAATGGCGGGAGGGCCTCTGTACCTCAGTACAAGCTGTCCCAATGTTTTCTCTACACGGCATCTCTTATTTGGCAAAGACTTCGGCATAGACTTCAAAATGGCGAGAGGGCCTCTGTACTTCGGTGCAAGCTGTCCCAATGTTTCCTCTACACGACATCTTGTATTTGGCAGAGACTTCGGCAGAGACTTCAAAACGGTGGGACGGCCTTCCGTACTTCGGTGCAAGCTGTCCCAATGTTTCCTCTACACGGCATCTCATACTTGGCGAAGACTTTGGCAGAGACTTTAAAATGGCGGGAGGGCCTCTATACTTCGGTGCAAGCTGTCCTAATGTTTCCTCTACACGGCATCTCATACTTGGCGGAGACTTTGGCAAAGACTTCAAAATGGTGGGAGGGCCACGGTACTTTGGTGCAATCTGTCCCAATGTTTCCTCTACACGACATCTCGTACTTGGTGGAGATTTTGGCAGGGACTTTAAAACGGTGGGAGGGCCTTTGTACTTCGGTACAAGATGTCCCAATGTTTCCTCTACACGACATCTCGTACCTGGTGGAGATTCTGGCAAAGACTTTGAAACGGCGGGAGGGCCTTTGTAATTCGGTGCAAGATGTCCCAATGTTTCCTCTACATGGCATCTCGTACTTGGCGGAGACTTCAAAACGGCAGGAGGGCCTCTGTACTTTGGTCCAAGCTGTCCCAATGTTTCTTCTACATGGCATCTCGTACTTGGTGGAGACTTTGGCAGAGACTTCAAAACGGCGGGAGGGCTTTTGTACTTCAGTGCAAGCTGTCCCAATGTTTCCTCTACACGGCATCTCGTACTTGGCGGAGACTTTGGCAGAGACTTCAAAACGGCGGGAGGGCTTTTGTACTTCGGTGCAAGCTATCCCAATGTTTCCTCTACATGGCATCTCGTACCTGGCGGAGACTTTGGCAGAGACTTCAAAATGGCGGGAGTGCCTCTGCACTTCGGTCCAAGTTGTCCCAATGTTTCCTCTACACGGCATCTCGTACTTGGCGGAGACTTTGGCAGAGACTTCAAAACGGCGGGAGGGTTTCTGTACTTCAGTCCAAGCTGTCCCAATGTTTCCTCTGCACGACATCTCGTACTTGGCGGAGACTTTGGCAGAGACTTCAAAACGGCAGGAGGGCCCCTGCACCTCGGTGTAAGCTGTCCCAGTGTTTCCTCTAGTCGGCAACTCGTACTTGATGAAGACTTTGGCAGAGACTTCAAAATGGCGGGAGGGCCTCTGTACTTCAGTCTAAGCTGTCCCAATGTTTCCTCTACACGGCATCTCGTACTTGGCAGAGACTTCGGTGAAGACTTCAAAACGGTGGGAGGGCCTCTGTACTTCAGTGCAAGCTATCCCAATGTTTCCTCTACGCGGCATCTCGAGTTTGACGGAGACTTTGGCAGAGACTTCAGAACGGCGGGAGGGCCTCTACATTTGAATTTTTTTGCTATGATAACTTAACTCATGTCCAAAATTTTGTCATCGCACTATATTACATGCTTTGTTTCTTTTTATAGTATTGATTTGACTCCTTGTTCCTTTTATTGTGTCTATCTGTGTAGGTCAGAAGCATGGTTTTCTTTAAGGAGCTAGAAGAGAGAGCAATGACAATCTTCGAGGATAAAGATGAGATCCAAGAGGGGACTAATTTGACAGCTCATGTCTCGCTTATTGGTGCTGACAAAATGCGCGTGCCCCAGCCAGATAATTCACTTCATCTTAGCTGTTGGTCAGAAGAAGTTCGATGTAAGCTCTCTTGTTTTGCAGACGCCCCTCGTGTTCAAGATATGAACTTCAAGTCTTTGCTTCTTCTTTCTTCCCTTCATGAAAGTACCAAAATCTCTGATCCGTTCCTGCTTTTGGGCCATCGTGTTTGCGCTGGAGATGTGCAATGGAGCAGTTCAAGACCAATAGCAGACCTTCCCTTTATTATGGGATATTGGGAGTGGATGGAAGACATCTTGAGTCGCCATAGCAAACTTCTTGAAGAAAATCAAATTTATGGTGGTGTCTTTGCTTCCCTACTTACTTATGAACATCCAAGCACTATGCTCAAGGCCTTTTTGGAGTGTTGGTGCTCTTCGACCAATTCTCTACATACTTCGATCGGGGAAGTGTCTATTTCATTATGGGATCTGCGAGAGATTGGCGGACTTCCAATTAACGGGCTATTTTATGATGAAGCAGTCCCTTCAGCTAAAGAATTGTTCGAGCTTCCATTGTCCTGTCAGTACCTCTTTCTAGCATTTCATCGCCTGTGTAAAAGGAATAAAGGGGAGCCTATGGTGAGAATTTCTGATTGGGTTAAGTTCTGGTTTAAGGGCACTTTGAAGTACAAGAAGCCTATAATCAAGACCACGAAGAGTAGGACTCATCGATCAAAGGATACACATAACCCCTCCGGTAAAATTGATTCAGTTCAAGTTCGAACGACGGCTAAAAAAGAGGTGTTGACTCGTCTCGGAATCGAAAAGACCATGCATGATGAGACACACCTAGCGGCCTTTCTTGCAACCTGGTTGTGTAAGTTCGTGCTTCCAATTGGGAACAGAACTTTGATGCGCCCTGGTGTGTTTAAAATTGCAAGTAGAATAGCTTCTGGCAATATATTCTGCCTAGCCGTTCCGGTTCTCGCCAGCATTTGTCGAGGTTTAAACGTGATTGTTTCATCACCCGATCCGGGGAATAGCAATGTCGCATTTCCGGCCCATTATGTATTTGGTTGGTTGGCGGAGTACTTTCGAACCCACTTTTGCACTCCAAGTAAGCTGAACCGTCCTTTTATGGCCCGATATTTAGGAGAAGGAGGAGCCCGACAATTTGAGGACTCAGAAGCACGAGACTTGTTCAAATTTTGCAAAGGTGTGGTCTGTCCATGAAGTTGCCAAGGCAGAGAGGCATGACTGACGAGCAACAAATAACAGTTCCTGATTTTGAGCACTTTGCTTGTCTTCGGTATAGTTACTTGACTTTGCGAAGTGGGGAGCACCTTGTCATTGAGCCTTACATGCCTCACAGATTTAGTAGGCAATTTGGCTTCCAACAACATTTTCCAGGTAGATTGAGTGTTGACATTCGAGATGGCACGTTGGTGGACATCATTACCTATTGGCGATCATGCATTCGGTACTATACTGGATCCGCAGTGACACTACCGGCGCGCGACAACCTTAGAGATTTTTCGGCGACTAAGGCCTATGTGGATTGGTGGTTCAAGATGTATAATGATCCATTTTCCAAGAGTGCTGAAATTTCAAAAAACAAGAAGAGACCCTTGTCTCGAAAGGCCAATCCTCCAAAAGTTCGAAGGCGCCTGCTTAGTTCACATGATCCAGGTATTTTTTTTTGATGCTTCTAATGTAATTGCTGAAAAGTTGAATGATGATTTTGCCCGTAGCACTCAATGATTTTGCCCGTAGCACTCATTCTCAAATACCCTTTTCTTTTATTAGATGCTCGTCATTGCTCGCGATCGATAGACCTTGCAGCTGGGGATGCGACTGAGGATTGTTTGAGCGTCGAAAGGAACAACGATCGTTGTTGGAAGCATGTTGCAAGAGACAAGGTTAAGAAGTCACACCCCACAACATCTTTGACTGCTCAAGTTCATGCAGGGACTTTTTTGACAGTGTTCCTAGCTCTTCTCAACCATTTCCACACGAGGTAGTTCTAACTCACGCTTTTCTTTGTTACTTCCCTGCTTTTAATATGTATTGATGTACTTACTTGTGTATCTTTTCAGCTCCAGGGCTTATCAAATCTGAAGCTCTAGATATTTTGGACGAGCCGTAAGGTAGTAATGATTCCATACAAGGCCTGAGCAGCTTTCAACTAGCTTTTAAACTAGATCAGCCTGAAAATATGGTCGAAGTCACATCCACAGGTCAGCATTCCGGTGCTAGCAATGGACCATTTAATCCTCCCCCTTTCTCTATTGAGCATATAGCCCCGCTTTTACCTAAAGGAGGTGAGCCAGAAGCCACTTGTGATTTTGACCAGGCAGCAAAATTTGGCGTGTCCAAGTTTGATACCTCCATTGTGATTCGTGGTGCTCGTCGTCAATCGGCTCTTTTGCTAGCCGGAAACATTTTCAACTTGCTTGACCGCGTCTCTTTCGAGAAGCTTCCTTTGCTTCGAAAAACATTTGAAGAAATTTACAAGGAGTTTGCTTTACTCGAGGTGGACAATTCTCCTCTACAGATGCATATTGAAACATACATGCAGAACGTTGAGAAGTATGTCTCCATAAGGTCAGAGTATGACAGTTCTATGACTTCAGTCTTACAGTCAGAACATTTGACCAATATTACTCACCACATCAGTAAAGAGTCTACTCTTGTGACAAAAGACATTGAGAGCACCAAATCTATGCAACGTGACTTGACCAGTGTGGAGGCCAAATGTCATGTTCTTAGAAGAGAATTGGGGACTCTAGAGGCATGTGCATCACAACTAAGGACATCGATCCAAGAGAGCGAGGCGCAAACATTGGAGAGACAGAACACTGTTGCTCGTCTTACTGAGGAGCGAGCTACCATCGAGCAAGTTTCGTTGGTCACCGAGGGAGAGCTTCAAGTGGCAAACAGATTGCGGGACTTTCTAGAAATGGAATGTGAAGATATCAAGAAGCAGCCATGGATTTAGGGACTATTCTTGGACTATTTATCATTGTCATCTTGACTTTGCATTTCTTGTCTTTTTTTTTTTGCTAGGCATGTTTAGTTTAGTAGATGCGTATTTTACTTCTGAAGCAAAGTATCGTCATTTTTATCATGCCATTAAAATAAAGCATTCTTTAATTTGATTGAATGTATTTTCATTTATTTTTTATTTTTTGTGTGAATGAATGGATGAATGAATTTTTTTTTTGGATGGACTGAACTCAAGAAAAATTCTTAAGCTGCCTACGTACCCCTTAAAGGGATCAAGTCAAAACATAGTTCAAGTATATTATACTTCTTTTTTTTTTTTTTTTTTTTTTTTGGGGGGGGGGGGGGGGACGGGGTAGGGCCATACACAGTTTTAGCTCATGAGAGCCAGGAGCATTGTGCAGTTTAGACTCATGCGATTAGGAGTTTGGACTTTCACGGGTAGTAGCGCTTAAAAAACTTCCCGTTGATTGGACCTATTCGTAGTCCTTCTTCATCAACTATCTTGTATGCTCCATTAGTATAAACTTCCGATACCACATACGGACCATCCCATTTTGATAGGAACTTGTTGTCGGTTCGATGAGTAGTGATGATGGGTCTTCGGAGGGCAAGCACCAACTCTCCAATTTTAAAAGACCGAGGTCTAACCTTTTTGTTGAAAGTTTTGGAAAGTTGAGCTTGGTAACATTCAAGACGTTGTTGAGCTTCTAGTCTCCTCTCATCCAACGCTTCTAACTCAGCAAGGCGGAGTTTAGCATTTTCTTCATCAGTCAAGCCCTCTTGTATGGCTATCCTCAATGATGGGATTTGTTGTTCCAACGGGAGGACAGCTTCCACGCCGTAGACCAAAGAGTATGGAGTCGCTTGAGTTGGAGTTCTATATGTCGTTCGGTATGCCCAAAGAGCTTCTCCAATCCTTTCGTGTCAATCTCTTTTGGACTTTGCTACCACCTTTTTCAAGAGACTACCTAGTGTCTTGTTGAAAGCTTCTGCAAGTCCATTGGCTGCTGTGTTGCACATTGAAGAATTTCGCTGCTTGAAGCTAAATCTTTCACAAAGTTTATCCATCAGACTGTTGTAGAAGGGTTTTCCATTATCAGTGATGATGTAGCGAGGCATTCCATAGTGGTAAATGATGTTGGACTTGATGAAGTCGATGACTGTCTCCTTCTTCACTTGCTTGACTGGAATAGCTTCAGCCCATTTGGAGAAGTAATCTGTAGCTGCCAGAACGTACATGTGACCACCTGAAGATTTGGTAAGTGGTCCTACGGCATTCAGTCCCCATGCATCAAATGGCCATGAGGCGATTGTAGGGTGCAAGGGTTCTGGTGGCTGATGGATAAAGTTTGCATGAAATTGGCAGGATTGGCATCTCTTCGCATTGTCCATAGAATCTTTGACCATGGTAGGCCAATAATCACCCATTCTTTTTACTTGGAAATGAAGTTTGGGACCAGACTGATGAGCTCCACAAATTCCAGAGTGGGCTTCTTCTACTGCTTGCTGGGATTCTTCCTTTCCGAGACAACGAAGAAAGATGCCTTCGAATGAGAGACGAAACAAAGTGTCTTTAAAGAAGATAAACCGAGAGCCTCGTCGTCTTATCTCTTTTCTATGGCGAGAATCATTTGGAAGTTTCCCGTGCTAAAGGTAGTCTATCAGTGGTAGCCTCCAATCGCCGTCTTCAATCAGTAGGAGCATGATGGCATTTGCTTCCTCGAGGTGACAATCCAATAGCTGTGGTAGTATCATCGTTCGCAAACAGGAACATTGATGGTTTCACCTTCTATTAATGCCAAAGTTGTTGCTAGGATTGCTAGTGCATCTGCCATGCGATTCTTCTCACGTGGGACATGCTCCAGTGTCACTCCTTCAATCTTTCCTAGTAGATGACTGGCATAATGAAAATATGGGATCAAGTCATCTTTCTTTACGTCATATTTACCGCAAAGCTGATTCACTACCAGCTTTGAGTCTCCAAAGATTTCGAGGTCTGTTATTTTCATTTCAACGACCATTTGCAAACCAAGAATCAGGGCTTGATACTCAGCGACATTATTCGAGCATCTTTCACTGAGTATAAATGCATAAGGTAGGATTTGCCTTTGTGGAGAAACAAAGATGACACCAGCTCCAGCCCCATCTATTCTAGCAGCTCCATCAAAGAACATCACCCAAGGTCGGAGAGTCTCGATGAATAAAACATCTTCATCAGGAAACTCGTCAGATATCTCCCAATTGGCCGGAATTGGATGATCAGCTGAGAAGTCTGCTAAAGCCTATCCCTTCACTGCCTTTCGTGGGATGTACACGATCTCAAACTCATTAAACAAAAGAGACCACCTTGCTAGACGTCCTGAGAGGACAGGTTTTGACATCACGTATTTGACTGGGTCTGCTTTCGCCACGAGATGGACGATGTGAGCTTGAAAATAATGTCTTAACTTCTGGGAAGAGAAAACGAGTGCCAAACACATTTTCTCAACAGAAGAGTATTTGATCTCATTTTCGTGTTAGCCTTCAACTTAATAGAGTGCTCGCTCCTTGTTCTCTTCATTATTTTGTGCTAGCATTGCTCTCAAAGACTGTTCGTGGGCAGCAATGTAAAGTATCAATGGTTTTCTAGGAATTGGAGCCCCTAATATGGGAGAGTTGAGCAAGTATTTTTTGATGCTTTCGAAAGCATTTTGACAAGCTTGATCCCAAATAAAAGGTGTGTCCTTTTTCATCAATCGATTGAAAGGTTGGCAACGACCAGCTAAATTTGAAATGAATCGACGAATGTACGCCAAATGACCCTGCAAGCTTTTGAGTGCTTTTAAGTCCTCTGGGGCCAGCATCTTCTGTATTGCCTCAATTTTGGATTTATCAACCTCAATTCCTCTGTGTCGAACTATGAAGCCAAGGAACTTTCTGGATGTGACTCCAAAGGCACACACTTTAGAGGATTCATTTTCAAATCATACTTCCTTAATCGGTCGAAGACCATCCGAAGGTCCTGTAGATGATTTTTTCTTTGTTTGGTCTTAACAACCAAGTCGTCAACATAGCATTCAACAATCTTGTGGAGCATGTCATCGAAAATCTTTTGCATGGCACGTTGGTACGTAGCACTAGCGTTTTTGAGACCAAAAGGCATTACTTTGTAGCAGTAAATCCCCTTTGTAGTACGGAAAGTAGTGGACTCTTCGACTTCAGGCGCCATCCAAATTTGATTGTATCCTGAACATCCATCCATGAAAGACAGCGCCTCATGGCCGGTAGTTGCGTCTATCATTATCTTCACTATAGGCAGAGGGAAATCGTCTTTAGGACATCCATCGTTCAGATTCCGAAAGTCAACACATATTCGGATTTTTTCGTTTTTCTTTATTACAGGGACCATGCTTGAAATCCATCTTGGGTACTTCACCTCACGGATAAATACTGCTTCGATTAGTTTGTTGACTTCTTCTTCAATCATTGGAATCCGCTCAGGTCAGATATATCGGAAGGCTTGTTTTACTGGACAAGCACGATGTCTAATCCCTAGGTGATGAACGGCCACCCTTGGGCTTAACCCAGGCATTTCCTTGTATGTCCAGGAAAAGACATCTTTATACTCGGATAATAGCTCAAAGTATGCTCTTTCCTCTTCAGGGGTTAAGAGTGCACTCACAAAGATTGGTCGAGGCTCATCAAGAGTCCCAAGGTTGAGTTCCTTAAGGTCATCAACTGTCGGTTGCCCCCCGTCTTCGAGTTCAGGAGGAGCTTCTGCGAGATCGTCATCTTCAAATTCTGAGCTTGACTGTTCATCAACCACCACATGGTAAGATGTCGTGTGCTCAACTTCCTCTTCATCTTCATCTTCATCCTCATCTTTTGCTTGATTCTTGGACTGCCCCGTTAGTACAATTGTACGTCTTTTGATCTTGAGTGGCCCTTCTATGTTGACTTCAAGAGATGTCACTCGTTTCATACAAGATGGACTTGAGCTTTGAGTGTCTTTATCTTCTTTAGAAGAATCAAGCTCGATACTCTTTGGCGCTCTCTTAGAGTCTCCTTTCTTTGACGACATTCTTTTACTACCAAGACGAGATAACACCAATTTTTTAGGCTGAAACATCATCTTCTTTCGTGCCTTCTTTGTAGCACCAAGCTTGTCAAAGACTGAAGTATGTGTTACAGGAGCTCCAATACGATCTAAACACTGAAACTCGAGGAGTATTTTGTTGAGCGTCGTCTTCTTTGACTTCTTCCATCGTGATATGCTGCACGTTTGCCTTTTTGCCTTTTCCTTTGGTAGATATACGAATGGGCTCTGGTGGTGTGAATCCAAGGCCGGTCTTTGGGGGACTAACTTTGTGTCCTTGTTGCCTCAACTTCTTTTGTGCTTCACTAAGGCCATGAACTTTCTTCCCGGTGAGTTCTGGGCTCAATTCTCCAAGTGATGCCAGATCGGCAAAGTTATAGCCTGAGTTAGCTAAAAGCTTGTAGGCCTTTGTGTCAAACCCTCCCGTTCTCTTTTCTAGAAGCATGACATACTGAAATGATTCATGTAGAGACTTGACAAATCCTTCTGATGCGGACTTGATGGAGCCAAGTTGCTCAAGAGCTGGAAGAGGCATTGCTAGGTCTTCTCTTAATATTTGAAGAGTTTCCTTTGTCAATGTTTGAGTACCTTTTTTTGTAACTCCGCTGGGTCTAATGACCTCTTCAAACGGCGATTGTCCTTCCTTTCGTCGAGATTTTGGGACGTATTTGAAAATCGTCTTTGCAACTTGGGTGTAAGGCGCTGAAGGGCCCACTCGTGATGAGTCAAACTTTGTCGACTCCTTGCGACCACTTGCGACCTCCCTTGCATGTGTCACTTCATCTTCCACCACTAGCTTCAGCTTTTCTTGGCCTATGGAAGGGACTTTAATTGGGATAATCTCAGAAACTACATCAAAGTCCATGTAAAATTTTGCATCTGCAAAATGAGAGTCAGCTTCGGTGAATGGCTTGTCATCTGCTACAACTGTTTTGATCCCGTCTTGGTAAAATTTGAAGCATTGATGGAGTGTCGATGCAACTACTCCATTCCCATGTACCCAAGGCCTCCCAAGCAACAGATTGTAAGATGTTTTTGTATTGATGACACGAACCAATGTGCTTGCTATAAGTTCATCAATGGTGAGGTTTAGACGAATCATTCCAATTACATGTTGACCTTGTATAACCAGACGACTACGGGCTAACTCTTCGATTGGGACTCCAAGTCTTTTCAAGATAAATTTCGGCATGATGTTTACCGCTGAACCCCCATCGATAAGAATGCGACTCACCTTCTGTTACACAACAGTGAAACTGAAGGTCATCATCAGTGAAAGTGATTGCTACGCAACAAGAAACGGAAGGGGAAAGGTCCACCTTGGTATCATTAGCTTCATTGGTGAACTGTTCATACTTTTGAGGTTCTTCTAACATTCGAGCAAGTGCAAGTCTGAAAGACCGAGGAAATTGTGACACTTCGCGGAGGCTAAAAGATGGAGGCATTTCCTTCAAAGCCGCGACGATGTTAGCCTCTTCTTTTTTCGATTCTACCTTGACTGTGTCGACATATTGTACATCCTCTTTAATTTCTTCACTGGCTGTGACCATGTATACAGTTTCAACTACATCATCTTTGAAGTATCCTACCGGAAAGAAATCCCCAAGGTTGATTGGAGCAAGAGAATTTGGCTCTAGTGATTCATGAAGATCCAACGCATCCTTTCAATAACTTTTGCTTCTTTGCTCCTTCCTTTTTGCGTGTTGGTAATTGTTCTTTGTCCTTAGCCATTTCTTGGGCTGAATTACTTGAACTTTGGAGTTGTACTTTTGTGACTTCTTCCATGCCACGAGGGTCCATCCTTTGTCATTGTTTATCAGGATTTCCTTTACACCATGACGAGTGGATATGTCTTGATTTGAGACTTGAATGGTCACAGGGTCTAGTGGGCCAAACTTGATGGCTTTTGAGACTGCCCCCAGGGCAAGAGTTGATGCCTGCTTTACTTTTGCTTTGGCATCCAACATTGGAGAACTTGGTGAACCCGTGACAACAGTGGTAAGGTTAGACTCCATGGGCCTCATCAAGGTCTAGGAGAATCTTGTTCTTGCTTGCTAGATCAACAAGTAGTTCTTTCAAAACAAAACACTTTTCGGTGGGGTGACTCATAATTCGGTGGTAATGACAATACCTTGGATCATTCATTCGGCCCATCTCCTCGGGACGTTTGCACTCCAGAAGTTGAATGACTTTCTTTTCGAGCAAGTCCTCCAGCGTGCCTGGTACGTCAGAGTCGGGGAATGGATATTTTCTTTCTTGTAATTCTTTTAGACTTGGGCATCCATCCTTCTCCCTCGGGCGCGTTTCTTTCTGATCTCCTTTCTTTTCGTCCTTTACTGATATTTTCACTGGAGCAGTGGTTACCACCATGGAATTTTTGTTGGTGCCTTTGAAAGACTTTTCTACTTTCTTCACATCCTTGTCGTTTGGCTTGTCGGGAATTTGAGAGTTCTTTCCACCATGATTAGCTATGCTAATTTCCATGTCATGGGCACACGTAGCCAGCTCTTTGAACGTGCGTGGCTTTATTCCTTGAAGAATGTAAAGCAGGCCCTAATGCATACCTTGCATGCACATCTCGACGGCAGAAACTTCGGAGAGTCGGTCTTTACAATCTAAGCTCAAACAACGCCATCGGTTGACGTAGTCCACCACTGGTTCATTCTTCCATTGACGAGTGTTAGTTAGCTCCATCATACTCACTGTGCGATGAGTACTGTAGAAGCGGTTAAAGAATTCACGCTCCATTTGCTCCCAACTGTCAATTGACTCCGGTTGCAAATTTGTGTACCACTCAACGCATTCCCCTTGAGCGAGCAGACAAACTGCTTCACCAGTAGATCTCCTTATGTTCCAGCATTGTTGCAAGTTTCAACAAAATGGGCAACATGTTGCTTTGGATTTCCATTCCCATCAAATTGTTGAAATTTCTAGGGCTGATATCCAACAGGCATCCTGAAGTAGTCAATTCACTTTGTGTAAAGCTTCGAGTATGTGAGATTGCTTTGTGGAGCTCCACCATATTGTGCCCTGATCGTATTTGTTATCATGTCGTGAAGTTGTTGGACTGATAATACGGCAATAGAAGTTGGTTGAACGCTTTGACTAACTTCTTGGTGCACAACAGATGCATGGTTGATGTCGCCATAATTTCCTTGCTTCAATGACGAAACATGATCTGCCCCCACCGCTTGCTTCATCTTTCCGCCATCAATAGTTGGCACAACTTGTGGTGGGAAGCCAGGTGGATGAGAATTACCTTGACTAGTTTCTCCCACGTTATGAGCCTCGAGCTTGTTCATGAGAGATGCAATTTGAAGGTCCTTCTCCTCTACCGTCTTGGTGAGATTTTTGGTGGCACAAGCCATTGTTGCAAGTTGTTCCTCTATTGTTGATGTGCCAGTGGTCATGACTTGCATTGCTACCAAGTACGATGACTCTGAATAACTTGACGAGCCTGAGTATTTTGGTGACGAAGGAGAGGATCCAGATTGTGAGCCTGTGCTTGAGTCTGCATCAGAAATCGAATGAGATGGGCGTGGCGAAAAGCTTGCCGAGGTCAAATTTTTGGGATTGGATGACTTTCTGGAGTCCTTTCCCCTTCGGTGTTTTTCGTGCAGCACCTTCGTTGGATTAGCGCCTGACGCAACTTCGTGGAAGTGCTATTGCTGCTCGAAGCAAGGACGACGTTCTTGTTGGAGTTCTTGACGATTTCAGCAGCTTGAATCTTCTTGGAAGCCATTTGAAAAGAACTTGCTTTTGGCGAAAGAGATGAGAGGTAGAGATGTCCCACTGGGCGTGCCAAATTTGTAACACACGAAATCGAGTCCAGTAATAAAGACAAGAAAAAGATGCACAAAATAGTATTTTATTGATTTAAATGAAAAGTGGACACAAACTCTATTATGTTCTTCGTAATTGAAGGAACGATTCCTCTTATTCGATCTCCGACTATGATGGTGATCCAACGGCTATTGAAGCTTGCTGTTGAATGAACCGGTTGATGACTTCTTGAATGAAGAAATCGAAGTGGTGGCTTTGATCGAGGCCTTGAGCAGCTTGATCTCGATTGGGTGCAGTTGTAGAAGAATCGGCTTTGTTTGAATGCTTGTTGATTCCTCACAAGAACTTGAGAAAAGACTTAAGAAGAGGCTTAAAGAACGCTCGAAGGCTTGGGAGAATTCTTCTGACTCCGGGGATCCTTTTCTTCATAATGAGAGCCTCTATTTATAGGCTTGAGAGCATATTCCATTTAGCATATGCTTCTTCATTGATTTACCTTTCTAAATGAATTTGTCTCCTATTTATGGAGAGAATCTTGGGTTAATAAAAAAATAAATAAACAACTAAAAGTATTATTTATTTATTTAACTTAAAAAGAATTGGAGTGAGCCTGTATCTTTGGGCTAGCCCAATTTCCTGACCATTTAGCCAATTAGTTCAATTTGTCTATTTTGGCTTCCTTCATATTTTTAAATGGACCGAGCCCGTATGGTTTTGAGGAGCCCAATATTCACTTGGGACTTTGACTAAATTTTATATTTTGACTTTAATTAATCAAATATATTTATTTATTTTGGCTAATTGAACAACAACTAAGTTGTGTAAAATTTCAGTGTCTACACTCACGACTCATGAAATCACTATGAATGTGGAAGAAGATCAAGGCCAAAAGAAGAAGGTCATAGCCTTCAAAAGTTCCACTTCAAGTTCAAATGATGATATAGATGATTTAGAGTCAAGCAACAACGATGAGAAGATAGCCATGTTTACAAGGAAGTTCAAAAGATTCATGAGAAAGAAAAAGGAAAATGGTAAGAGATTTTTTTAGAAGGATAGAATCAAAGGCAAAAACAACAAGAAAGATTCTATTATATGCTACGAGTATAAAAAACCAAGACATGTTAAGTCCGAGTCTCCACAAGCTAAATAATCTAGCAAGAGGGCCAAAAGAAGAGCAATATTAGTGTCGTGGGGCAACAACAGTGATGATAGTAGCTCTGAAGAGGACATCGACCAAGCCAACCTATGCTTGATGGCTCATGAAAATAGCAAGGCAAACTCTGATGATTGTGGTGATCAATTTACTGATGATGAATTATTAGATACATTTTATGAACTACATGTTGAGTTTAATAAGTTGGGTTCCAAAAATAGTTCTATAAAGAGGAGTAACTCTTCACTTCTCGCTGAAAATAAACTTCTAAAAGTAGAGAATGAAGATTTGAAAACAAAGATGCAAGAAAGTGTTCAAACGAATAAATCTTTAATTGATTTGGAACTTGAAAATGAAAATATGAAAAGGAAGTTGGAAACTTGAAAACAACTTTGTCTAAGTTTGTTAAAGGGAGAGACACATTAGATGTTATTCTAAGAAAGCAAAGAGGCATTTTTGACAAAGTTGGTTTAAGTTTTGATCCTACCAAGAAGCAAAAGCTTTATCAAATTTTCTTTATGGAAACTACTAATTCAAATTTTCTTTTTATTAATTGTAACTATTGCGCGGTACAAAAGGTCATATTATGCATTCATGTCCTATCAAAAGAAATACTTATGTTGAAAGAAAAAAGATATGGGTCCCAAAGAACTCTGTCACTTATAACCTTCAAGGACCCAAGCAAGTATGGGTACAAATGACCAATGTCTAAATTTTTTTATAGGTACTTTTATAGGCATGGACAAGCACAAAAACAAAGAATGAAAGGTGGTTCTTGGATAGTGGATGCTTAAGACACATGATTGGCAATGTTATGTTATTCAACACCTTGTCATCTAAAGAAAGTGCTTTCATGACATTTGGTGACAACAGCAAAGGTAAAATCATAGGTATTGGTGATATTAGTAAGGACCCCTTCCCAACTTTTGAGAATGTGCTTCTTGTTGATGGATTAAGACAATCTCTTTAGTATCAGTCAACTGTTCGACAAGGGTCATAGTGTTATTTTTGAAAAATCACAATGCACCATAGGAACATAGTTGAAAAGAAAATCTATTAGACATAGCAATGTTTAGATTATAGATGCTCATTCCCTATCCTCAAATGAAGATAAATGCTTGACTGCTAGAAATGAAAAAGTTGTTTGTGACATAAGAGACTTGCTCATGCTAACATGCATTTGATTTCAAACCTTTCAAAAAATGAGTTGGTTATCGGTCTTCCTAAAATGAAGTTTGAAAAAGACAAATTTTGTGATACGCGTCAAATGGAGAAACAAACTAAAACATCATTTTCATCTCAGAATATTATTTTTACATCTAGACCATTATAACTTTTGCATATGGATTTATTTCGACCTACTAGAACTCTTACTAAGTTTACCGGACCATTATAACAAGAGCATATTGTTTGCCACCAAGTCTCTAGTTTGAGTTATTTTGTGATGAACTTGATAGTGAACATAATTTTTCCGCTCCTAGAACCCCTCAACAAAATGGCGTAGTTGAAAGAAAAAATAGAGCTTTGGAAGATATGACAAGAACTACGTTATGTGATAGAAACTTACGTCGATACTTTTGGGCTGAGGCTGTTAACATCGCTTGTTATGTTATGAACCATATTACGATTAGGCCGATTCTTAAAAAGGCACCTTATAAACTTTGGAAAGGTAGAAAGTCTAATATTAGTCATTTTCTTACATTCGGTTGCAAATGCTTTTCTCATAATAATAATAAGGATGACATGGGAAAATATGATGCTAAATTTGATGAAGGCATATTCCTTGGTTACTCTACATCTAGCAAAGCATATAGAGTTTTTATCAAGAGAACATTAATTGTGGAAGAAACTGTACATGTTGCATTTGATGAGACTGATCATGTTCCTTCCAAGGACTCTATTTGTATTGAAAGCATAGATGATGAGATATCACATGAAGCATCAGTAAACAAAGAAACACCTACGGAAGCTACAGCAAAACCAATCTCTGGTGAGGCTACAAAAGCTGATGGAGTCAGCTTAGCGCAGTAAAAGAACACAGAGTCAGCTCAATTGCAGCTGAGGAGGACCATGGAATTCAATCAAGTGGTACTGATGGTGTGATTTGAAATACGCCACAACATAAAGGTGCAAATACCATTTCTAGAGAATGGAGGCAAGCTGCAAACAAATTCAAAGAACAAATTATAGGTAATCCTTCTCAAGATATGATGACTCGATCCTGTCCTTGTAATATATGTAATAATCTTGCATTCTGACCTCAAATAGAGCCTAAATCTTTTGTTGAGGCTGGAAAAGATGAGAGTTGGAATCTTGCTATGCAAGAAGAACTCAACGAATTTGAAAGAAATGAAGTATGGACCTTGGTACCTAGACCCAAAAATAGCTTAGTCATTGGAACCAAATGGGTCTTAAGAAAGAAGATGGATGAATCTGGTGTGGTAGTTAGAAACAAAGCCCGACTTGTAGCCAAGGTTACAATCAAGAAGAGGGCATAGATTTTAATGAGACTTTCTCACGTATTGCTAGACTAGAAGCTATTTGAATACTACTTGCATTTGTAGTTTTAAAAATTTAAACTTTTTCTAATAAACATACTGAAGAGGTCTACGTTGAACAACCTCCTGGCTTCCAAAATCATGAGTTTCCAAATCATGTTTTCAAACTCTCTAACGCACTCTATGGTTTAAAACAAGCGCCCAGAGCATGTTATGGCCAGTTGAGCAATTTTTTGATTAAACAAGGTTTTTCAAAAGGAAAGATCACGCCTAGAAATTTTCCGGCCCCCTCGAAAAATTGAATTGTTGAATAGGGCGGAATGATTTCTTGACTTATAATGCGTCAGAGAATAAAAATGATTTAACAGTTGGGACTCATTTAAAACTTAGAGTTGGCACTTGACATGAATTTTGAGTGCATCAAGTCACCCTCTAATACCATTCTTGAAAAAAATATCTTTAGAAAAATATTTTAATTTTGACTTAGAAATACGATTCTATTTATAAAATGACTCCTTTTAGAAATCTGGTATACAAAGATAGAAATGGGTCCGGAGATTTACTGTTATAAGTTAAGAAGGTGTTAGGCACCCAACATCGCCCTTTTGGTGCTTAATTTTTTCATATTAATTTTATTTTATTATCTTTGGCCAAAGTGATAAACATGTAGTGGCGAAACTTACAACTAGATAAAAAGTGAAACAATGTGCGAGGGCAAGGCCTCGACTTACGCAATTCAACTCTCGGTGACAGAAAATGTCTGAACCGAGCATTTGTTAAACTTTGATCGGAACATGATATGCAAACTGACATCTGCACGTCACGCTCCTATCCCCAAGGTGTCAAGTACCTTAAATTCTTGGTGTAGCAACTTTCGAGTTTAACAATAGCTTGATTCTATTTTATTAACGATCCAACTGTCAGAAGGTTAGAACAAATCCTTTACATAAGTAGCAGAGCATAAAAAACTTAAGGAAGAAAAATAAGTTGGAAGGAATGTGTAGAAACACATGATTGTTCTTTTTTTTTTTTTGGTCCTTTTCTTTTAAGTTAACAATGTATTTGTATTCTTCGATGAACAGGGATGTGAAGGTTTTGTGTTGCTCGATGATACTAGCACCTTTAAGGGTGAGAAAAACGCTAATCCTAATGGAAACTTGGCTAGAGGTTTTGAGGTCATTGATGCAATAAAAGCCAATGTGGAGAAAGCTTGCCCAGTAACTGTTTCTTGTGCTGATATACTCACTCTTGCAATGAGAGAGGCCGTCTTTTTCGTAAGAAACTTTTGAATTAAGTTCTTGTGCTGAGAAACACCACTTTAATTATTGTAATCTTACTATATTTAGCAATTATTTTCATTGTATACGCTTTCAGGTTGGAGTTGCAATATGTCGTCTGGGCCTAAACCAAGTCAGGTATTATCACATTTTCATTCATTTTTCATTGACTACCTATGTCACCAGTATTCCAGGAATTTAAAGGTAAATTTTGTGCAAAGTGTCAATGTCGTTCCGATAATCTTTCATGACATCATGACGCGCAAACTGACATAAACTGCCAATTTGTACGACATACTTTCATTTGAGATTATTGGGACTAAAGATCAAGAGACATGAACATTACAACGGCTATTCATATTTCTCAATTTTTTAGGCAGGACACATGTTTGCTTAAATTCATTTTTATCCGCAATCCTTCATCCTGACAACTACTCAATTCACTGACAGTCCAAATTACGAAAGATAGTAAATGTCACTTCGATCATAATAATCTATCGTGAAAAGATAATGTGTATTGCTCGTTAAATTGTCAATCCAAAACACTAGCTACCTATGTCATCCGTGTGTTTATGGAATTTCGAGATTATTAGGACTTTTAGCTAGGTGATATGGACAGCGTGAACTAATAGCCGCTATTTATATTACTTAGTTATGAAGTAACGAATTTTTACTTTAATTGATTTTACGTGAAATAAAAAGAAAGATGGCAATAACTATTGTGGAAAGACGGGATGGCATAAAATGATAAAGAAGTTATGAGAAACGGAAAACGAAAGTCAGAAGTTAAATTCGGCAGGTTCCAACGTAATCAATCGATATGCCGAGAATGTAAATATTAGCTCCGAGAAAATTCATATAGCGAGAATCCTAGAATCCTCATTAAAAAAAATCTCGCTTAAGTTAAAATCGCGAAAAGTATATTGGCATAGGCCAACACCGACTTTTGCAATTTTAACCTCGGAAAGACGACGACTTAACATTCTAAAAGTGTCGACTAGAAATTCTTAGAAAACTGGGGATCTTGGAAATGCGGACTAGAGATGCGGACACTAGCTTTCTTGGGCGTGATATTTATATTGAAAATAAAATAAAAGAGAAAGACAAAGCGATAATAAAAAAATGACAAGTAAAACATAAATTTGGTTTCGTGGTTGATATACCTTGTATTGATTTTGAATCTGACAAATTACAATAAAAAGTGAAAAATACTCGACAGCCTAAATAAAATCATAACTTGACATAACATTGAATTCAAAATTTCCGTTATCTTGAGCTATGCTAATACAAATAGGTGGCTTGGATTTTTCTGAATCTTGACGTGAATCGGGCAAAGTTTCAACCCGATTTTTGGCTAAAAACCCTAGCCGGGAATGGTTAAAACTAATATCGTTCCAAATATTGACAGTCCAAAGCTAGGGAGCTAGGAATTGTCGGAGGGAGAACGCTCGAAGAATTTGTAAAGGGCTTTGAACTCTCTGGTTTCACTATAGGATAAAACTTTGTTTGAAATCTTTAGGCTTTTTGTGCAGGGTTATTTGTTCCTCATCTTTAAACCTCGGGTTTTTCTTTCTGAAATGGATTTCCGAGAGGATGAAGGATTCTTTGTTTTCAGCAAGATGAGGTCTATGGAAAATTTTTGGTTGTCCAAGGTCTGATCCCCTAACTCTAATACGAAGTCTCGTATTTATAGGTAAACATTACTTCACATTTAAGTGAAGCATAGGGTTGGCGTTAAACTCATAAAAAAACCTTAGGTAAAAATGACACATTCCCATCCAAATATATTTCGCCAGGTCAGCCGTCTATGCACGAAACACCTCAGCCACCAATCCAGTCATCACATGACCCGTTAACCGGCCAATCATAGGCTGCCACATAATCCTAAATGCCGCATGCAGCTCACAAGTAGCGTGCAGCTCCATGGACGCATGCAGCTTAGCCGTAGTATAAGGCTCAAAGGTAGTATACGGCTCACACCGACCAACCACAAGCCACCACCTCACTCGAATTGCCGCATGCGGTTCCATAGTAGCACGCGGCTTCGCATCCTTACATGACATTCAAGCTGCATGCGCCTCCCATGCCATATGTGGCTTCCGCGTGGCCCCCATGAGCACTGACAGCGTGGGTTTACATCCTTGCTAATTACTATCTTGCCTTCCCACGCTACAAACGTTATTTCCCATGCATGCACAATCAAACGAGATTTGATTCGATCATGGATATTTCAATGAACTCGCACCACTGAGATGATCGATTTGGATGTGTCAGTTTACGTATCGACTTTCCAAATTGATATTGATACGCTCTTAAATCTTTCAAAATACAATTCCTTAGCCTACCGACCTTGGATTGGACGTTGGATAGCGCCAATGAACTCATATAATCATACTGATCAATAACCCGTGCTTCTCAAACCTCGAATATGTCATCTCGTAAATCAAGCCATCCAAA
The DNA here is from genome assembly GCA_019985065.2 of Arctostaphylos glauca. Taxonomy (NCBI): domain Eukaryota; kingdom Viridiplantae; phylum Streptophyta; class Magnoliopsida; order Ericales; family Ericaceae; genus Arctostaphylos; species Arctostaphylos glauca. Next base: position 4,539,098 of record JAHSPW020000016.1, on the reverse strand, counting down.
GCGCTATTATGACCAATTGGAAAATGCTGACATTGCTTGATTGCACCCTAACCACTGTTAATGAACCCATATCATTGTACTGATCAATGATATGAGGATTTCATGATACACTAATGTTGTCTTGTAAATGGTGATTCCAAATCTTTGATTAGTGCAAAGGGCAAATAGTCCTTTGGAGCATCGTTTTATCGAACTCCCTCAGATTTGCTTTTTCGAATAGTCAATCACCATCCAAGACATTCGATTGGCTTTATACTGACATTACTTATCGGCTTTAGGACAGCAAAGTCATTTTGACATATTCAAAAGTCTTCTTTGATCCTCGTTTATTTAGAAGGGCAAGTTTGTCAACTTGCATTTGAATCTTTCCTGGACCCTATAAGATGGCTCGACTGATTTTCGAATGATGCTATCGGGTCTTTATAATGTCCAGGCGTGCTTTCTGTGAAAAACCTTGACTTCCGAACTGCTTCTTGCATATTTTGATCTTCTATGGGCAAACCCATCTTTTCACACATCCGGCCTCTTACAGGCCTTTCTGATCATCAAGTTTTGAAAGAGATGAATCGGTGGGGCAAAATGTGGTATCAATAGGAAAAATAGACACTACGCTTTTTATAAAGACCAAAGATCATGATATACTTGTTATTCAAATATATGTTGATGATATCATCTTTGGTGCTACTAACGAAACCTTATGTGAGGAATTTGCAAAGTGCATGCAAGGAGAATTCAAAATGAGTATGATGGATGAGCTCAACTATTTCCTTGGACTTCAAATAAAGCAATCTCAAGATGGCATTTTTGTTAAGCAGTCCAAGTATGTGTAATGACCTATTGAAGAAGTTTGGAATGGAACATGCAAAGCCAATAAGTACTCCAATGAGCACTTCAACCAAACTTGAGAAAGACAAAGCCAATAAGTACTCCCATGAGCACTTCAACCATGCTTGAGAACGACGAAATGGGTAAGTCGTTTAATGAAAGGAAATACAGAGGTGTGATTAGATGTCTCCTTTACTTAACCGCTAGTAGGCCAGATATTATGTTCAATGTGTGTTTATGAGTTTTTTTCAATCATCTCGTGAAGAATCACACTACACTGCAATTAAGCAAATTTTCAAATACTTGATAGGCACTCCAAAACTAGAATTATGGTACCCTAAAGGCACTTAAATTGATTTTATTGGATATTCCAATGCCGATTCTGTGGGTGGCAAACTATATAGAAAGAGTACTGGTGGCACTTGTCAATTTCTTGGACATTCTCATCTCTTAGTTTAGTAAAAAATAGCACTTTGTAGCCTTATCTGCTGCTGAGGCTGAATATGTCTCTATTAGAAGTTGTTGTGCACAAATTTTGTGGATAAAACAATAGTAGAGAATTTCAAATTATATTTTGATCATATTCCCATCAAATGTGATAACACAAGCGCTGTTAACTTATCTAAAAATCCTATTCAACACTCTAGAACCAAGCATATTGAGTTCCATCATCACTTCATCCGAGATCATGTTACAAAAGGAGACATTGTCAATGATTTCGTGAGAACCCATAATCAGTTAGTTAATATTTTCACAAAACCTCTAAGCGAAGATAGATTTTGTAGCATAAGAAGAGAAATAGGCATGTTGAATCCTTGCTAATAATCTAAAAGCTTACTATTGTAGACCCTTGATTTATTTTGTTGTTGGTTATACCTGATTTTATAAGCTAGACTTGATATAAATTTTTGTACTAAAATTTTGGTTGAGTTTGAATCTGACACAGGTCCTTTTAAGATTGATTGAGCTAACTCAAAATTCAATGGAGTAAGGTCCAGTTTATTTTTCAGTTCACGCTACTGTATTTACCGATAGCCCATACATTGACCAGTGGTCATGAATAACACCTATCTTTGAACTAAACACCTCAAGTTGATGCATTTGATGAAAGTTGATTCTATTTGGGTAAGATGTGATAAAGGAGAGATTACAGCATATGTTGATGGTAATGATGCGGCTAATAATGATTCGTCTGCCGATATTTCGGGTTCTTAAACTCCTACCTCTAAGGATACCTCTAAACTCCTACTTTATGCAAGTGCAGCATTTTATATATTTCTTACCTATTGGTCGAGTATTATTTTCTCAAGTCAGGTTTATTCTCACTTTTTGTTGATGACAAAGGGGGAGAAGAAAGATCAAAGAACGATGAGAAAAGGAGAACATTTTTATATGATGCACCAATTCTGGGGGAGGAGTCTTTATTTTTTCTCTCAGTTTTTACCCTTGAATATTATTGTCACAATGTTTGTCATCATAAAAAATGGAGAGATTTTTAGTCAAAAGATTTAGCTTTTGATGATGACAAATATATGATGCATTGATAATATTACTTTAGTGAACTGCATTAATATCTCTTAAATGTCATTGGACTTAATGTGTTATATGCGTTTTTTGAAGGGCTTATAAGCAAGTCTGCATATATACATGCTACATGAGATGATTTATTCTAGGGCTATTGATTGAGAATAAAAGAAGTAAGAAAGGAAAGAAGTGATCCACTATCTCTAGTAGGCAAGTAAAATCAAGGAGGAGCAAGATCAATGAAGATCTTCTCCTAATTTCACAAGGCTAGAAAAGATTTTTTACGGAAGGAAAAAAGCTGTATGCTTGAAGAGGGAAACAGTGAGAAGATTGAGGGATGGTCTACCAATTAGAAAAGCTTCTTTAAGGAAGGAAGAAATTTGATTAATTGAAGAATGAAAGATTGAGGGGATGCTTTCTTGCAACGGAAATAATTCTAACGTTCAAGTTGACTTCACATTATATAGAGAAGAAGGATGGAGCTGGCTCAATTATGCACAACTACTCTTGAAGAATATCATTTTGATTGATACTTGAGAAGTCTTATCATACACTATTATTCTTTATCTTGAATACCAATACTATCCGAGTAATACTATCTAAGTGTTTCCTATGAGCCATCTTTGTAAAAGGAAAGAATACCCCCTTGTTCTTCAAATTGTTAAACCCTTTTCGTGAGTGATTTTTAGGTTGAAAAATCATTTGGGTTAGGTTTAACTAGCGTTGGATTCTTAGCTAGTCGGGAGTGAATTCAGAGTAATCGCTCGTTGTAAAGATTGATAGCACACGCGAAGCTAGAGGATTGTAACAACTATCGGAGATAGTGCAGCAATTCTCGAGTAGGATACTTGGGGAGTGAAGTAGGCCGTGAAGTGCGGACCGAACTACTATAAAGTCATTGTGTCTGATCTCTCTTTCCCTACTTGTTTACTTTGTGCCTTGCGCATATCTTAATTACTTCAACTTATATTCATAGTTAATTTAGTTTGCAAGACCAATCACTAGACATTGTCCACCAAGCGTTCTCAATCTATTTGATTGAATTGACCTTGCTTAATCCGCTGTGTTGAGCCTACTTCACTGATACAATATCATAGCTTTAACATATTGTCAATTTAAATTTTAATATTCATTAGCATCTACTGTAGCTACAAAAATCAATTTACCCCCCCCCCCCCCCCCCCCCCCCCGCCGGCCCCCTCCCTTCCTTGGGTTTCTATTTGGGCCAACAATGGCTAAAAAATGAAAGCATAATTCAATAAGTATTGGGGAAAACTGGAAAAATAAATATGATGATGATAGTTGCAATTGTGTTGGATCCCTGGTTGATCAAGTTAAAATATACAAACCTTTTGCTATTTTGAAGTTTATGGGGCTACCATGGTCGATGGGTTTATAGGAAGGGTCATGGATGTGTTGAAGCGCATACATGTTGAATATAAGAAGTTTAATGTAGGGACTTCATCTTTGAGCTAAACTTCCATAGACATGGAAGTTGAACAACCATGTGTAGAAGGCAGTGCTATATCTTTGAAATTTTAAGTACCAAAACACTTTGAGGAAGTTGAAACTGATGGAGAAAACTCAGACTTGGATAAATATTTGGAAGAACCTTGTGAAAAAGAGACTTCAAACTTTGACATTTTGAATTGGTGGAAGGTAAATTCTTCCAAATGTAAGCTACTTTCTAAAGTTACTCAGTGTGATATTACATTCCAGCTTAAGCATTTTGGGCCACGTGGTTGGGCTCCAACAAGTTGTTGGGTCAGTAGTTTACATGGGGCGTTACACGAAGGCCATAGGACAAGGTTGGCTATTCATCCCAGAATGATGAAAATATACCAAGAGTTAAAGAAAACCTATTGGTGGACGGGGATGAAGAGGGACATCGTTGACTACGTTAGTCGTTGCTATAAGACATAAATCGACAGGGTTACTTCAGTCTTTGCCTATATCCAAGGGGAAATGGGAGGACATTACAATGGACTACGTTGTAGACGTTGTAGGATTTTCCTAAACGGTGAAAGGAAACAATTCAATTTGGGTGATCGTTGACCGTTTGACTAAGTCAGCGCACTTTCTAGTGATTAAGAATAATTATTCAATGGACCAGATGGCTAGTATCTATGTGAAGGAGTGGTGCACCAGTATCAATTACATCAGAAAGAGATACAAGGTTTGTCTCTAGATTTTGGCAATCACTGCAAATGGCCATGGGTACTAAATTGAATTTTAGTACGGCCTTCTATCCTCAAACGGATGGACAATTTGAGAGAACTATTCAAACACTAGAAGATCTATTAGAAGCTTGTGCACTAGAATTCCAAGGTAGTTGGGAGGAACATCTACCGCTGGCAGAATTCATTTATAACAACAATTTTTAGGCTAGTATTGGTATGGCACCATTTGAGGCTCTATACGGACGGAAGTGTAGATCGCTGTCTTATTTGGTGACAGTGGGAGAAGTGGAACTCATAGCACCTGAAATAGTACAAGAGACGACGAAAAAAGTTAAGTTAATTCAGGACAAGCTTAAGGTAGCCCAGGATCGAAAATCTATGCAGATGCGAACTGACGTGAACTTGAGTTTCAAGAGGGTGAATCAGTTTTTTTAAAGGTCTCACCAATGAAAGGAGTAGTACGGTTTGGAAAGAGCGGAAAGTTTAATCCACGGTATGTTGGACCGTTTAAAATTGTCAAGAGGATTGGACCGGTTGCGTACCGACTGGTGTTGACTCCAGAGTTGGCCAATGTACATGATGTCTTTCATTTATCTATGTCGAGGAGGTATGTACCAGATTCAAGTCATATTCTATAACAGCTGCCAATCGAGTTGGAGAAGAATCTGCGATATGAAGAACGAATTGTGCGGATTCTAGACACACGTGTCAAGCAATTGAAGAATAAAGACATCCCATTAGTTAAAGTCTAGTGGGAGAGTTAGACGGTTGGAGAAGCCATGTGGGAAAAGGAAGCAGATATGCGTAAAAAATATCCAAAGTTGTTCGATTGAGGTACGATCTACATAGTATTATAATTTGTTAGTATTAATTCGTTTTGCTATTTAATTATTCGAGACAACAACACCTAAGTTTGGAGGACCAAACTTCTTAAGGTAGGGAGGATGTGAGATCCCAACCTGAAAAAAATAAAATAAAAGGGTAAAGTAGAAAAAAAACTGGTGAATTTGAAAATTCGGTTAATTAGAAACGGAGATTTTTTAAGGTCATCTCAATGATTTGTTGAGTGAACGAAGAGATATCCCATAATTATTTAGGGATATTTGAAGTTGGTCCGAATTCTAAACAGAGATCGAAGGATGGTTCGATAATTTATTTTGTACAATATTGACAATTGAAGGTTAACCCTAATATTACTCTAAAGGGAACAATTGGTCAAGGTTAGAGGTCCCTGAAACTAATTTATTTATTTTTTTACCGAGAGATATCAAATAAGGGTTATATATGATAGTAATAATAATTGATACATATATATACTTGAATAATTTTTACCCTTCACGTTAAAAAAAAGAAGAAATACCTTTAGCTTAGTCACCCGAGTTTCATCTAGGAAAGACGCCAACGAGGTTGTAACTTTACACCTCATGCTTATGGTTTTAAGATATAATAAGTCAATCTACTTAATTCTTTTTCTTCATGTCTTACAACAACTTTAGCCGAGAGAGAGAAAAGGAAGGCACCATTACAGGAGGTTAAGGAAGCATCTCAAGGACTTGATTTAGAGTTGGGTAAGAGTTTTTTCTAAGGTTTGACGATGGATTAATGTTATAGTTTTTATTTCCATAGTTTAGAAGGTTGATTTTAAGTTTGAACTAGTAGAATTCGAAGTTTAGATATTGATACAGTAGGCTACCATGGCTGCTACTGCAGCAAAATTTAATGCAGTGTAATCCGAATGCTACTCCGGTTGTCACTCCAAACGACTGAACCTTCAACCGGCCTTACTGTCGACAGATTATGGATATGGGGCAAGTGGTGTAACACTCCTAATTGATTACATTATGTTATATGAAATTTCAATTGGGCTTTAAAGTACAACCTTAGAACCATTATGGAAAATTCCAGACGACGTTCTAGGATGTCTCGGGCCGGCTATGATTTAGGATAATTATTTGGACGAGATTTTGATAAATAAGAATATAAAGATTAAGTTAGTACGTTGTATTTATTGGATGGTGATATTAGTGAGATATCTTTGACTATTATAAGGGGCAAGACATAAGGTTGCGATGAATTAATGATTCACAAGATAACATAAGAAGGTGAGTTCAAACGTGATTTAATTACGTGTTCGTTTTAAAAAGGCATGAATGCATGGGATATTTCAATGATATATGTTGTTTTAAGCATGAAAATACCATGATAGATCATCTAAAATTGTTTATGTTATGAACCACGTGTTAGCTGAGAAACATCGAATAATATATTGTTAATGAGTTCAAAATTATACCCTGACTGCTAGGGGATTAGAATATAGCGAGAGGCGTGAAACAAGGATGTTAACCACGGCCAATGTGATTTATGGATGACGTCGTTCCACGTATGCAATGATGCATAAGGGGGTAGCTCCCACCTACGAACAATTGGCAACCATTTAAATTGAACTAAATGAGATAAGTTTGAATGAAGTCCTAGACTTTGACCTTTTGGACTATGTTGTTAATTCTATTTATCAGGATCATTATGTTACATTCATTGTGCATATGGTTAACATGACAAACACGTAGAATTTCATATTTGAATTCACACTATTGTCGTGCTAATGACGTTGTTAAACAACATACCAGGTTTTGAGGAGGCAAGCCGTGGACAGTAGGGAGATAGAGGACTTTTGGTTGTATATATTGCATAGACAGTATGTTTAGTTTTGTTTGATCGCTAGAACTTGTTCGGCCACCTGTTAGGTTGATATTTTTTAGGATGATGTTATAGGATGTCTGTATGTTCAGTTTAACACGTACATTTCCCTGGTGTTTGTTTTGATGTTGTAAATATAAGTTTCCATTTACTTTGCTTAGTTTTGGCTTAGATTTTTGCATTGCAGGTTGGCGATCCTTAACTGTATTCATTATAGGTCTTAACGAGATTAGCTCGTTGACCGCACTAATTTACTCCATATTGGAATAGGTCGTGACAATTGTTCATCTGCGTTGGACATGCTTAAACCTGTTCAACACATTTGCTGCATAGGCCGGTAGTCTTCTGAACATATAGGAGCCATTAGTTCTCTGGGTTATTAGATTATTTTCGTCTTTAGTTAACCTTTATTTATATTTTGGAATTATACTTTTTAGATTCCTTTGTTTGTTAGTAAATGCCCTAAAGCTAAGGCTTAACTTTTCTGAGTCTCTGTGCTTGTTATAATAGTTTCACTATCCTTTGCAACCTATCAATAGCTTTGAAACCATTTCAGGTTATGCAGAGGTTGTTCAACGTGTTGATACCACAGTTGAAGCGGAGGGTATAAGTAAAATAGAAGCAACTTCTCCAGATGGTACCACCTTCTTTAAAAATGGTCATGACAATGCCGAAGAGCTCTTCGAGTTCAAAATATATGAAGGTAGTATTACTTATATGGCCCTTGATTTTGAAAATGTTATTTTGTTGTTTTCCAAACAAAAATAAGGATTTAAAAGATTTTCATAATCTTGTGTAAAGTAAGTCATCAAGGAGCTTGACAGAATTGTGATGAAAATGAATGTGTCTTCGGATACAAGAACTAGCTGTGGTCCCTCCAAAATCAACTATTTACTATTTAGTCGCTCTTCGTATTGTCATTGAGTAGAAAATGGAAACTATGAAATTCTTTTTTCTTGGTCTTATTTTTGGCAGTTGTGATGTAAATGATTTTGTTCGTAACTGTTATTTCATGATAGTTTTGTTCTCTTGCAATCGCCGAATATTATGATAATTTTCTTTCCGATTAAAGTATTTTTTTTCTTTAGTAACTTAGGATTCATACAGTATTTTTTTTGAGTAACTTTATGGGCCTTCGTGATATATAGATCCTTCAATTGAAGAGTTTTATTCTCTTTTTTTTAGCAACTTATTCTTTCTTTTTAATATGGATTCGATTTTGTTGATTTAATTTCGTTCATAGTGCCATAGGCACGGATTTTGTAACGACCCGCTCCCGCCCTGTACAATACTGTCCGCTTTTGTCGCCCATACCCTATGGACTTCCCAGTAGATCACCCATCCCAAGATTGCTCCTGTAACACCCCAAATATTTTTTTAAATTAATTGAACGTGTTATGTTATTTTCTATTACAAAAAAAAAAGAAAAAGAAAAAGAAAAAGAAAATCATAAGTTGAGACAATTTGGTTCACATCGGCTATATTTTTTTTAGATGAACTAATTTGAATATATTTATATGGGTTTGGGCTATTTTCTATTGGGCCACTTATTTGTTTTTTTGTGCGAATTAGATTTATTTTTATGGACCAATCTGATTATTTTGAAGTATAAGTTAAACCATTGGGACATCTATTCTTATGCATATATAGAGGGTTTAGAGACTAGGGTTTTCATTCTGGGAAAGAACACAAGAGCAGCAGTAGCAATAGTACCAGTAGAGGTTTAACTCTTTTCCGTAAGGTAAAATCTCCCACTCAGGTTTCCTTGTACTTTTGATTTTCAAGCACCTCTCAGCCTAACATTGCTAATGATCCGACGCTTGTTTTCATCTTCCTTGATCAGTTAGTAAAAGAATTTAAATATGGATTCATGCATATATATATATATATATATAAGAATCAGAGGTTGCAATTGTCGATCCAGTGAGTGAGGTCAAACCTCACACATGACACACCGCCTATCTCTTCTTTTCTTTTTGTACCATTTTCTTTTGGCATTTTGTTCTAGACAAAGGGTAGCCATATATATAAACCAATCCCAGAATGGGTTCATGGGTGCATTCCTTTGTAGATTTGATGACACTGTATAATATTATTTTATACTATGACTTTTAGTAGATAAAACTATTTATGAATTAACTCAATAATTTTGTATGTCATTAATATTATTTACCTTGTATATTCTGTTATTCAGACTAGTGGACAATTATCGTACCGAACGTTCGGTTGCATTCTTTTCGACTCAGGTGAGTGGTTTAACATGTGTTCCGTTCTTTTGGATTCCTCTTGAGCCTATCTATCCTTTTCATTTAGTAATTTAATCCGTTGACTTCGTGTTTTATTGGAATTGACGTACCCTTTGGCATACAAGGTTCTATGGATTTATTCTCATTATGTATCGTTGTTAATTGTCATGTTATCTATTCGTTGACCGACCCTTTGTTGAGAACTGTACAGCGGCACGGGGAATAGACCTGGTGCAGGTGACCCCGGTTGACCGTTGTTCTTTATTTGTCAGGACCATGTTTATGTTTGTTAAAAAGTCCAAGGGAAAGACCCGTGAAATATCGTGGTGACTTTGACCTCTAGGGAAAAGACCCGTGAAATACCGTGGTGACTCTAGTGCTCAACGGATTAGAGAAAAGACCCGTGAAATACCGTGGTGACTCTATCCGGATCGGCTTAGGGAAAAGACTTGGGCGCCATCCCTCGTGACTCTAAGTACGGTGTTGGATCCAACGGGCTAAGCCCTGAGAAAACATTTGGCATTTGGTACTTAGTGATTATGGTTCCCAATCTATTTTGTGATTCTCAGATTATTGTTGATTTGGTACAAATGCGACTTATTGGCATTGGGTATTTATTCGGAAGTTCGTTAATCAGTTGTTTACTTCGTTGATCCTATTATTCTTGTACCATTGACTTCGATAGTTTGAAACTATTGCTTGAACCTTCGGTTATCACTTTGCTATATGTATGCCACTTTTAACCCTCTACCCTTAGCATGCTATACTACTCACTGAGCTTTCAGCTGACGGATTTAATCCACATTTTTTTTCAGGTTAGTGCATGGGAAGTAGTCAAGGACTATGCGGCTTTATCGGGACATACCGTTTGGACCTCTAGGGCATTTGCATTTTATTTATTCATGTTCCACGATGTTATTACTTTTGTTTATTAGCGTTTCAGTTATTTTGTTTGGAGTTGGAGGCCATGAGATATTTATGCTTTATTTGCTACAGAAAAGTGTTTCTAAAATTTCTCAGATTTTATTTAATACTTCTTTATTATTATTATTTTTTTTTGTTATTTGACTATTATTTTTAGGCTTCGTGTTTCATGTTTGGTACATGGTTCACGGCCGGTCATGCTCCCGGATTTGGGGTGTGACAATAGTGGTATCAGAGCTTAGGTTTCGATTTTAATTTTTGCATTTGACATTACATCATGTTTTAGTGAAGGTCCATGTCCCCATAGTCCTATAGGTATGTGAGTTGCCATTTTGTTTATTTATTTTTGCATCTTTTTACATCTTGCTATATTTTTTTATTTTGTAAAGACATATGGATCGCCCACGTCGTAGTACAAGGTCTACTTATGGAGGTTCAGGTGCTCGTGGTCGTGCTCAAGCCACTCCAGTAGTTCGTGGTCGGACTCCGGATACCCCAGTAGTTCGTGGTCGAGCTCGGGCTACCCGAACATCTACTAATAATGCAAATACTCCCACTGCTAATGTTGATCCAGTTTTCCAAACAGTTAATGTTGGTCCCGATGCACCTGCAGCCCCAGCTATTCCAAATGAACCAAATCCACCACTTGCTCCCATTGATTCAGTGGATCCTACAGTGGCCCTTACCTCCTACAGCTGTTTATCAAGCTATCCAAACTCTAGTAAGTTTAATCACAGGACAACAGGTCCAAGTAGGACCAACGGATCCCATTAAATCTATGACTCTTGATAAAGGTACGGTTTTAGAGAGATTTTTAAAGACTAACCCTCCATCTTTCATGGGGTCTGCCAACCCATCTGATGCCGATGCGTGGGTGTTGCGCATGGAGAAAATTTTTGATTTATTGGGTTGTTCTGAGGTGCAAAAAGTATCATTGGCAAGCTATAAGCTGAAAAGGGAGGCAGAACATTGGTGGCGCATGATTAAGCGTCAATACACGGGCAGAGAACATGAATTGATTTGGGACACTTTCAAGAAGATTTTTGATGATAAGTATATTCCACCGGCAGTTAAGAAGCAAAGGCGAATTGAATTCCTAAGTCTGAAACAAGGGAATATGACAGTTACCGAATATCAACATAAATTTGAGGAGTTGTCAAGGTTTGCGGGACATATGGTGGAAAAGGAAGAGGAAAAGGTAATGTTATTTGAGCAAGGACTTCGAACCGACATTCGTGGAAGAGTTTCGTTATTCGAGTGTGAGACCCTACCTAGAATTTTGACCAAAGCCCTAACAGCAGAGAATGATTTACTAGAGGAAAAGAGGAGTAGAGAACATCAATCTAAGAGATCTAGAGAATGGGGGCAATCCGAACACAATGGTGAAAGTGGTAATCCTTATAAGAGGGCATCTTCCTCAGCGCAATCTAATGGTGAAAAGAGACAGAGTCAACCTTTATGCGATCGTTGTGGAAAATCTCACTATGGTTATTATTGTGATGGCACACCAAAAATATGTTATAACTGTAATCAACCGGGACATTTGGCTCCTCACTGCAAGGAAAAAGAAAATGGAAGACAACAAGTGCAACAACAATTCCAGAACCGGAACCAACCAGTTGGGAATTATCATCAACCTACTCGAGCTGTTGACCAAAAACAAAGACCCCCTACTCAAGGACGTTTTTATGCTCTTACAAAGGAGGGGACCGAGGGTGACCAAGTTGAGGGACAAGGTGCCTATTTGTTTAACCATATTAGATAGGTTTGTATGCGTAGTATACAGTCACTACATTCCAAGTTATCACTTAACTTATGTTTTTCAAATTTCGAGGACGAAATTTTTTTTAAGAGGGGAATAATGTAACACCCCAAATATTTTTTAAATTAATTGAACGTGTTATGCTATTTTCTATTACAAAAAAAAAAAAAAAAAAAAGAAAAAGAAAATCATAAGTTGAGACAATTTGGTTCACATCGGCTATATTTTTTTTAGATGAACTAATTTGAATATATTTATATGGGTTTGGGCTATTTTCTATTGGGCCACTTATTTGTTTTTTTGTGCGAATTAGATTTATTTTTATGGACCAATCTGATTATTTTGAAGTATAAGTTAAACCATTGGGACATCTATTCTTATGCATATATAGAGGGTTTAGAGACTAGGGTTTTCATTCTGGGAAAGAACACAAGAGCAGCAGTAGCAATAGTACCAGTAGAGGTTTAACTCTTTTCCGTAAGGTAAAATCTCCCACTCAGGTTTCCTTGTACTTTTGATTTTCAAGCACCTCTCAGCCTAACATTGCTAATGATCCGACGCTTGTTTTCATCTTCCTTGATCAGTTAGTAAAAGAATTTAAATATGGATTCATGCATATATATATATATATATATATAAGAATCAGAGGTTGCAATTGTCGATCCAGTGAGTGAGGTCAAACCTCACACACCGCCTATCTCTTCTTTTCTTTTTGTACCATTTTCTTTTGGCATTTTGTTCTAGACAAAGGGTAGGCCATATATATAAACCAATCCCAGAATGGGTTCATGGGTGCATTCCTTTGTAGATTTGATGACACTGTATAATATTATTTTATACTATGACTTTTAGTAGATAAAACTATTTATGAATTAACTCAATAATTTTGTATGTCATTAATATTATTTACCTTGTATATTCTGTTATTCAGACTAGTGGACAATTATCGTACCGAATGTTCGGTTGCATTCTTTTCGACTCAGGTGAGTGGTTTAACATGTGTTCCGTTCTTTTGGATTCCTCTTGAGCCTATCTATCCTTTTCATTTAGTAATTTAATCCGTTGACTTCGTGTTTTATTGGAATTGACGTACCCTTTGGCATACAAGGTTCTATGGATTTATTCTCATTATGTATCGTTGTTAATTGTCATGTTATCTATTCGTTGACCGACCCTTTGTTGAGAACTGTACAGCGGCACGGGGAATAGACCTGGTGCAGGTCACCCCGGTTGACCGTTGTTCTTTATTTGTCAGGACCATGTTTATGTTTGTTAAAAAGTCCAAGGGAATGACCCGTGAAATATCGTGGTGACTTTGGCCTCTAGGGAAAAGACCCGTGAAATACCGTGGTGACTCTAGTGCTCAACGGATTAGGGAAAAGACCCGTGAAATACCATGGTGACTCTATCCGGATCGGCTTAGGGAAAAGACTTGGGCGCCATCCCTCGTGACTCTAAGTACGGTGTTGGATCCAACGGGCTAAGCCCTGAGAAAACATTTGGCATTTGGTACTTAGTGATTATGGTTCCCAATCTATTTTGTGATTCTCAGATTATTGTTGATTTGGTACAAATGCGACTTATTGGCATTGGGTATTTATTCGGAAGTTCGTTAATCAGTTGTTTACTTCGTTGATTCTATTATTCTTGTACCATTGACTTCGATAGTTTGAAACTATTGCTTGAACCTTCGGTTATCACTTTGCTATATGTATGCCACTTTTAACCCTCTACCCTTAGCATGCTATACTACTCACTGAGCTTTCAGCTGACGGATTTAATCCACATTTTTTTTCAGGTTAGTGCATGGGAAGTAGTCAAGGACTATGCGGCTTTATCGGGACATACCGTTTGGACCTCTAGGGCATTTGCATTTTATTTATTCATGTTCCACGATGTTATTACTTTTGTTTATTAGCGTTTCAATTATTTTGTTTGGAGTTGGAGGCCATGAGATATTTATGCTTTATTTGCTACAGAAAAGTGTTTCTAAAATTTCTCAGATTTTATTTAATACTTCTTTCTTATTATTATTATTTTTTGTTATTTGACTATTATTTTTAGGCTTCGTGTTTCATGTTTGGTACATGGTTCACGGCCGGTCATGCTCCTGGATTTGGGGTGTGACAGCTCCAGGGTGAGCACGCTTAACTGTGAAGTTCCATTTGGTGTTGACGCCATCACGGCTTTAAAAGGCCTTTTAAAGCCGTGATGGCGTCAACACCAAATGGAACTTCGTTAAGCGTGCTCGCCCTGGAGCAATTCTGGGATGGGTGACCTACTGGGAAGTCCATGGGGTTTGGGTGACAAAAGCGGACAGTATTGTACAAGGCGGGAGCGGGTCGTTACAGATTTCTTCCAAGAACGTTGTATGAAGAGATTAAATATGTTTAAAGTTCAACATATTCAGTTAAATACGGTTTCAAACGGCTTTTCTAAGCATATGTCAAGAATGTCATTTTGTATGCACCATTTTTTGTCATGTTAGCCAGCCAGAATATTATATTACGAAGAAGGAATAGGTACAACTCCTATGGCAGTGGTTTAATGTGCAAAAAGGTCATTGATATATACACGAAATTGGGTATAGATAATTATTCAATGTTTACTAAAATACGTGACATGTGTTTTGAAACTCTAAAGTTTTTCCATTAGGAGTATATAATCCAAAGTCTGTGAAGTTGTTAGCAAGAGTACCGTTAATAAAATAGAGGAAGAAATCACGAATCTTAGTATACATTTGTTTTTAAAAGTAAATGGTGTAAAAACGCTTCGTTGGAATATGTTAGATCAAGAGTCATAACGTGTTCATTTTTATTTCCAACTCAGGAAATGACTGTTTGAGTACATACATATGCATAAACATTATAGAAAGCCGAGGTATCTATGTGTACACTTATTGCTTTAACTGGTGCTGCCATTGATTTTGTCCATGGGTATTTTAACTTGAAAGAGCATGATACCTTTTGGGAATAATCATGGAGTCATGGAGACTTAGGAGAAAGGTGAAGCAACTTTGTTGAGGTGCTCCGCACTTGAATCCCACATCGTTCAACTCATTTGGATTGATGGATTTGAAGGGGGAAAAAAAAGAAATTGAGAGAATAAATAATCTCTCATTTTTGAATTGGCAAGAATGTGAGAAACGACAAGAGAAGGTAAGAGAGCATGAGAATAGAGAACCCCTCCAAACCTCCATTTTGATTCTCACCTATTTTTGTGAGATTTCATGAGAAAAGAAACCTAAAGGATTTCATGAGAAGAGAAACCTCCATTTTAATGTTCGGTCAAGTGCCTTCAAGCACTGGCAATCCGCTAGTTCAAGTACATTAGACTAACATAATGCTCAATTCTATATTAGAATGCGAAATGAATTTGACTGCATTAGACTGAAAAAAATTATTACCTGTTTCAAGTTCTTCCATTTCGGCCGTACTTTTTTTCACTTCACATGGAAGTGGAGTAGCATGAAACCAATCTTGCATACAAATCAAGCACTCCATAAGCTTCAAAGTGAGAGAGCTTCGAAATTGGTATATCACACGACCCCCTATACTAAAGGCAGCCTCGAAAGCAATAGTCGATACTGGAATGGCTATAACATCCCGAGTGTAACGCCCCATGTAAACTACTGACCTAACAACTTGTTGGAGACTAACCACGTGACCCAAAATACTTAAACCAAGTTGTTAGTAGTAGTTTACATGGTTTCTTATATACCCAGCATCACCCATGTAGACTTTTGATGTGGGACGGAATATCACAATCTCCCCACCTTTAAGACCTTGCGCCCTCGTAAGGGGTTCACACTAGAGTCACCACGGCCTAACTCCCAGGTCTATTCCCTAGTGACCAAATAAAGTTCAGGCCCCACACTCGATCGTCTACACGGGTCGCTCTGATATCATTTGTAACGCCTCATGTAAACCACTGACCTAACAACTTGTTGAAGCCTAACCACGTGGCCAAAAATACTTAAGCCAAGTTGTTAGAAATAGTTTACATGGTTCCTTATATACCCAGGATCACCCATGTAGATTTTCGATGTGGGACGAGACATCACAATCTCCCCACCTTTAAGACCTTGTGCCCTCGCAAGGATTGAACACTAGAGTCACCACGGCCTAACTCTCGAGTCTGTTCCCTAGTGACCAAATAATCCCGGCCCACACTCGATCATGTACACGGGTCGCTCTGATACCATTTGTAACGCCCCATGTAAACCACTGACCCAGCAACTTGTTGAAGCCTAACCACGTGGCCCAAAATGCTTAAGCCAAGTTGTTAGTAGTAGTTTACATGGTTCCTTATATACACAGGATCACCCATGTAGACTTTTGATGTGGGATGAGACATCACAATGATGTAACACCCTAAATATTTTCTTTAAATTAATTGAACGTATTATGTTATTTTCTATTATAAAAAAATATTCAGTATACATTTATTTATTTTGTATCATAAGTTGAGATAATTTTGTTCACATCGACTATATCTTTTTAGATGAGCTAATTTGAATATGTGTATATGGGTTTAGTTATACTATTTTTGGGTGGATATTAGAATAATTATTATAAAATATAGGGGATTAATTTAGGAATAAGAAATTTTGTGCGGGATATTATTATAGGGACAGTAGGAGTTTTATTTTATTTATATCTAGATGCAACCTAGGGTTTTCTTCCTCTCAAAATTTATAGCGGCTACACTTGAGAGAGAGGCGCAGTAGGAGATTTGAGGTGATTTACAGCAGTGGTTAAAGGTCTCGGCGATGGTGACGACTTAGATTTTTCTCTTGTAATATTCTTTTCCTTACATAAACTTTTTACTGTCGGTGTATGTATATATATATATAGCTGTTACACACTGGGTTTGGCTGCGTAATTTGATGGATGCATTTTTCGGTGGGAATAAGAGAGAGAGAGGAAACAAGGAGAAAGTGGTGTGTGAGTTGGGGCGGTGGTGCATGGGGTGTGTTTGTTGGCAGTAAGCTCCAAGGAAATTAGTGTTAGGTGCTTTGGCATTCTTTTAAAGGGTTAGTATATTATATAATTGTTAGTTTATTCGGTTATTAGTTTACATATAACACTAGTCGTGATTTAACTTAATAATTTTGTATATGATTTATATTGTTTATCACATATATCTCTTTTCAGATTAGTGGAAAATTATCATACTGAGTGTTCAATTGCATTCTTTTGGATTCAAGTGGTTTAGCATGTGATTCAATTCTTCGAACTCCTCTTGAGCCTATTTGTTCTTCTAAAAATACCATGTTATTCCTCGTTACCTGGTATTCTATTATTTAATTCGTTGACTTCGTGTTTTATTGGAATTGATGTGCCCTTTGGCATACAAGGTTCTATGGATTTATCCTCATTATGTATCGTTGTTACATGTCTTGTTATCTATTCGTTGACCGACCCTTTGTTGAGAACTGTACAGCAGCACGGGGAATAGACCTGGTGCAGGAGACTCCGGTTGATCATTGTTCTTTATTAGTTGGGACCATGTTTATATTTGTTAAAAAGTCTAAGGGAAAGACCTGTGAAATATTGTGGTGACTTTGGCATCTAGAGAAAAGACCCATGAAATACCGTGGTGACTCTACCCGGATCGACTTAGGGAAAAGACTTGGGCGCCATCCCATGTGACTCTAAGTACGGTATTGGATCCAACGAGCTAAGCCTTGAGAAAAGATTTGGCATTTGGTATTTGGTGATTATGGTTCCCACTTTATTTTCGATTCTCGTATTATTGTTGATTTGTTGGTTGGATATCCTTTGACAACTTGATTGGTATAAATGTAACTTATTGGAATCTAGTATTTGTTATGGAGATTCGTTAATCAATTGTCTACTTCGTTGATACTATTATTTTTGAGCCCTTGACTTTGATCGTCCGAAATCGTTCTTGAAACTCTCGGTTATTGCTCTTTAATATGTATGCCACTTTTAATCCTCTACCCTTAGCATGCTATACTACTCGCTGAGCTTTCAGCTAACGGATTTAATCCACATTTTTTTCAGGTTTGTGCATGGAGAGCAGTTAACGACTATGCTGCTTTATCGGGACATATCGTTTGGACCTCTAGGGCATTTGCATTTTATTTATTCATGTTCCACAATGTTATTATTTTCATTTATTAGTGTTTCAGTTATTCCGTTTGGAGTTGGAGGCCATGTGATATTTATGCCTCGTTTGCTACAGAAAAGTGTTTCAAAATTTCTCAGATTTTATTTAATACTTTTTTATTTTTTTCTTAAAGTTATTTGACTATTATTTTTAGGCTTCGTGTTTCATGTTTGGTACATGGTTCACGGCCGGTCATGCTCCCGGATTTGGGGTGTGAAACTTCGTGCAAAATCCTCTGTTTAAGTTCCTCATCTTTGGTACATATACCCGATTTTGAAATTTGAACAATCCATCCACCATACTAACTCAAAATCAACATTAACCAAAGATTGTTCATAAATTTTCTTTTACTTAGGATCCTCCAACTGCTTCACTTTTATCTCCTCCAAAATGGCAGGTTTAGTGACTACTATTGAACAAATTCCACCCTATTCCCTAGTCAACCATTGGCGTTCCACCAATAAGCCATTCAGCTCACTTATTGTCTTTTGACTTAACGCGTCCGCTACCACATTCGTCTTCCCTGGATGATACTGGATGTTGATACTATAATTTTTTATCAACTCCATCCACCTACATTGTCTCAAATTCAGATCCTTCTGGGTATAAATGTACTTCAAACTTTGGTGGTTAGTGTAAACATTGCAAGTGACACCGTACAAATAGTGTTGTCAAATCTTCAAAGCGAAGACCAAAGCCACCAACTCTAAGTCATGCGTTGGATAGTTCCTTTTATGTGGTTTAAGTTGTCTTGATGTGTAAAGACCCGAAATTTTTTGAACTTTTATATTAATACATTGGTTAATAAGCATAATTAATGTGGAGTATGTGAAAATTAGTGTAATAACATGATTTAGGGTCAATGTGATATAATGTGATAGCTTTGGGGCTTGTGGTAGCATGTGACATATTTTAGGGGTGTGAGTGTAATATAGGGGGTATAAATTTTATAAAACATCAGATATGTTTTATTTTTCAACACAAACCGATCTCTCTTCTCTCTCCCTTATACGTTGAACCCCTCCCAAAATCTCAATCCGAAAATCTTGCTCCAAAGTTCGATTCCTCTAAGATACTACGCATTTTCCTCACCCTTGGTTGATATCTGGTAGTGGTTTGCCACCATTCGCTTGGAGGAGGTGTTTTTGACATTCTACAATATTTGGAAGCTAGGGCTTGAAGTTGAAAGCTTGCTTCTTGAATCCGGGAGTTGAGGTAGGGATTTCTCACACTTATTACGCATATAGAATTTGATTTGGTTGCCATTTGATGCTTTGAAGTTGAGTTGAGAAGTCCTAAGTTCATAGTCAAAATCTGTTGAAAAATGCCCTTGTTCATGCCCGAGGCATCGGTGCCTTATTTTTGGTAGCACCGGTGCCAATTGCTCTCTGTATCTCAGTTTTGATGCTTGGCATCGGTGCCTTGATTTTTGATGCACCAGTGCCTCCCTTTCTCTTTGTTCATAATCTTTAGATTTTGGACTAAGCACTGGTGCCTTTATTTTTGTCGCACTTCTGCTTTTTGGTTGTTGTACCTATGTTTCAACTAAGTACAGGTGCATTATTTTTTATGGCACTTGTGCCTTATGCTTGCGGCTTCTCCAATTCCAACTAGGCAACGGTGCCTTATTTTTGGGCACACCGGTGTCTTCATCCATGAAACTTTCTTTTGATTTGGCTTGCTTTGGTACTTATTTTTGACGGATTTTCCTATCTACATCGGAACCCATTGAGCTTGGAACTTACTTTCCTTGGACTAAAATTGTTAACTTTCATCAATGGTTTTAGATTATGTTAAACATTATGACATGTTACTAGTGAAGAACACATATAATGAACTATACAATATACTTTGATATGGATCTTGTTAGGTGAAATTGATGAACTCTATGACTTATACGAACACTTTTGCGATACGACATGAGCATTACGAGACACGTGACATACGTGAACACCGTACTAGAATCCTTCGGGAATGCTAGGTAGGGCTATGAACTGAAATTCTTTAGGAATGACAGGAATGATTTTGAACTAGAATCCTTCGGGAATGCAATGCAGGGCCATGAACTGAAATTCTTCAGGAATGCCAGGAATGATTTTGAACCAGAATCCTTTGGGAATGCTAGGCTGATATGTATTGGTTCCATTCAGAAAAATGCCAGGAATGACACTTTGACACATAACGAGAACAGACTGATAACACATGTGATTCGTGGAATTAAATTGAACGGATTGAAGAACTATGATATACAGTAGAGTTATTTATGCTCTCCCTCAATTTAATACTGTTTCCGCTTACTCTATCGCTCTTTGTGTTGATATAATTGTTCGTGTGGCTTATCATATCATGTCATATGCATGTAATACTTGTGTAGATTTTTCTACTGGGCAGTCGAGTTCAACCCTTCTTTCTTTTTAGGTACAAACTTGGAGTGATAGCATGGAGTGCTTGGCATGTATGGATTGACATGCATACTTTTGAAAGCTTCATTGCAGGAGTTACTTAACATATTTTATATTTTGTTTTTGAAAAGATGTTTTGTAACTCATACTTTATTAATTTTTGGTTCAAATGATGTAAACTATTTCTCTTCACTACCTTTTTGGTTTTGGAGGTAATGATCATTGGTCGAACCGACCACTTTTGTATCCCATGTCAAAACTAGTTTTACTCTAGCTCTCATCAATGGACCTTTTGAAAATTTTGGTGAGATTGTGAGTCCTTATAAATGGTAAATGTACAGTTTTATTATGTTTAAAATTGAGGGCATGACATGATGCATAGGCTACTATCTTACCATACTGTATCAGAACATACCCACGTCCTTGGTGTGAGGCATCATCAGTATAGATAGCAAATCCTTGTAGTCCCTCCGCAGGGTAAGAATTGGCACTATCGGCAGCCTCTTCTTTAACTGCTAAAAGCACTCCTCCCTCTTCTCTGCCCACACAAATCCCTTTTCCTTTTCAACTCTATTAACGGCACTGCTATCTTGGAGAAATCCTGAACAAATGTTCGGTAATAACCAGCCAGCCTGAGAAAACTCTTAAGCTCGGTCACGTCGTCGGCCTAGGCCAGTTCACAACTGCATCAATCTTTTGGTTATCTATTGCGATTCTTTCTTCAGTGATAACATGGCCTAAAAACGCTACACTTTTTAGCCAAAATTCATATTTCTTGAATTTGGTATACAAATTTTGGTCATTCAATGTTTGTAGCACTACCCGAAAATGCTCTACATGCTACTGCTCGACCATCGAGTAAATCAAAATATCGTCAATCAAGACAATGACAAACTCATCCAAATACTCCTTAAAAACTCGATTCATAAGATCCATAAATGCAGCAGGTGCATTCGTAATTCTAAATGGCATTACCAAGAACTCATAATGTCCATACCGAGTTTGAAATGCAGTCTTCTCAATATCTTCCGGTCTTACCTTAAGTTGATGGTAACCAGATCGCAAGTCAATCTTCGAAAATACCTTCGCCCCTTGCAACTAGTCAAACGGATCGTCAATCCTAGGTAAAGGATACTAGTTCTTGATGGTGACCTTATTTAATTCTCGATAGTCAATACACAATCCAATTGTCCCATCCTTCTTTTTCACAAATAGTACTGGTGCGCCCCATGGAGATGAACTAGATCGAATAAACCCCTTATCTAATAACTCCTGAAGTTGAGTCTTTAACTGCTTCAACTCTGCTGGAGCCATATGATATGATGCTTTGGATATGGGTTGGGTTCCAGGTACAACATCTACAACAAAGTCTATCTCCCTCGCAACAGGAATACCGAGCAATCGGGAAACACCTTAGAAAATTCCCGCACCACTGGAATATCATTCACAGACTTTTTGCCTACTTCCAATATCGACACACTACATAAGTAGCCATGACAACCTTTCTGCAAAAGTCGACAGGCTCATTCCATTGATATAAAGCACGAAGGAGACACAACCCCTTTTCCTTTGAACTCAATATCCTCGACATGTTTCTTAAATGTCACTCGTTTATGAGCGCAATCAGCACATGCCCCATACTTGGATAACTAGTCCATTCTGATGATCAGATCGAAATGTCGCATGTCCAATGGAATCAAATCCATACTTATTTCCACGTCACCTAACCGAATATCACAGTCCCGGTATATCACGCCTCTACTCAGGGGTTGAGTCACCAACAACTCGTAACCCAATGGTTCATCTCTCCTATCGAACTTACTCGCAAAAGTTTTTGATTCAAAAGTATTCGATGAACCACAGTCAAATAAAGCATAAGCAGGATATGAACACAAAGTTATATCACCTGCTACCATGCTTTCATTGTTTCTGGGGTCACCCGGTACCACTACAAAAGCTTTTCCCTGTCTCTGTCCCCCTGCATTCTGACTCTTCTTTCCCCCAGACAGTTGTTAAAGTTACTGGGTCTTACCCCCGTGTATTGTACATACTCTTGTCCTCGATTCTGCGCCCCCTGATTCCCTACGGGTACAACATTCGCCTTAGTTTTGAACTTAGGGCAAGCTCTCCTCATATGCCCTATTTGACCACAATTAAAACATCGTCCTGACCCTTCCTTCCTCAAACACTCCCCTACATGCTCTTTTCCACAGATTGAACACCTCGGTATAGACCTTGGCTAATTGCCTCCATCTTTCTTCCAACCCCCAAAAAATTGACGTTTCTGACCTCTAGAATTATTACACTGTAGAATTTGTTGTCGTTTGCTATCTTCGTACCTCCTGGTTTCTTTCACATCCTGTTCCAACATAAGTGCTCTATCCAGAACATTAGTGTAACTAGGCAACAGAAAAGGTCGTACCACCCTCTTAATATCATGCCTCAATCCCTCCTCGAACCTCCTTGTCTTTAATTCATCTGTCACAACCAAATGCAGTGCATATTCTGCCAAATTTATAAAGGCAGCCTCATAGTCAGCCACATAGTCAG
Source organism: Arctostaphylos glauca (assembly GCA_019985065.2). NCBI lineage: Eukaryota > Viridiplantae > Streptophyta > Magnoliopsida > Ericales > Ericaceae > Arctostaphylos > Arctostaphylos glauca. The sequence goes on along the minus strand of JAHSPW020000016.1, from coordinate 4,515,853 downwards.
CCACTGTCATTGCCCCTTTTTGCTTTTGCTGCTCGAACTCTGAACACTTAGCAGTTTTCACCGCCTTAGGCATATACTTCTCCTGAAATACCACCTTGAACCGATTCCAGTTCATTCTCGGCTCACTAGTTCGTTTCAAATTCCACCACCTACTAGCCTCACTCACGAGAAGATACGATTCCACCTCAACCTTTTGATACTCACTGCCTTCCAACAATCAAAAGTTCTTTTCTAACTGCGATATCCACTCATTGGCCTTCACTGCATTGATCCCTCCCTTGAACGTTGGAGGTTTCAACTGTAGGAACTCCCTAACCACTGTTGCATCTGACATGGGAGGCGTTGGTTGCACAACCTGCTCTTCTCATCTTATTTCATGTTCTCCCACATTTGTAGCCTCCAGATTGGCTACTCCAAGTTGAGGAGCAACTGGTTAAGGTTGCGCTAAATGTGCCTGGAGTAGTTGTTGTTATGCTTGCATGGCCCCAACTAGGGTCTACATCATACCTCTCAGTTCTGCCAGTTGTGCACCTGTATCATTATTATGGCTATCATTAGTCTCGTTACCCTCATTTCCCGTTGAACATGTCGTCACCATAATGATTATCTGTAGCACAACTTCTAAAATCAATGTCCATAAAACCACAGAATAATATGCAGTAAAAGAAATCGTTGTACAAAAGAAACACATTATGTATATATTCATGTCCTGCCAAAAACTGTTATATTGTTCCACCAACATATACAACCATTAGCATGCTGTTGCCCAACTACGTACAATGTAAGTCAAACTACCACCCTAACTGTTACCGTTTAGACTGTACATTGTTCATCCCTGTGAAACTTTCTATTCACACTCAAAAATAGAGTTTCACACTATAGAAACACAACTACCCCCAAAAGAGAATCTCTCACCCCCAATAACACTCTCACTTTTTGAGCCAGTTCACAGAAGCTTCCAAACCAGTACGGGATTCAACCCTATCCACGTTATTCTCAACTCCCACAGGATGCTCCGACTGAGCATCTAGTTCCAAATTTTGCTCCTGTGGAGCCGGTGATAACTCCACCTCCTCTTCCATAGTTGCCCCCGGTCAACGTGAACTCTCTCCTACCTCACGTGTAGATGAAAACCCAAGTGGCGGCTAGCTCCCCACATCTCCTCTTCTTATCATCTCTGCAAGAGTACTATGATAGCCTATATCTAACTCTAGCCACCAAATACCCCAATCAAGTGCCACTCGTTGGGTCCGAAGAGAACGTATAGCTAACTGTCGCTGCATTTCATCCGTATAAAATGGCTTGTTGTCCACTGCTTTTTTTAGTTCCTCATAAGCTTCAACTGCTGCCTTATGACATATAAGCCGTTGGAAATGTTCTCTATCTACATCCTCTATCCCTCTCGATCTAAACCTATAAGTGCCCATACTGTCCTCACTATATTAATTATTGGCCATACTAACAACACACAAGATATATTCTTGTTAGTGCCATCAAAGATATCTCACTAATATCACCATCCAATAAATACAACGTACTAACTATCTTCATATTCTTATTTATCAAAATCTCGTCCAAATAATTATCCTAAATCATAGCCGGCCTGAGACATCCTAGAACGTCCTCTGGAATTTTCGATAATGGTTCTAAGGTTCTACTTTAAAGCCCAATTGAAATTTCATATAACATAATGTAATCAATTAGGAGTGTTACACCACCTGCCTCATTTCTAGAATCTGCCGACAGTAAGGCCTGTTGAAGGTTTGGTCATTCAGAATGACAATTGGAGTAGCATTTGGATTACGTTGCATTAAGTTCTGCTGCAGTAGCAGCCATGGTACCCTACTGTATCAATATCTAAACTTTGAATTCTACTAGTTCAAACTTAAAATCAACCTTCTAAACTATGGAAATAAAAACTATACCATTAATCCATTGTCAAACCTTAAAAAAAACTCTTACTCAACTCCAAATTTGAAGTCCTTGAGATGCTTCCTTAACCTCCTGTAATGGTGTCTTCATTTTCTCCCTCTCGGCTAAAGTTGTTGTAAGACATAAAGAAAAAGATGCGTAGATTGACTTATTATGTATATCTTAAAACCATAAGCAGGAGGTGTAAAGTTACAACCTCCTTGGTGTTTTTCCTAGATGAAACTTGGGTGACTAAGCTAAAGGTATTTCTTCTTTTTATTTTAAACGTGAAGGGTAAAAATTATTCAAGTATATATATGTATCAATCATTATTACTATCATATATAACCCTTATTTGATATCTCCAGGTAAAAAAGTGAATAGATTAGTTTTAGGGACCTTTAACCTAGACCAATTTTTCCCTTAGAGTAATATTGGACTTCAAATATCTCTAAATAATTTTAGGATATCTCTTCGTTCACTCAACAAATTATCGAGACGACCTTAAAAAATCTTCGTTTTCTAATTTAATTGAATTTTCAAATTCACCGGGTTTTTTTTCTACTTTACCTTTTTTACTTTTTTTAAGGTTGGGTTCTCACAACAATACTTAATGCTGACTTTTGTAGTTCCGAAGCAATTCATGACTCTCCCGCAGTCCAAATCCCCAACCCTTTACACATGAAATGGTTTCCCTGCCCAGCAGTGATGCCTTTACCCACAACTATCTTCTAATACCTTTGCACTCATAAACAACTTGGCCAGAAATCAAAGCATAATAAATGTTATGACAAATACGATAAATAAGAAGAAATAATCAATAAGAAAACGGAAAGACACAGAAATTTACGTGATTCCAAATAAGTAATAGCTTAAACGTACATCTACAGGAGGAGAGAGATAGATTTCCCTATGATCAAGAGAGAATACAAGGGCCGCTTGATCCGAAAGCTTAATGAGAGGTGCCCAATCAATTAGATCTCAACAAGCTTTTAAGGGATTATCTTTTAGGGAATCATATCTTTCATATTTATAGGAAATCCCAATAATAGGAAATAATAACAATCCCTAAAGAATAGGAACGAAAATAAATATCCTAAAGAATAGGTAAGGATATGCATCATCCAAAATAGATTAGGGAAACAAATCTCCTAAATTTTATCACTAGGATTTTCGCCTACCTCCTTACTACCGGTAGTAACATCTACTACCGGTAGTTCCAAGCACTACCCAAAAAACCAGTCTGCACTTACTACCGGAAGTAACAGTCACTACTGGTAGTTCCAGACACTATCCAAAAATGGTCCTCTATTAAATTCAAGGCATTATTCAATAAATCTCCACAATGACTTGAATTCCTCCAAACCCCACCACAGAGCCTCCATCTTGCACCTCCCTGTCCTCCAAAGCCCCAAAAGACAATCAGCAATTGCGAACACCAATCAAGTCCAAGAAAGCTTGAACTTGACAACTGGAATTGCCATATACCGATGAACCACACTGACAACATGTGAAATATCAAGACAAATACAAACCATAGCATTCACCATACTCCCAAGAGCACTAGCATATGGAACCTTTGACATGTGCTTCATCTCATCATCTGTTTGTGGTGACAAGTCTGTACAAAGTCTAAAATGCACAGCCATTGGAGTAGATACAGGCTTGGAACTTTGCATAGCAAAGTGCTCAAATACTTTTTCTAGATAACCCTTCTGGGTCAAGTACAACCTTCCAGCCTCTCGATCCCTCTTGATTTTCATACCTAAAATCTTCTTCGCCGCACCTGAGTCTTTCATCATAAACTCTCCACAAAGTTGTTTCTTCAACCTATTGATTTTCGACATATCCTTGGCAGCAATTATCATGTCATTAACATATAACAGCAAATAGATAAATGAACCATTGGGAAGTTTTTGAAAATACAGACAACTATCATATTCACTTCTAGAGTAATCTTGACTCATTATGAATGTATCAAACCGCTTATACCACTGTCCGGGTGATTGTTTAGGGCATACAAAGATTTCTTTAACAAGCAAATGAAATTTTCCTTACCAGAAACTGCAAATCCCTTTGATTGATGCATATAACTTTGCGCCTCAAGCTCACCATGCACACGAATAGAACTATGTTTAATAACTGGTGAGAATACCTCATTGAAGTCCACTCCCTCCTGTTTACTATAGCCTTTCACCACTAACCGAGCTTCAAGCCTTGCATCTTCCACTTCTGGAATACATACCTTTCTTTTGTAAACCCATTTACAGCCAACAATTCTCTTCCCCTTAGGCGGTTTCACCAACTCCCAAGTTTGATTCTTATGAAGAGACTCAATGTCCTAATTCATAGCAACAGTCTATTGTGTAGCCTCCTTTCCCATGATAGTCTGACGATAGGAAGAAGGCTCCTCATACTCTACTATTGCTGCTATAGACAACGGATAGGTAACCATATCTGCATAAGCATATTTCTGAGGTGGATGAATCTCCCTCCTTGGCCTATCTTTTACAATATTGTATGGTTGTTGTTGCTTTGTACTTTTCTTTGTGTCTGACGCATGAACCTCTTCCTCAACTGGCTGATCACCGTTCTCCTCCCCTTTGGAAGTTTCACATTCTAGCTCCACTTGCTTTAGAATCCTCTCACCACTGTCTTGGACATCAGCCTTTGCCTTTCCTTTGATCATAGAGTTTTCATCAAAATTCACATCTCTGCTGATAACAAATTTGGATGACTTTCCATCAGAAAGCCATAATCTGTACCACTTCATCCCGGATCCATAACTCAAGAAGACACACTTTAGCCCTATGCTTAAGTTTACCCTCGTTGATACGAGCATAAGCAGGACAACCAAACACCCTCAAATTTGAGTAATTAGTCGAAGAACCAGACCATACCTCTGTAGGAACCTTGCACTCAATGGCAGTTGATGGAGATTGATTCACCAAATAACAAGCAGTGGAAACTGCTTTAGCCCATAACTCTTTACCCAAACCTGCATTGGATAACATACATGATACAACGAGCTCTCTCCAAAAGAGTTCTATTCATCCATTCAGCCACACCATTCTACTGAGGGATTTTTCTCATCGTGTGGTGCCTCACGATACCCTCATCCTTGCAGAATATTTTAAATTCTCTGAACTAAAATTTTCGACCATTGTCAGTTCTCAATCTTTTAATCTTCTTACCTGTTTGCTTTTCAATCATGACTTTAAACCGTTTGAATGTAACAAACGTCTTGCTTTTATTTTTCAACAAGTACACCCAAATCTTTCTGAAATAGTCATCGATCAATCCATAAAATATCGAGAACCACCTTTGGATTTAACAACAGAAGGACCCCAAAGATTTCAATGAAAATAATCCACCGTACCTTTAGTCCAACGAATAGATGTGCTAAACTTCACCCTACACTGCTTTCCATACGTACAATGCTCACAAAAATTTAGCTTCTCGTCTTCTGTCCGCATAGCAACCCCTGTTTGCTCAATTCTGTCATCCATCTCTCACAAATATGCCCAAGGCGCATATGCAATAACTGAGTCAAATCTGAATCTTATACCTTTGATGATGAGACTGTTGCTCTTGTTAGGATTTTATACTAAAAGCCATAACTTTATGTAACAGATTAATATTCGTTTGAATTATTTAAACAATTATTTTTTTTGTTGATGAGAATCTTTATGGACAATATTTGCATTATATCTTATCATATTGCGTATGAGTGTCTCTTATTCCACATAGTAGATAATCTGGTGTGTAGAGTTTGGCTTACACAGAGAGGATCAGATTAATTGTTTTCGTAGAATATAAGTTTTTGGTTCACAGTCTTAGGTAGAATTGGACACACCACCAGTAGGACTATAACACAGTGTTTCAGTAGGTCTATATTGACTACGAAAAATGTTATAGTTTTAACTCACTGTGTTAGTATACTTTGTGTGTATTGAGCAGGACCATATTGAGGTAATTGTATTTATACTAACAATATAATACAATTTACATCTCATGGTTATTATGTGTGCTTATACTTTTAATCTAAAGATAATTAATCAATGTATATATTTAATGTTGTTGACTTTGATTCATTATAGAGTGAGGCCTTATGGACCAATAGTCTCGATGAGTTAGGTTACAATATTAAGTGTATGACAACTATTAATTATTAATGGAATCCACATCTCTTTATAGGGATTGATGATATCCTCTTGAGGAAGCTTATAAGTTTCGATTATTCAAACCCTGCAGGTGAATATTAGTATCCGACATAATGAATAAGTTAAGTGGAAGGTCTCAATGAATTTTATAGATGTTGATTGAATAAATTGTTAGTAATTTATTTTAATCAACGGGTATCTGCAATCTTAACGTGGGGAGATAAATAAGCATTTAATAACATGGAGCTCAAAATATAATTTTGAGATATGAGAGGGGAATGCAATTGTAATTCTGTAGTGGTATGAATTATAATTTATATAATTTGGAATTAATCCGGATTGGACTAGAAATCCTGAATTGCATAGGAAGCCCAGCCCATACTTCTGTTAAGGGTCCCTATCGTAGCCTATATGAACACCGTTATGCCTTATAGGTCAGACACAACTTGATATTCGAAAGATTGAGAGAAGTTCTGTGAAAGCAAGGAGATCACGATTTTGAACCCACCCTCAGTATGTGATTGAGGTGCAATAGGATTACGGTAGAAGACCTCGAGGTCAGTCAAGCGAGATCATTCTAGCACTGCTCAATGTTCGATCAGGATCAAACTGCAAAGATAATCGAGATCAAACCAGACAGATCTTGAAGGTATGAACCCTAATTTTGCCTAGCAGCGTTTCATAATTTTTATTGTATAAATTCTACACATTTGTCATTGGGTCTCAGGAATCGACCCCTAACAGTTGCAACACCTGAAACTGTACTGCCCTATGGAACATAGAGGTTATCTACCTTTTGACCTTTCATAAGAACTGGCGCACTTTTTGAGACCTTCAAAACTCAACATTCAGCTGTATACCTATAGCCATTCGAATAAAGGGTACCCAAAGAGATAAGGTTCTTCTTCAAATTTAGATCATGTCGAACATTTGATAGTGTCTTCACAGTACCTTCATGCATCTTAATCCAAATAGTTTCAACCCCAACAGTTTTGCAGGCCATGTTATTGCCTGTCAAAATTGAACCACCATGTACTGATTCATAAGTGCTAAACCAATCTTTAATCAGACATATGTGATAGGAGCAGCCAGAATCCAAAGTCCACTTATTGTATCCGAAAGAACATCACCGGTTGAAAATGATAAAACGTTTTTCAACCCATCAGAATTCTTAGCAAAACCACTAAACTACCATTTCCTCCTTGTTATCCCTTTTCGGTTTCGTACATTCACTCTTATAGTGGCGTTTCTTTTTATAATTAAAATAATAAATTTTCTTCTTATTTTTTGACTTCGATCTAGATGTCTCTCTATTCTCATTATTCTTCTCCATTGTTCTCCCTTACACAAACAACCCCTCACCGGACTACTCACTCTTACCAAATACATTTTTTCTCAATTCTTTTAAATATAAACTAGATTTTACATCCTCCATAAGATGGGGGAACATAGAATAATTAGAGCCTGATCTTCATCATCAATTTTAATGTCAATATTTTTCGTATCCATAATAATTCTATTCAACTCATCAAGATGATCTTTAACTGGTGTACGTTCCCTCATATGAAACATGTAGAGGCGTTGTTTCAGATATAGCCTGTTCGTCAGTGATTTGGTCATATAGATACTCTTTAATTTCAACCGTAATCCTGCTATTGTAGTCTCCTCCTCAACCTCACAAAGTACATCATCAGTCAGACTCAACTGAATCGAACTGAGTGCCATCTCATCAAAAACCTCCCAATCTTCTGCTGACATTGTTCCTAACTTCTTGGTAGATCCAAGTAAAGCCTTCTGCAACCCTTGTTGAACCAGCAAAACCTTCATTTTCACTCTCCCTAGACTGATGCTGCTGCCATGCCCATCGAACTTCTCAACTTCGTATTTAGCCACTATAACCTTAATCGATGGACTAATCACCAAAGCTCTGATACCAATTTGTTATGACAAATACAATAAACAAGAAGAAATAATCAACAAAAAAACAGAAAGACATAGAGATTTACGTGATTCTGAATAAGCAATAGTTTAAGCGTACATTAACAAGAGGAGAGAGATAGATTTTACTATGATCAGGAGAGATTACAAAGGTCAACTATGATCCAAAATTCTAATGTGAGGTACCGAATCAATTAGATCTCAACAAGCTTTCAAGGGATTATTTTTTAGGGAACCATATCTTTCATATTTATAGGAAATCCCAATAATAGGAAAGAATAACAATCCCTAAAGAATAACAAGGAAAATAAATCTTCTAAAGAAAAGGTAAGGATGTGCATCATCCAAAATAGATTAAAGAAACAAACTCCTAAATCTTGTCACTAAGATTTTCGCCTATCCCCTTACTACCGATAGTAACTAGTTCCAGGCACTGCCCAAAAAACCAATCTACACTTACTGCCGGTAGTAACAGTCACTACCGTTAGTTCCAGGCACTATAAAAAAATGGTCCTCCATTAAATTCAAGGCATTATTCAACAATAAAAATGAATCCAACGAATCTTGGTAGCTACCAAATAATCAAGTAGGTACACATTCATCAACTTTTGTTTCCAACCTTATCCTTTTACTTGCTTTTGTTTTCCTCGCATTAGGTTAGGAGAATGTTCTCATGAGCATCACCACTCTAGTTACTAAAATGAGCAACTTATCATTGTTGATGGACATCAGTTTTTCCTTATCCACGGAATAAGACCAGGGGTTCCTTCAAACTGTAAACATAATTGAAACATAAAATACTAAAGTAATTTATTGCCAAATGCCAATACCCCCCAACTCCCAACACATAAAAGTGACAAAACCAAAAAATGGAGAAAATTGAAACATGTTTTTTCGCTTTCCGATTAACCTGATCAAGTCTGCATCCCATTATCAAGCATTTTAGGCATGCTCTAGTCCACCCTTTCGGACCAAGTTTGTCAAAAAAATGAGCACCAGAGACCCAATTGAAATCCAATGAACTCAAACCTCGAAAATGGAATACAAAAATTTGGTAGCAACCCAATATTTCTATTATCATTCAAATGAAATCAAATGAAATTAAATTCTCCCAAATGTAAGTTACTTTTTGAAGTTACTCGGGATGTTATTGTTGGAAGAGGATGGGTTTGGACAATATTTAAGACAAGAATGGAAAGAAAATACTTGTATTACACTTGGACTCAAACTTTTGGTTAGTACAAAATGGCTAGAGCTCACCCCTATTTATACTTCTCCGAGGATGATTCTAGACCTAGATATTTTAACTTAAAAAATAATATTTTATGGTACATTCTAGAATTAGGAATATGACAAAATATCTAGATATTTTACAAGAATTTTCTAGAATTCTTCTAGAAACTAGATATTCTAGAAAAGTTCTAGAAACTAGATTTTATCTTCTCCAAAAATATCTTCTTCTTTGGGCCTCTTGTATTGGGCTTGTCTTGGGCTTTATTTATTTTTCTTTGGGCCAAATGAAGTTTACACTTCAACATCCCCCCTTAAACTTGATTTAGTAACTCCAAGAAAAACTCTTACCTTGAAAAAGACGTCATGCTCGAGCGGCTTGGTTAGAATATCGGCAATTTGATCTTGTGACATTGTGAATGTCATTCGGACCTCCTTGTTTGCCATGCACTCTCTTATAAAGTGATATGTTGTATCAATGTGCTTGCTACGATCATGGAAGACCGGATTCTTTGCTAGTGCTATCGCCGATTGATTATCCACGAATATCTCCGTTGCTTCTTCTTGTGTGAAATTAAGCTCCTTTAGTAAATTCCTTAGCCACATTGCATGACATACACATGAAGCTACAGTGACATATTCGGCCTGACAAGCTGAGAGAGTGACAATCGATTGTTTCTTCGAAATCCATGTGAATGTTGTGTCACTGATATAAAATAAGAAGCCAGTTGTACTTTCCCGATCATCTACGTCTCTGGCCCAATCACTATCACTATATCCAACAAGCCAAAAATTGTTAGATGTTGAATAAAGTAGGCCAAAATCAAGTGTACCTTTTATGTAGTAGAGAATCCTCTTGGCCGTCTTCAAATGCATTGTGGTTGGCTCCTCCATGAAACGGCTTACAAGCCAACGCCGAAGAGTATGTCGGGCCTTGTGTTTGTCAAATAGCGCAAGCCTCCTACCAAACTCTTGAAATATGTTGGATCCACCTTTTCTCCATCATGAAGCCTTGACAACTTTGATTCCGCATTCTACCGGCGTGCTAATTGGTTTGCAATTAGCCATGCTGAACTTCTCAAGAACTTCCTTCGCATAGCCTTCTTGAGGATGAAAATACCATCTTTGCTTTGCTTGACTTCGATTCCAAGATAGTATGACATGAGCCCAATATCCATCATTTCAAATTCCGAGTCATTGCTTGCTTGAAATCTTCAAACATTATTGGATTGTTACCGGTGAATATCAAATCATCTACATACAAGCAAACAACCAAGACTTCTCCATTCTCCACTTTGTTGTAAAGGGCATGCTCATGAGAGCATTTAGTAAAATTATTTTCTTGAAAATACTTATCAATTCAACTATTCCATGCCCTTGGCGCTTGTTTTAAACCATACAAGGCCATTTTTAGTTTTAAAACTTTATTTTCATGCCTTTCACCTCATAACCATAGGTTGCTCTATATAAACTTCTTCTTCAAGAAAGCGGATTTGACGTCCATTTGATAGATTTTCCATTTCATTTGAGCCACTATAGAAATAATTAATCTTATAGTTTCTAAGCGACCAACGGGAGCGAATACCTTATCATAGTCAATTCTGGCTTGTTGCTTGTATCCTTTCGCGACAAGCCTTGCCTTGTAGCGTTCTACTTCTCCTTTGGCATTTTTCTTGGCCTTGTACGCCCATTTCACACCAATCACTTTGTGTCCTTTCGGAAGATTGGCTAGCTCCCATGTGTCATTCTTTTTGATTGCTTGAATCTCTTCATTCATGGCATCTCTCTATTTTTTGCTTTGCACCGCTTCTTCAAAACCTATTGGTTCACAATCGGCAAAGAGACAAAATAAAGTGAGATTGTCTTGGTTTGCCATTACCTCATAGAGCTCTTGTAGGTTCTTCATACAGCGTGGCCTTTCGCTTGAGCTTTCCTCTGAGGATGGATCTTCACAGTTTGGAGTTGGTGATGGAGGTGGTGTCATAGACTCTTGCGGCTCCTCCCTTTCTTCGAACACAGGAAAGAAATCATATTGCTCTTCTTGTTGAGTCTCCCAATCCCACGTGCTTTCTTCGTCAAAGACCACATCTTTGCTCGAGATCACCTTCCCATTGCTTGGATTGTAGAACTTAT